>JARQOC010000002.1:391814605-392274970 GCA_033576535.1 Allobates femoralis
TCGTGCAGTGAAGGGGGAGAGTTCATGGTCTGTGTCACCTGAGGTCGGATAAAGCAATGTGTTTCTCTGACCTCATGTGAAACTTCCCACTTCACAGCGTGACCCACATAGAGTGAGTTTTCTGTTACCGATGTGAACAGGGTGACATCAGTGTAGATCACCTGAGGTCAGATAGAGTGACGAGGATTAACTCTGACCTCAGGTGAAGTTTACTGCGTCACCCAGGTCCCAGCGTTACACAAAACTCACAGACCCTCTCACCCTCAGTCTCTCTCTCTACAAAATATATATACACATGCACACACACACACAAGTATGTATACACACACATGCACACACACACACACGTATGTATACACACACATGCACGCACACACACACACACACACAAGTATGTATACACACACATGCACGCACACACACACACACACGTAAGTATACACACACATGCACGCACACACACACGTAAGTATACACACACATGCACACACACACACGCACACACACAAGTATGTATACACACACACACACACGTATGTATACACACACACATGCACGCACACACACACACACACAAGTATGTATACACACACATGCACACACACACACACCAGACACACACACACACACGTATACACACACATGCACACACACGTAAGTATACATACACATGCGCACACACACACAAGTATGTATACACACACATGCACGCACACACACACACAAGTATGTATACACACACATGCACGCACACACACACACACACAAGTATGTATACACACACATGCACGCACACGCACACACACACACACACACAAGTATGTATACACACACATGCACGCACACACACACACACACAAGTATGTATACACACACATGCACGCACACACACACACAAGTATGTATACACACACATGCACACACACACACACGTAAGTATACACACACATGCACGCACACACACACGTAAGTATACACACACATGCACACACACACAAGTATGTATACACACACACACACACACACACGTATGTATACACACACATGCACGCACACACACACACAAGTATGTATACACACACATGCACACACACACACACGTATACACACACATGCACACACACACGTAAGTATACACACACATGCACACACACACACACAAGTATGTATACACACACATGCACGCACACACACACACACACACACACACAAGTATGTATACACACACATGCACGCACACACACACACACACACACACAAGTATGTATACACACACATGCACGCACACGCACACACACACACACACACACAAGTATGTATACACACACATGCACGCACACACACACACACAAGTATGTATACACACACATGCACGCACACACACACACACACACAAGTATGTATACACACACATGCACACACACGTAAGTATACACACACATGCACACACACACACGTAAGTATACACACACATGCACACACACACACGTAAGTATACACATGCACACACACGTATGTATACACTCGCACACACACACGTAAGTATACACACACATGCACACACACACACGTAAGTATACACACACATGCACACACACACACACACGTAAGTATACACATGCACACACACACATACACGTATGTATACACATGCACACACACACATACACGTATGTATACACATGCACACACACACACACACGTAAGTATACACACACATGCACACACACACACGTAAGTATACACATGCACACACGTATGTATACACACGCACACACACACACACGTATGTATACACACACACACACACGTATGTATACACACACACACACAATCTAACTATATATATGTGCATATATATATATATATATATATATATAGATGCACATATGAAATGTGCCTAATCAAAGTGAATGTATATATGTGTGTGTGTAATCCATATATACATGTGGATTACACACACATATATATGTGCTGGTTTGGGAGGGAGGGGGCCGCCGATACTCACCTTCCGAAGACGCTCCCGATCGTTGCCTAGCGACGCCGGGACTCGGCTTCGGCTTCACCCGCAGCACTGCGCATGCGCGGACCGGAAATGACGCGGTCTCCGGCCCGCGTCATGAAGAGCGGGGCGGGAAGATTCCAATGGGCTCCCCCGCTCTTCAAATCGATAATGCCGCCCATTAGGGCGTTAGGAAGGGAGCGAGGCGGGGGAGCGCGGCTCTGGGGACCCCGCCCTGCAGACAAGAGCCGACAGGAACGCCCCACAGACGGAAAAAATGTAAGTTTATAAAGTGTTTAATTCACCTTCTATAAAGCCATATTAGGTCAGGCAGGGATGGTTAGGGAGCTAGTTAGAGTCTGTAGGGGCAGGTAGTGATAGTTTAGGGGCCATAGATTAGGTGACAGGTTCCCTTTAAATGGCGGCAGATGTGGTGAAAAAACCGTATCTGCCGCGATTACCGCATAACAGCGACACCTGCGGCACAGTTGCGGCAAGCCCCATGCAATGTCTATGGGGCTTGCGGTAAGTGTGTGGCAGGTGCGGCAAGTGTGGTCTCGGCACTTGCCGCAGGTGCGGCCGCGAAAAAAAACACGGTCAGACGCGTTTTTTTCGCGGCCGCACCTGCCGCAAGTGCCAAAACCGCACTTGCCGCATCTGCCGCAAGCCCACATATACATTGTATGGGGCTTGCCGCAACCGTGCCGCAACCGTGCCACAAGTGCAGCCGGTATGCGGTAATCGCGGCAGATGCGTTTTTTTCACTGCATCTGCCGCGATTTAAAAAAAACGCTGATGTGAAAGGGGCCTAGCCACCTAAGTGCATTTTAATTTTCATGTTGTGATTTACAAAATAAAGTAAAACATTTTTCATCGGAAAAAGGTGCTAGCTTTTCCTCATTATATTCAATTCAAACACAGGGAAAACATACAAACGCCTTGCAGATGTTGTCTATGTTGGGATTTGAACTGAAGACCCCAGTGCTGAAAATGAACTGTGCCAGCCACTGAACCACCATATAGGGTGTATACCAGCCAAGTATACAGTTGATAGAGTTATATAGTGGAGTAAATCTGGTTGCCATGGGCTCAAGCAGTAGCTAATCGGTGTGCTGGATTTCGCACCTCCACTAATCAGACATTGATGACATTTTCTAAGGCTAAGATTACATGACTGTATACAAAATTGGTCAATTTTCATAGTAAACTGGGACGATTTTTTTATCAATTGTCATCAATGTGCAGTCCATATTAGTGATGTAACTTGAAGCTCATGGGCCCCGATGCGAAAGCTCCAACGGGGTTCCCAATTATTACAAATCTTTAACAGCAATAGTCTTTTTCTATAGGCCAAAGGGACTTTTAGGGTCCCCTAGGCTGCAGGGCTCGGGTGCGATCGCAACCCCTGCACCTGTTGTAGATACGCCCCTGGTACATGTACAATCCATTTTTTTATTATGCTGATATTAATCATTTACAGAATCCTTTAGAGTTTAATATGTTAAAGAATTGTAATGCATCCATACAAATCAGATCTTATACTGTGGCATCCTTCTTTTTTCTCGCACCTGTAGATTTGAATTGGTGAGTTTCTTTTGATTTCAGAGTGAAATCGCAGCATGCTTCAATTTTTTCAACAGATTCTGTCCGTTAAAAAAAAATCGGTCATCTGCATTGCCTCATTAAATAACATGATCAGTGTGCTAGCCGATAAAAAAAAATAGCATTAGTCTAATTTATATGGTGATCTGAGGATAAACTGTCTATATCAAGGTCTCATCTAACAAAGGTATTACCTAAAATATAACTTTTAATAAATAATGTTAAAATGGACTATGTGTCCTATGCAATCAGAAGATACCTGTAAATGGGAGGAGGGGGGATGTGTATGATAATACCCCTAATCTCTCCCTGTATTTGCCCTTCCTAGCAACTGAGTTTTCAACACATATACCCCAGGTGTCCCAGTTCCACGTCGACAGACCCTGCTGACCCTTTCTGGGATACTAGCGGGACAAGGTATTTTCTGACTAAGTAGATGCCCCAGATATAATGCTAATAGTGATGTTAATGATGGGATAAGATCAATGTGCCTGATGTCCACTCTGATCTTAAGAATCAGGGTCTATCCCTGAGACATAATGGTGCTCCAATGATTACCTTTGTAACTAGGTAATGGGTGTGATGTTATGAATAGTGCTGTCTATATGGTTCCTGTTCATATTTCTACTTGTAATAGTCAACAAAACATTATATGTATTTATGGCCAGTTATAATAGCAATACCACATTTTTGCAGAAACCAGATTTGCACTATTTCACTCCAAATCACAAAAATGTATCCACCGTAAATCTGTGGTGGCCGTCACACGCTACGATATATGCAAGCATATTGCTGGAAAGTGCCTGATTTGGCATCGCTCCTACGACGTCATTGCGTGTGACAGCATGATGTGACTACCAATAAGTGGTCAGATCGTTAATCACAGGTATGGGAACCAGACCCCATATCAGACGATGTCGACCATCCAATCTGCTGCATTGTTCTGTGTGACACCACCATAACCGATCTGCTGACCGATTTCTCCTATTCACATCATTGACAAGCATCGGTCGCTGGTTGTGTGAACGATCCCTGCACGTAACATCGCTGCTGCGTCCTGAACGTTATCTATACATGTGACACCTCACTAAGATGTTAGCCACGAGCGCGCACCCCTGACATCGTTATTGAGTTCCCACACAAAATTGTAGTGTGTGACGGCCGCCTATGTTCCATGTTCCACTATTTCACTCCAAATCACAAAAATGTATCCACCATAAATCTATGTTCCATTAGTCAGAGATTTATCCCTGTCACCGTCATCAGCTGGTCAGTGGAATTATGATATATAGGTAGGGTATACCAAGCTTTACAACTATAATAAGACCCTGTATACTCATCTGGGTCAGATGTCTGGACACTCAATGCGTTTCCCCCACGTAGCTGTTACTCCATGGGTTCATCAGGAGTGTTTCCCATATGCTTGGTCTGTGTCAGACCTCCAGACGCCAGGGAGTGGGCTTGTAAATAAAGAAGCTCCCCTCCCCCTCTTCACAATGGATGGCGACCAATTATTACTATATCAAGGTCCCAGACAGCCCCTCGACTTGGGCGCCACCAAACTGGTAACACAAGTTACCTGTTATAGGCTATTGGTCTATAGTAAATATATATTTTATTTAGTGAACCACAAGCGCCAAGTAAGTGTCCTTTTTTCTACATACTTATTCCCATTGGTGAACACATCCAAACTCTTCTGGAAGAGTGTTCCACCCCAAAGCCGCCATGCACAATCACCATTAGCATTAATACCAAAGCTAGGCGAGTAGTTTCATTCCCTCCTTGACATGAACTGTTACCTCTTTTTAATTTGCTGAAGCATCTTACAAAAGACACAGTCTTTAAACATTTCTTTTTTTACTGTCATTTTAACACCTTAAAGTACACTTGGCAAACTCTGACCCGTAGGCCAAATATGGCCCGTAGGTAATTATATTTGGCTTGCAACGCCGTCGCCACCCACTCAGAATTAACATTCAAATGTATCGGCAATTTCCGCACACAAAAAAATAACAGCAGAAAAAAATGCAGCATTTACATAACATGTGAACACTGCCTCAATGTCCAAGCCAAGTGGATATGATTTGATGAAATAGTCGCTGTTGGTCTGTCTGAAGACTCTTTTTCCCTTATAAACGTCTATGTGGCGCCTGAAAAAATGCAAGTAAAAAACAAAATGCCGTTACATTTTTAAACACAAAGTTTTTCTGTAGTATTAAAAATGCATTAAAAACCCGGATTCACACCTGAACCATCAAATATGGGTAAAGCGCATAAAAGAAAGGCAGCAAACAAGAAACAATCAGAGAAGATTGTTATTATATTGGGTGGTGTTGACGTATGGGGAAAACGTGCAGAAAAAAAGCTGTAGAAAAAAATTCAGCATTTGCACTACATGTGAACACAGTGATACATTTTTATTATATTATTTTATGGATTTACTAGAGAAAAATAATCAGTCACGCCATGTTTTTATGCCATATACCGATTTGTGTAAATAATTTAATTGCTGCAGGTCGTTACGATTACACGGATACCAAACATGTCTGTTGCTTGCTGAATTCTGATGTTTATTATTTTCTTAAAAAGCGCCTTACAAATGACTTTATTGTATTTATTGTATTCTTTTTTATTATTATTTTTTCATTATTTTATAACAAAAAAATCTTTCTTTTGTTTTCCCTCTAGAATACGGGAACATAGAAATACACTGTTGTGTACAATGTATCTCTATGTACTAGTAGAATCTGCCTTTGGAGTCCTACCAGTAGAATCTGCCTTTTGAGTCTGCCTAGCAGGTGGACATGTTGTCACATGGAAATGGAGGCTTTCAGCAGGAAGTGCTATCATTTTAATCAGATGTTATGATTATATGCTTGCAGGCTCTCTCCTCACTGGATAACATCTGTCTCAGCTACCCATTTTTCTTCAGACCAGCAGGGTGCAAGTTAGGAAAAGGATGGCCGAGAGATACTATGGAAAATTTTTATTACAAGCTCAAAGCTGAGGTGACTTAATTAAATATTAAAGTCTTTTACAAATTATGTGATATTTGAGATATCATTGGTAATTATGTGACTTCCTAGACAGATGCTTGGAGACTCAGTGGTGTAAATGAAAACTTTAAGGTTTGCCCCAGTTATCCCGAGAAAATTATTGTACCTGCATCCTGTTCTGATAACAATCTGAAGCGAGCTGGATCTTTCAGGCAAAGCCGCAGATTCCCTGTGCTGAGTTATTACCATTCAACAAGCAAAACGGTTGGTTATAGAAACTACTGTATAAATTGCCTTTATTGTGAAGGATTTACTGACATTGAAGCTTTTTTTTCTGCCTCTCATTATGTCCATCATATTGTTTCTTTGTGTTCATATTGGAATCTAATTCTTGATGATTAATATTTATCAGAAAAGATATAAGATCAAGTAGAGCAGACTATTCAGAATACTCATGTGCTGTGTAATTGTATAGTATTCATATGAGAGTAGGACACACTTATACGCTTAGTGCTATGACCTGTTAATTGGAAATTCACCAGGACATGAAATCGATATGATAAATTGATGTTAATTTCTTATATTCTGCTACTTAGTGGCATTAGAGAATTTTCAGAGATAGTACACTAGTCTGCCAGAAACAAAAGTACCGTAAGTAATATACCCAATTTAAAAAGAGCCAATCAAGCATTTTGCAATATTTGGTACAGTGGTGTGAAACACAGTGTTTCCCCCCTTCCTGATTTCTTATACTTTTCCATAATTGAAGCACATAAATATTTCAGATCACCAAACAAATTTAAATATTAGTCAAAGATAACAGAAGTAAACTCAAAATGCAGTTTACAAATGAAGATCTTTATTATTAAGGGAAAAAGAAAGCCAAACCTGTAGGGTCCTGTGTGAAAAAATGATTGCCCCCTGAACCTAATCACTGGTTGTGCCACCCTCAGCAGCAACAACTGCAATCAAGCATTTGCTATAACTGGCAATGAGTCCTTTATGACACTCTGGAGGAATTTTGGCCCACTCATCATTGTAGAATTGTTGTAATTCAGCCACATTGGAGGGTTTCTAAGCATGAACCGCATTCTTAAGGTTATGCCACAGCATCTCAATTGGATTAAGGTCATGACTTTGACTAGGTCACTCCAAAGTCTTAATATTGTTTTTCTTAAGCCATTCAGAAGTGGACATGCTGGAGTGTTTTGGATCATTGTCCTGCTGCATAACACATGTGTGCTTCAGCTTGAGGTCATGAACAGATGGCCGGACATTCTCCTTCTGGATTTTTTGGTAGACAGAATTCATGGTTCCATTTACCACAGAAAGTCTTCCAGTTCCTGAAGCAACAAAACACCCCAGACCATCACACTACCACCACCATATTTTACTGTTGGTATGATGTTCCTTTTCTGAAATGTTGTATTACTTCTACACCAGATGCAATGTGACATACACCTTTTAAAAAGTTCAACTTTTGTCTCGCCAGTCCACAGAGTATTTTCCGAAAAGTCTTAGGGATCATCAAAATGTTCTCTGGCAAAACTGAGAACCTTTATGTTGTTTTGCACAGCAATGGTTTTTGTCTTGGAACTCTGCCATGCAGGCCATTTTTGCCCATTTACTTTCTTATGGTGAAAACTGACTTTAACTGAGGCAAGTGAGGCCTGCAATTCTTTGGATGTTGTTGTGGGGTCTTTTGTGACCTCTTGGATGAGTTGTCATTGTGCCCTTGGGGTAATTTTGGTCACCCAGCTAACTTGGGTAGGTTCACCACTGTTTCATATTTTCACCATTCATGGATAATAGCTCTCACTGTGGTTTGCTCGAGTCCCAAAGCATTAGAAATGGCTTTATAACTTTTTCCAGACTAATAGATCTCAAACATTTTGTATCTCAATTTTTCCTTCATTTCTTTAAATCGCAGCATGATGTCTAGCTTTTGAGGATCGTTTAGTGTGCATTCACACACTGCGTATTTGCTGCATATTTTTACGCAAGTGCTCTTTCAGTTTTTGTAGCCAAAACCAGGAGTGGCTGATTAAAACCAGCAGTGGGTGATTAAATACAGAAGTGGAGCACTTGTTTCTACCGTGTTTCCCCAAATATAAGACAGTGTCTTATATTAATTTTACCCCCAAAAGTCCCACCCTGTCTTATATTCGGGGTATGACTTATATAAAAAAAAAATGACAATACCATACAGTATCCCACACAGCCTCCCATAGGGTTGCAGCCCCCATACAGTATCCCACACAGCCTCTCATGGGGTCACAGCCCCATACAGTATCTCACTGCAGCCTCCCATGGGGTCCCAGCCCCATACAGTATGCCACTGTAGCCCCCAGCACAGTACCGTTAAAACCGCAATTCCACCGCACAGCCGACTTGCGGCACACTTGCGGCAGGTCCCCATACAATGTACGGTACTGTATGGGACACTTGCGGCAAGGTGCGGCAAAGGTGCGGTAACCGCACCTTGCCGCAAGTGTCAAATACAGTACCGTACATTGTATGGGGACCTGCCGCAAGTTTGCCGCAAGTGTGCCGCAAGTTTGCCGCAAGTGTGCCGCAAGTCGACTGTGCGGCGGAATTGCGTTTTTGATGGGCAAGTCGGCAAGGAAACATCCTTACTTTTTAGGGTAATGGCGGCCTCGGGCTATGGATTCCTCCGCGGTGCAGGGCGTTGTCCAGATGCTTCTTCATGCAGGAGCTTCTGGCCAATCAGCACTCGAGCCACTGAGCCAATCAGCGCTCGAGATGCTGGGGAGCCGCTGGCCAATCAGAAGCTCCTGCCGGCGGCGGTGACGTCAGGCCGTGGCGACAGGCGCACAAGATTAACCCTATTCCCTCAGGGTTACCTGCGGCACCTGAGGGCAGAGGGGAGCCCACGGGGGACAGCGGACGTGCGGCTGCACCTGAGGGCAGAGGGGAGCCCACGGAGGACAGCGGGGCCAGTGGGACAGCGGGGACACAGGTAAAACATGCAATGGGCAAAAATGGCACTTTAGCGGTACCCTGTCTTATATTCCCCGAAAATAAGTCACCCTGTCTTATATTCGGGGTATGACTTGTATTGGAAAATTCTGCGCCAGCCCTGCCCTGACTTATATTCGGGGGTGACTTATTTTCGGGGAAACAGGGTATTAGACTTTTCCTCTGATTGTTCCACTCCTGGTTTTGGCTACAAAAACTACAACAGCAGTTGCGTAAAAATACGCAGCAAATACGCAGTGTGTGAATGCACCTTAGTCTACCTTACTTTGTCAGGCATGTCCTATTTAAGTGATTTCTTGATTGAAAAAAAGGTGTGGCAGTAATCAGGCCTGGGTATGGCTAGGAAAATTTAACTCAGCTTCCCAAAGATATGATAAACCACAGTTAATTTATATTTTAGGGGGTGCAATCACTTTTTCACCCAGGATCCAGTAGGTTTTGTATTTCTGTTTTCCTTAATAATTATTATTATTATTTATTTATATAGCGCCATAATATTCCATGACGCTTTACTTGTTAAGAGGGCAGACTAGGACAAGTAACATAGTAACGATACAAGTAACAATGGCTGTGGACAATTCTAACGTACAGATACAATAGGGGGGAAGATCCTGTCTGCGAGGGCTCAGTCTATGAGGGGCGGGTGGGGATACATTAGGAAGGGGAGGTGTTAGTCATGAGGCGGTGCGGTGGACTGGGTCTCATTGCAGGTTGTAGGCTTGGCAGAAGAGGTGGGTTTTCAGGCCTCTTTTGAAGGTTCCCAGGGTAGGGGAATGCATGATGTGGTGGGGCAGCGAATTCCAGAGTATGGGTGATGCACGGGAGAAGTCTTGTATGCGGTTGTGCGAAGAGGAAATGAAGGGGGAGTAGAGGAGGAGTTCTTGGGAAGATCGCAAGTTGCGTGAAGGTAGGTATTGGGAGACCATGTCGTAGATGTATGGAGGGGACAGGTTGTGTGTGGCTTTGTATGTCATGGTTAGTTTTTTAAACCGGAATCTCTGGGAAGCAGGGAGCCAGTGAAGGGCTTGGCAGAGGGGGGAGACAGGGGAGTAGTGGAGAGACAAATGGATTAGGCAGGCAGCGGAGTTCAGGATAGATTGGATAGGTGAAATGGAGGTAGCGGGGAGGCCGGTGAGCAGGAGGTTGCAGTAGTCAAGGCGGGAGATGATGAGAGTGTGAATAAGGGTTTTAGCAGTGTTGTGGTCAAGGAAAGTGTGGATCCAAGAGATGTTTTTGAGCTGGAGTCGGCAGGAGGTGGCAAGGGCTTGGATGTGGGGCTTGAAGGAGAGGGGAGAATCAAGGATAACCCAGAGGCACTTGGCGTGGGGGACTGGGGAGAGAGAGCAGTCGTTGACGACAATGGGTAGGTCAGGCAGAGAGGGTGAGCGGCTTGGGGGGAAGCCGATGAATTCGGTTTTGTCCATGTTCAGCTTAAGGAAGCGAGCAGAGAAGAAGGAGGAAATGTTGGACAGGCACTGCGGAATTTTGGATAGTAGGGAGGCAATGTCAGGTCCAGACAGGTAGATTTGGGTGTCGTCGGCGTAGAGGTGGTACTGGAGGCCATGGGACTCAATGAGTTTCCCTAGGCCGAGAGTGTAGATTGAGAAGAGTAATGGTCCTAGCACTGAGCCCTGGGGGACCCCGACAGATAGGGGGTAGGCCGAGGAGGATGTGTGGGAGTGGGTGACGCTGAAGGTCCAGTCCGTTAAGTATGAGGAGATCCAGGAGAGGGCAAGGTCTGTGATGCCAAGAGATTCCAAGATCTGAAGTAGAAGGGAGTGGTCAACAGTGTCGAAGGCGGCGGACAGGTCAAGGAGGAGGAAGACAGAGTAGTGGCGCTTGTTTTTGGCAGTCAGTAGTTCATTGGTGACTTTGGTCAGTGCTGTTTCCGTGGAGTGGAGGGGTCTGAAGCCGGATTGCAGGCAGTCGAAGATGGAGGAGGAGGAGAGGTGAGAGGACAGCTCAGAGTGGACGTGCTGTTCAAGTAGTTTAGAGGAGAAGGGAAGGAGAGATATAGGGCGGTAGTTGGAGACAGCCGTCGGGTCAAGGGAGGGCTTTTTGAGGATGGGTGTGATCAAGGCATGTTTGAAGGCTGAGGGGAAGGTGCCGGTGGTGAGTGATAGGTTGAAAAGATGAGTCAGGGCTGGGATGATAACGGATGAGAGGCTGGGAATGAGGTGGGATGGGATCGGGTCATGGGCGCTGGGGGTGAGGTGTGTTTTTGACAGGAGGGAGGAGAGCTGGTTTTAAAACCTTCATTTAAAAACTGCATTTTGTGTTTACCTCTGCTATTTTGGTCTAATATTTAAATTTGTTTGGTGACCTGAAATATTTAAGCAGGACAAAAATGCAAAAGAAATCTTGAAGGTTGGAAACACTTTTTCACACTGTATGTCTGATACTTCAATCCAGCAATGGATATTGCAAAGCTCCAAACCTAGCACAGCTACTACCTGAGGTATTGCATTCTGGTAAAAGGAATTTTAAAAAAAGGTTGAGTTGCTCATACGTGGAGAAAGCTTTTTTTTTTCTTCAAAAAAAAAAATTACAAAGCTCCTTGATGATAAAAGGTAAACATGCATGTTTTTCAGTTTTAATCGGTGCACTATTGCTTAAGTTAACCCACCTATGTTTTCTCTTTTTTTCCCCGATGTCCCTTTTTCTTTTCAAGTTTGTCCTTTCCTTTTCAGTTTATTGTTATATTTTCAAACCTTCACAAAAGTAATAAAAATATAAAATGGTACTAAGAAAAAAAAAGCTTCTATTATTGTTTGTATTATTGCTTTATGCTTACCGTGACTATTAAAATATTTGTTTCGACCGAATGTCTTGTACATATTTAATACGTGCATCCTCCGTATTTGTAAGGTTTTGCTGCGATCTGCTCAGCCTCTTGTTGGTCCAAACCATCACTGTTGTGAAGATGATGAGATGTTGCTCAATGCAGCATTAATGGGCAATGTACGTGGATTTATTATTGACATTCGTACACAACAGGAAGCCAAACAAGCAAGAAGTGCAGGGGGAGGCACAGAAACAAAGGACAGATATCCAAACTGGAGTGTGCTCTATCGCCCATTAGAAAGGTGTGTTTAAGAGAGGCAGCAGTGGAGACCTTTTCTTAGAGATTCTGCTTCTAACCAATCCTTATGCCTTTAGGGGACAAGCCCTACAAAACAGCCTGACACGCTTGGTTGGTACCTGCTACCAGACCTACCTGGGAAGGAATCATTGGCTCAGCAAGTTGCAAGTTTCACTATGGCTGTCCAACATCAAAGAAGCTCTAAGTATTGCAGGCCTAGCTGCTGAATGCATCGAGAGGTCTGTGAAAATTGAAACATGAACTAGAGAGAATTGAGCTTTGTGTAAACATAATTTTATGCACGTCCTGATAATTTCATTCTTTAATTATTCCTTCTTTATGCCTGATGAAGAGACGATAGAGTCTCGAAAGCTTGCTATTATTTACCATCTTTTCAGTTAGCCATTAAAAGGTATAAATCACGGAGGACTCTCAGATTACAATACTTTTGTATCTACTGGCTAACATGGTACAAACATTTTTGACCTATTATTTATTCAAGTATTTGTCAAAAGGGTATTTAAAGATATCCTGACACTAAGTAAAAAATGGCCAGTTTTTGCTCCTATTTTATTCTCGGTGCTTCTTTGAGTATTATGATTTTTCCAAGAAAAAGGGTGAACCCTGTGTAGTATAAAACGGAAGTTTATTTCATATCACATGATGTGATATGAAATAAACTACACAGGATTCACTCTTTTTCTTGGATTAATTGGAGCTGCATGCCACGGCTTTGGTTGGAGTCCCTTACTATATATGAAACAGAGCAACCTGGATATATTCCCATGGTGATGCATTTTTCACTTTTGTTATTAGGTTTTTTGTTTTAAGTCTGTTATATGGTTACAGAGGTATGAGCCATCTCATGTTGTTTTATTACGTTCTGTAAAAGAGGTTTTCTTACTGGATGTGTGTTTAGGCTAGTCTGCATCATTATCCTGTGAGCCATGCCACTTGGTAAAGACCCAAAAAACGAGCATTAAATAAAAATGCCTGTATCTCAGGAACCATACAGCATACTGAGGGGATAGCAGAAACTAGCAGCTTTCGAACAATTACCAAGACCTCTAACTTGAAACCCCTATTTATGTGCAGGGAAGGTGCTTGTGTACTTGTACACGGAGAAGAAGGATCTAACAATACATTGCTGGTGACATCCCTGGCACAACTTATTTTGTCCCCGGATTGCCGTACAATGGTAGGCTTCCAGGATCTAATTGAACGGGAATGGCTACAGGTGGGTGACCTTGAACACTCTAGACATGCTAGTGGAGTATGGGATATGACATTTGGCCATCGCTCATTTTTAATTCCTACTTTCACAGGCTGGTCATCCTTTTCAACTACGTTGCGCTCGATCCGGCTGGTCACATGGCCGTTTTCAGCAAGAATCACCAAACTTTCTCCTTTTTTTGGATTGTTGCTGGCAACTCACACGACAATTTCCTCTGGCGATGGAATTTAATGAAAAACTGTTAAGTGCACTTGCAACGCATGCCTACAGCTCTGAGTATGGGACGTTCTTATGCAACAATGAAAAGGAAAGGCAAGTTAATACTTAACACAGTAGGATATAGAGTGTAAATGTGTAAAGTAGACCATTTTTTCTTCCATATAGAACATTGCTGTTGAATTAACATTATATCTATGAAGGTCAGATGAATACATAATTTCCCTCCGTCCCTTACAATACAGGCAGTTGTCATATGTTCTCTAGTCAGTCACCAGTCCAAGATACGCTTTTAGGCTTTGTGCACACGCTGAGTATTTGATGCAGTAATTTTCTGCAGAAAATCTGCATCCTCTGGCAGAAAAACGCACCAAAAATGCCATGCGTTTTTCTAAATGAAGTCAATGTCTGGAAAACGCAGGAAATCTGCACCAAGAATTGACACTCTGCAATTTTTTCTGCACGAAATCTCCAAGAAAAAAATCAGCAACATGTGTAGAACACACGCCTTTTGACATGCAATCTTGGCTGATATTGTTAGCCAATACCTTATCACGTGTGTACACTCCGTGACAGAAGTCGCTTATCCATGTTATGTAAATAAAAACTTATAACCTGACGTTAACTTCATCCATTGGTTGTATAAATTATTCTCTTGAAAGCTGAAACCCTCCGAAATTTGGTTTAGGTTAAGAAAATAAATTGGCATCAATGCTGAAATATTGATCATTTAATGAATACAGAATGGTCAGATTTTAGCAAGACAAAAGTTTTGTCGCCTGGTTATATAATGCACCCAATCCTAGTTTACATCCTCACCTGTGCTCAGTAAATGATCGGTTAATTAGTGGGTGTGTATAAAAAGAAACCCAGCACCCCAGACCTTCACTTGAACTGCAACTTGAGCTCTGACACATGCCAAAAATCCACCCTGCAACCAAAGCCTTGATTATCAAGAGGCTGAAGACCAGATCCACTGCAGAGGTGGCTGGCACCTTTATTGTGTCTCAGTGTCAAGTACAAAAAATTAAAAAAGATTTGAGACTGGAGATGTGCTTGACAAGCCCAGGTCCGGCAGACCCTGCAAAACAACTGCTCAGAAGGAACGTTTGTTGGTTAGAAAGTTCAAAGCAAGCCCCTCTTCCACTGCCACAAAGCATTCACTGATCTCAGGTAGACCAGTCCAAGAAAACCCTGCGGGCAGCTGGCTAAAGCGCTCAACACAGTGAATTCCTAGGCGCATTGCCCCCTGGGAATTATGAATATGCAAATAGAGTCTGTGGAGCCTCGGTTAGGAGTCTCAAACACAGGACTAGCCAGGTATCCCTCCAGGGAAGAACCCAGCCAAGGGGTGGTCCTTGCAGAGAACACCATAACCACCATATTAAGTGGCCCTTTTAGTCAATATCCAGCTCTTTTACGAGTTTAGAGATATGACAAGGGAATACCAAGGCCAGGTATCCATCCACATACAGCTGTTTTGGGGTGTTGCCTCTCATCAGTGTGGAGTAGGATTCTGGCTAGGTGGGAGCAAGGCCTAGTAGACCAACATCACAAAGCATTCACTGATTTGGGAGACCAGTCCAAGAAAACCCTGCGGGCAGCTGGCTAAAGCGATTAACACAGTGAATTCCTAGGCGCACCGCACTTCCACTGCAGCAGAGCTCCAACAGGCCTGGTCACTTCAAGTCCCTGTGTCAAGTAGAACAGTTTGTAGGATTCTGTCTCAAAATGGCCTCCATGGTTGAATCAGTGCACAGAAGCCAGCACTAAGCAAAAGGCAAATAAAAAAATGTGTGGCATTTGCAAAGTCCCAAAGCCTGCTAAACAGATGGACGCTGGAAAAGTGGCAGAAGGTGGATTTCTCTAATGAGTCTTCAGTAGAATTACACCACAGCCACAGCAAATAGTGCAGGAGACCTACTGGAGCCCATATGGAAACAAAATACACCCAGAAAACAGTTACATTTGGTGGTGGAAAGATCATGGTATGGGGTTACATTCAGTATGGGTGTGTGTGAAACATTTGCAAGGTGGAAGGCAATATCAATAGCCTAAAATATCAAGGTGTATTAACAACCTCTTATATTCCAAATCATAAAAGGGGTCAAATTTTGCAGCAGGATGGTGCTCCATCTCATACATCCATCTCTACAACAAAATTCCTCCAGGCAAAAAAGATCAAGGTGCTCAAGGACTGGCCAGCCCAGTCACCAGACATGAACAACATTGAGCATGTTTGGGGTAGGATGAAAGAGGAAGCTTGGAAGACAAAACCAAAGAATCTAGATGAATTCTGGGAGGCATGTAAGACTGCATTATTTGCTATTCCTGATGACTTCATTAATAAATTGTATGAATCATTGTTAAACCGCATGGATGCAGTCCTTCAAGCTCTTGGAAGTCACACAAAATATTAAATATGACTCTAATAGCCCCACAACTTCATTCACCAATGTTATGCAACATATATTTGTATGTTTGAAAATCACATTACTTTCTGTGGGCGACAAAACTTTTGTCTTGCCAAAATATGACCATTCTGTGTTCATTAAATGATCAATATTTCATCATTGATGCCAATTTATTTTCTTAACCTAAACCACATTTCGGAGGGTTTCAGCTTTCAAAAGAGTAATTTATAAAACCAATGGATGAATTTAATGTCAGGTTATAAGCTTTTATTTACATAACATGGATAAGGGACATAACTTCTGTCAGGGAGTGTAGAACCCATGATGTGCCTAAACAGTGTAAACCCCCCCAATTTGGAAATTAGATCCTTCAAAGAACTTATCTAGATGTATGGTGAACCCCTTGAACCCCTAGGCACTTAACTTATTGTTAGAAAGTTGAGTCGTAAACAAAAAGAAAAAAAATGAAATTCTTCCCACAAAAATGTGGTTTTAGCCCCACATTTTGATTTTCACAAGGGAAAACGGAGATAATGAACCATTCAATTTGTTGTTCAATTTCTCTTGAGTATACACATACCTCCATATTTGATTGAAGACTACTTTTGAGGTACAGTGCAAAGCTCAGAAATGATGGAGCGAGATATTGGATTTCAGATTTAGCATGAATGGTTTAAGGTGCCTTGTTGCATTGGCAGAACCCCTTAGGTGACAGATTATAATCATTTATTTATATTTATATAGCGCCAACATAAGCCCTTGTAGTGCTGGTTACACTCTGCACAGCATGCGCTTCTGGACACACCCCCCTTCCCCCATTTAATTAAGCGGGCTTCCTCAGTACAACATTGCCAAATATGTGGACATTAACTGAGGTTTAGATGTTGTGGGGCTCAGAAGGAAGGTGAGCATTTGGATTTGGGAGCGCTGGTTTTCTGTTCCAGAGCCTTTGTGCTACCAGTAACGTGGAAGCAGGGCTGTGAAGTCGTAAACCAAACCACCAATTACTCAATTTCAATGACTCAGACTCCAACTCTGACTCCTTCATACATGGCTTATGTTTAAGTGATACCGTATATACTCGTGTATAAGCTGACCCGTGTATAAGCCGACCCCCCTACTTTTGCCCCCAAAATCTGGGGAAACCTATTGACTCGTGTATAAGCCGAGGGTGGACCCCAGCAAAGGTATACAGCCCCCAGCAGTGTGGTATACAGGCCCCCCCAGTGGTATACAGGCCTCCCCAGTGGTAGTATACAGCCCCCAGCAGTGTGGTATACAGCAGCCTCCCCAGTGGTATACACAGGCCCCAGCAGTGTTACAGCAGCCTCCCCAGTGGTATATACAGCAGTAGCCCCAGTGGTAGTATACAGCAGCCCCAGTGGTAGTATACAGCAGCCCCAGTGGTAGTATACAGCAGCCCCAGAGGTATATACAGCCCCAGTGGTAGTATACAGCAGCCTCAGAGGTATATATAGCAGCCCCAGTGGTAGTATACCACAGAACCAGTGGTAGTATACAGCAGCCCCAAAGGTATATACAGCCCCAGTGGTAGTATACAGCAGCCCCAGAGGTATATACAGCAGCCCCAGTGGTAGTATACAGCAGCCCCAGTGGTAGTATACAGCAGCCCCAGAGGTATATACAGCCCAGTGGTAGTATACAGCAGCCCCAGTGGTAGTATACAGCAGCCCCAGTGGTAGTATACAGCAGCCCCAGAGGTATATACAGCCCCAGTGGTAGTATACAGCAGCCCCAGAGGTATATACAGCAGCCCCAGTGGTAGTATACAGCAGCCCCAGTGGTAGTATACAGCAGCCCCAGTGGTAGTATACAGCAGCCCCAGAGGTATAAACAGCCCCAGTGGTAGTATACAGCATCCCCAGAGGTATATACAGCCCCAGTGGTAGTATACAGCAGCCCACCTGCCACCCCCATCAGTATACAGGCCCCTCCCATCAGTATCCAGGGCCCCCCCCTTGCTCCGCAAAACCTGCAAAGTAAAATCATTATACTTATCACTGTCCTGTCGCCGCCGTCCCCGGCGCTGCCATCGCGCTCCTCCATTTTCATCCAGCGTCTTCCGGCTTCCTGTGGTCGGCGCAGGTAATGACGTCATTGCCTGCGCCGACCACAGGAAGCCGGAAGAAGCCGGATGAAGCCGGGGAGCGCGATGGCAGCGGCGGGGACGGCGGCGACAGGACAGTGATAAGTATAATGATTTTACTTTGCAGGTTTTGCGGAGCAAGGGAGGGGGGGCCCTGGATACTGATGGGGGGGCCTGTATACTGATGGGGGTGGCAGGCGGGCGGCTGTATACTACCACTGGGGCTGTATATGACTCGCGTATAAGCCGAGGGGGGGACTTTTCAGCCCAATTGTTGTGCTCAAAAACTCGGCTTATGCACGAGTATATACGGTACATTTATTGTAGTACAATGTAAACATCAGGCTATTTATTATTACGATACAATAACCAAGATATTTAGATACAACATAATTAATAATAATAATATTCAGGACATTCTGCATTGAAGTACTGTACCCAATTTATTATATATTTTAGGAGTCTGAGTTGGTCCATTTTATACTGACAGACTCCACCAAAATGAGCACCAACTCAGACTCCACGACTACGCAGCCCTGCGTAGAAGCCTCCTATATTTCCATTAACATATGACAGACCTTGGCGGGGACTTGCTTTTCCGTGGGTTGAGTTGAATGCTATTTGTGGCAATTTGGACTCACAGTTTTAAAGATATTCAGGGCTAGCACTCCTTCCCAGCGTGACACCTCCTCCTCCGGAGGTCTTTCGCCGCAGCCGCAGCTGTCCACGGCTCGCACGGCCGAACGGGGTGGTGAGGATGTTCTCCCTGCTAATCGGTAGCCGACTGTCCCGGTGCTCACTTCCAGTGCCGCTCATTAGAGGATTGTACCCGCTGAAGCGCCATTAGCGGCGCAAAACGCCATTGTACTACCACCCCCCGTCCTCCCACCGCTACCCACACCCTGCTATGTGCACCTGGGCACAATAAAACCGCTGATCTGATTTGATAAGTCCTGTGTGGGGCTTCTTTCTGTTTCCTGAATATTTGTGGCAATTTGGGTACAGAACGTTTTGGATCATACAATTAGAAAATGTGGTAGGAGTTCTCCTTAAGATTTCTTTTACTTTATTATGTCAAATCATTAAAATATAAAAGCACCCATGATTACATATACCTGTTTGCTTTATATGACTAACATTTTGGATCAGTTCACCTTTACCCTGTGCTCTATGCTGAGCACTTACATTCGGGTTTCCATCTACGTCTCGGAAATACAAGATTCAGGTGAAACCCCCCTGACGAATCCATTCACTAATGAGGCAGCAGAGGTACTCTGGCCTCTGTTTGGCCTCTGTTCAGCGATGTCATTTTCAAAAGGTGTACAAAACTGTTGTTAACCGCACTTTTCTGCACACCTACAAATACGCAAAAAAAATCTAAATTACTTACCGGTAATGGGTTTTTCCGGAGCCACAACAGCACCACCTGAGAGAGAGGACCGCCCATCCAAGACAAGAAACCCCTGAGATAAAAAAGGCGGTACCTCTCCTGCACCTCAGTTGGAGAGGAGTACCAAAAAAAGTTAGTACACAACCACCACCAAAGAAATCAACAACAATACACCCCAAAAGTAACACACACCAAAAGGCAAAAAGGGAGGGATGCGGTGGTGCTGTCGTGGCTCCGGAAAAAAACATTACCGGTAAGTAATTTAGATTTTTCCATCATCGCCACGACAGCACCACCTGAGAGATTTCAGAGAAAAGAATACTTAGGGAGGAACCACCGCTTGAAGGACCCATTGTCACATCACCATCCGACTCGGTGGCTGGTGTTCCGGCCTCGGCCACTGGGAGGAGCCGGATTCCTTTGGCTGATGGCGCCGGTGATAGGAGGGCCTTGTCCTCATGTGGACCTGCTCCTGCGACATCGGTCTCTGTCACTGAGCGCCGCCGTGTTTCTCCTTTGGGTGGTATGGGTGGCAGGGGAGTGGGCCCTGCAGAGGTGTCTGTTAGGCGCGGCCTTCGTTCTTCTGTCAGAAGTGGGGTGGGTGGAGCCAGCATCACCATCTGGCCTGGTTCTAGAGGCAGTCCGGATGAGATCATCAGGCTGTGGGTTCCAGCCTATGGGAGGTGGCCGCACCCTTCAAATACATTGGAGCCTGGCTTGCAGGCCGCCAGATATAGTTTTGGTTCCCTAGTGTGATAGTGTGTGTGTGTGTGTAGTTTTGTGTCTGACCTTGCCTGGATTTCTGACTCTGCCTTAGCCTATCGATTTTGTACCCCAGCTGCCCTCTTGGTTTTTGCCCTTGACCTTTGCCTGGATTTTTGACTCTGTTACTGCCTGATGATTTTGTACCTTCGCTGCCCTCTCGGTTTTGACTCGGCTTCTGACTTCGTTTTTCGGGTCTTGATTTTTTCCTGGCGACCTTCCTGCTCTGTTGCTAATATAGGCAGCAACCCCCTGGGCATCGCTGTAATTCCAGATCCCTGTATAGGGGTTAAGGGTCTCGGGGTTTCTCGGGGTGCTGCCTTACCAGCAGCTCAGCCTCACAGCGGATGGTCATCACATTATATCTCGCCATACCATTCTTTATATATATAGATAGACTATATATAAAGCATTCCCTTACCTTTTTTTTTTTTTCTTTTCCCTGTTTTTTTTTCTTTACTCTGAGCTGTGTCTCTGCTGATTGCTTCCCTCAAAGCACCTGTGTCCAGCTTCTCAGCCCTGTGGAGGAACACTCCCATTATCTTAGACCAACGTGCTGTACAAGCCACAATCTGGAGTCCTCTGCATGAACACTGGAGATCAGAAGGCCTCGTTCCCTGGATGTCAGCACCTGGGTGGCTCTGGCTCTGCCTTCCCAGGTGCCAAGGTATTGCCCACGGATGCGGCCAAAGTCTTGTTACCTATTTTTTTTACTTACATTAAGAAATCAGTGTGTTTAGAGGCTTATGTAGACAGTGGCTCAGAGGGGAATTTCATAGATCTCCAGGTAGCAAGAAGTCTAGGTGTACCACTACTAAGGCTTAATGCCCCCATTAGAACCACTGCAGTTAATGGGACTCCCCTCATCCAGGGTGGAGTGGAATTTGTCACTGAGGAAGTGTCAATGCTGGTGGGGTCTTTACATGCTGAAAATGTGTCATTTTTTGCTATCGGTAATTTATCATCTGCAGTAATCCTGGGCATGCCATGGTTACGCAAACATAACCCTGTTATAGACTGGCACTTGGGTGACATCGTGCGCTGGAGCCCAAAGTGTCAGGATAACTGTATCTCGCTATCTGTAAAGCAAGTGAAGGTCAAGTCTCCTCCCTTTGTACCATATGCATTTAGAGATTTTGAGGATGTATTTTCTATTCAGGAATCAGAGAAATTACCCCCTCACAGAAAGTATGATTGCGCCATAGATTTGATACCTGCTTCTCGTCTCCCAAAGGGGAGAATATTTAACCTCTCTGGTCCAGAATGCCAGGCCATGAATGATTACATAGCAGACAGTCTGAGAAAGGGGTATATTACACCATCCACCTCACCAGTAGGGGCTGGTTTCTTTTTTGTGGGAAAGAAAGATGGCGGCCTCAGACCTTGCATTGATTACCGCGAATTAAACGCGATCACTGTGAAAAACCAGTATCCTCTTCCACTCATCCCTGATCTTTATAATCAGCTGTTTGGAGCCAAGTATTTCACCAAACTGGACCTCAGGGGAGCATATAACCTTGTCCGTATAAAAGAAGGCGATGAGTGGAAGACCGCGTTTAACACGCCTCTCGGCCATTTTGAGTATCTCGTAATGCCGTTCGGGTTAAGTAACGCACCTGCAGTTTTTCAGAATTTCGTGAACGATATATTCAGAGATATCAGTGGTGTATATGTGGTCGTTTATTTGGACGACATTCTGTTTTCTCCCGGTCTTTGGTCACACGTCCGACATGTCCGTACTGTACTCCAGAGACTCAGAGAGCATTCTTTATTCGCTAAATTAGAAAAATGTGTCTTCATGGAGGAGGAGATACATTTTTTGGGGTATATTATATCGGCTAAAGGTTTTCGCATGGATCCTTCCAAAATTAAACCCATTAAGGAATGGGTACAACCCAAGTCTCTAAAGGCACTGCAGCGATTTTTGGGTTTTGCTAACTATTATCGTAAGTTTATTAAAGGGTTTTCAGAGATAGCCAAACCACTCACCGATTTGACACGTAAAGGGGCGGATGTGGTTAATTGGAAGCCTGAAGCCATTCATGCGTTTTCTAAATTGAAAGAGTGTTTCTCCGCGGACCCAATATTGGTGCAGCCTGATTTGGACCGCCCCTTCATTGTATAGGTAGTTGCCTCTGAAGTTGGAGTGGGAGCAGTGCTATCACAAGGCACTGCATCTCTCACTCAACTCCGTCCGTGTGCCTTCTTTTCCCGAAAATTTTCATCTACAGAGATGAATTACGATATAGGTGATAGGGAATTGTTGGCAATCAAATGGGCCTTCGAGGAATGGCGCCACATCCTCTAAGGCGCCAAACACAAGATTACCGTAATTACTGATCACAAAAACCTAACCTATTTGGAGTCAGCGAAAAGACTGAATCCTAGACAGGCTAGGTGGGCTTTGTTCTTCTCCAGATTTGATTTCGTTATCACTTTCCGACCGGGTACAAAAAATGTAAGGGCTGATGCCCTGTCTCGAAGTTTTTGCCCCTTACAGGTCGAGGACGTGGAACCGACTCCCATTTTGGCCAAGGGAATTGTTGTTTCGGCTGTGTCTTTGGATCTTCTGGAAGAGATTCGTGGATCTCCAGAACAGGCCCCTGACACTACTCCTGCCCAAAAACTATTTGTTCCTGCCAAATTCTGCCTCCAAGTCCTAAAGGAATCACATGATTCCGTCCTTGCAGGGCATCCTGGTATCAATAACACCATCCGACTTGTAACCAGGAATTTATGGTGGCCAACCATAGTAAAGGACTGCAGGGACTATGTACTGGCTTGTGAAATTTGTGTTTGCGCTAAGTCTCCCCGCAACTGCCCTGCCGGGTTGCTCCAGTCCTTGCCTACCCCTGAGGGTCCTTGACTCATATCTCCATGGATTTTATTACTGACCTACCACTCTCGGAAGGGAAGACTTGTATCTGGGTTGTGGTAGACAGATTCAGCAAACAATGTCATTTTGTTCCACTGTCTGGGTTATCTAATTCCGAGACCCTGAGCAAGTTATTTATTAATCATGTTGTGCGATTACATGGTGTTCCTGTTAATATTGTTTCTGACAGGGGCACCCAGTTCGTGTCTAAGTTTTGGAGGGCATTCTGTAAACGGATTGGAATTGACTATTCCTAATCAAGCTCTCGAGCAGTATCTACGTTGTTACGTCTCTGAGCATCAATCCGATTGGGTGGAACACCTGCCACTAGCAGAATTTGCCATGAATAACCTGTACCAGGAGTCCATCAAGACCACCCCTTTCTACGGTAATCATGGACTGCACCCCGCGCTTTGGGTCATTTTCTTCTAGGCTTTCCGACGTCCCTGGGGTTGAAAGGTCCATAGATCAGTTAAAGACTATCTGCTCTGAAGTGAACAGAAACTTGAGGGGGGCTCAGACTAGGCAGGCCTCTTCCGCCAATAAACGGCGCTCCAAGGGTCCGGACATGGGAGTTGGGGACAAAGTTTGGCTTTCTACGAAAAATATTAAGCTCAAAGTGCCGTCTGCCAAACTAGGTCCCAGGTTTATTGGTCCGTATGAAATTATTGACATGATTAACCCTGTGGCCTTTCGTCTGAAGCTCCCTCCATCATTCAAACTGCCCAATGTATTCCATAAGTCCCTTCTCAAATTATACCGATCTCCGGTTCGTCCTGTCCAATCCCCTCCTCCTCCGGTCTTGGTCGGGGGTGCCGTGGAATACGAAGTTCAACGGATCTTTGATTCCCGCTTAGTGAGAGAATCCGTGCAGTATCTGGTACATTGGAAGGGCTATGGTACGGAGGAGAGGTCCTGGGTGCCTGCCCGTAATATCCATGCCAAGGGGTTGATCCGGAAGTTTCATCTTCTTCATCCCAATAAACCAGGTTTTGTGGGTCCGGAGGCCCCTCGTAGAGGGGGGGTACTGTTACATCGCCATTGGACTCGGTGGCTGGTGGCTGGTGTTCCGGCCTGGGCCGCTGGGAGGAGCCGGATTCCTTCGGCTGATGGCGCCGATGATAGGAGGGCCTTGTCCTCATGTGGACCTGCTCCTGCGGCGTCGGTCTCTGTCGCTGAGCGCTGCCGTGTTTCTCCTTTGGGTGGTATGGGTGGCAGGGGAGCGGGCCCTGCAGAGGTGTCTGTTAGGCGCGGCCTTTGTTCTTCTGTCAGAAGTGGGGTGGGTGGAGCCAGTCGTGCATCACCATCTGGCCTGGTTCTAGGGCAGTGATGGCGAACTCCAGGCCTCGAGTGCCACCAACAGTGCAGGTTTTCAGGATTTCCTTATATTGCACAGGTGATAATATAATCACCTGCATTCGTGATGATTCCAACCTCTGTGCAATGCTGAGGAAATCTTGAAAACCTGCACTGTTGGTGGCACTCGAGGCCTGGAGTTCGCCATCACTGTTCTAGGGTCTCCAGCCTATGGGAGGTGGCCGCACCCTTCAAATACATTGGAGCCTGGCTTGCAGGCCGCCAGATATAGTTTTGGTTCCCTAG
The DNA here is from genome assembly GCA_033576535.1 of Allobates femoralis. Lineage (NCBI taxonomy): Eukaryota > Metazoa > Chordata > Amphibia > Anura > Aromobatidae > Allobates > Allobates femoralis. The sequence goes on from JARQOC010000002.1 coordinate 391,839,888, forward strand.
TGTGATAGTGTGTGTGTGTGTGTAGTTTTGTGTCTGACCTTGCCTGGATTTCTGACTCTGCCTTAGCCTATCGATTTTGTACCTCAGCTGCCCTCTAGGTTTTTGCCCTTGACCTTTGCCTGGATTTTTGACTCTGTTACTGCCTGATGATTTTGTACCTTCGCTGCCCTCTCAGGTTTTGACTCGGCTTCTGACTTCGTTTTTCGGGTCTTGATTTTTTCCCTGGCGACCTTCCTGCTCTGTTGCTAATATAGGCAGCAACCCCCTGGGCTTCGCTGTAATTCCAGATCCCTGTATAGGGGTTAAGGGTCTCAGGGTTTCTCAGGGTGCTGCCTTACCAGCAGTTCAGCCTCACAGCGGATGGTCGTCACACCCATCTACCAAAGGTCACCTTTTCAGTGGAAGAAAGATCAAGTCTGTAATGTCTGAAAGAGGTAGAAGGAGAAGACCATGTAGCAGCCCTACAGATTAAGTCTAAGGGGACGTCAGCCTTCCCTGCCCACGAAGTTGCAACTGCCCTGGTAGAATGTGCGGTGATGCCCTCTGGAACCTATACCTGGCTAGAATAAGCTAAGGCTATAGCCTCCCGAAGCCACCTAACTAAGGTACCTTTAGATACAGCTGTACCCCTAGAGGCCCCCTGAAAGGACACACACAGGGTCTGAGCCTTCCTACATTCTTTGGACCTGCCCAAGTAAGTAACCAATGCTCTCCTGACATCTAAGGTGTGTAAAACTTCCTCCTTCTGATTAGACGGATGGTCACAAAAAGAAGGGAGCACAATCTCCTGTACCCTGTGGAAATGTTTAGCCACCTTGGGGAGGTAGGAAGGGTCCAGGCGGAGAAAAACCCTATCCTGCAAAATTTGAGTATAAGGCCCCACTACTGACAAGGCCTGCAAGTCACTAAGTCACCTGGCTGACGTCAAAGCCACCAACAGGACCACCTTCAGAGTCAGGACCTTAGGTGAAGCGGAAGACAAAGGCTCAAAGAGAGGTTTGGTTGAAGCCTCCAGCACTAAATTGAGATCCCACTGAGGCATTTTCAGACAGGGGACCGGAGTGGCTCATTTGCAGGACCAGATAAACCGTGAAACCCAAGACGACCCAGCTAGGTTACAATTGTACAAGGTTCCAAGGGCCGAGACCTGGATTTTCAGGGTATTGACTGAGAGACCCAGCTCCCACCCTTTCTGCAGGAACTCTAATATCGCTGTCACTGGTGCTTCCCCTCTTGGCTTGCCCCTGAAGAGAACAGAAATATTTTCCACACTTTACCGTAAATTTTAGCAGTTAACCGGCTGTCTACTGGACATCAGGGTGTGAATTAGACCAGCGGAGAACCCTTTACGCGACAGGAGCCACCGTTCAAGTTCCATGCCGTCAGCCTGAGACCCGACACCTGCGGATGATGGACCGACCCCTGGGAGAGCAGAGACTCGAAAAGTGGAAGAGTCCAGCAATCCATCAGCGACAGATGACTGAGCCAAAAGAACCAAGCCCTCCTGGGCCAGAAGAGCGCTATCAGAATGACCCTGGCTCCGTCCTTCCTGACCTTCCGGAGTACTGTAGGAATCATTACTAAGGAAGGAAAGGCATGCAGGAGGCCCGAGGACCAGGGAATCTGCAGAGTGTCCACCGCAAAGGGCCTGTCCCTGGGATTCAGAGAACAGAACCTCTGCACTTGTCTGTTCTCTGGAGTGGCAAAGAGATCCATCTCCGGCTGACCCCATCTTCCTACAATCTAAACAAACACCCCTGGATCCAGAGCCCATTCTCCCTGCCTCAGTTTCACCCTGCTGAGAAAATCTGCCCTTGAATTTGCCTCCCACCATATGTGAAGTGCAGATAGGGAAATCTGGTGTTCCTGTAACAACTGATAAATGTCTTGCATGACACGCAGGAGAGCCTGAGACCGAATGCCTTCCTAATGGTTCAAATATGCCACCTATACACTGATGTCGGAGAGAATCCAGAGACAATGACCTTGAAGGCAAGGAAGGAAAGCAGAAATGGCCTCCCTTACTGCCTGGAGCTCCCGCATATCTGAGGACATCTGAGAGAGTTGTGAGTCCCAGACCCCTGCGTGGAAAGATCTCGCGGGTAGGCTCCCCACCCCCAGGAACTGGCATCTGTGGTGATAATGTCAGAAACTGGAAGTACCCACGGGACTCCACTTGCGAGGTTCTCTCGAACTAGCCACCACCCCAGTGAAGCTAACCTCTGGGCTGAGAGATCGATTTGTGTTTCCAACGCCGACCCCAGTCCAAGTTGGTGTCTGAGCACTTCCCTCTGAAGGACCCTTGTGTGTAACTGAGCCCAGGGTACTGCAGGGATACATGAAGTGAGGGAGCCCAGAAGAGACATAGCTCTCTGTAATGTCAGCTGTGGAGTTTGTACAATGTCCTGAACAGATGCCTGAAGCCGTTGTAGCTTGTCCTCCGGAAGCAAGCAAAGTTGAGACTGAGAGTCCAGAATCATCCCCAGAAACATCTGTCACGTGGTGGGAACTTATCTGGATTTTTTGAGGTTGACGATCCACTCGAGAACCTGTAAGGTGGACTGCACTGTTCCCTGGAGTTCCCCACAATAAGATCGTCCAGATAAGGAATTATAAAGATCTGCTTGTAACGTAGGTAGGCCATGACCTCTGCTAACAATTTTGTAAAAATCTGTAGTGCCATAGCCAGCCCGAACGGGAGAGCCCGGTATTGATAATGACAGAGGGAGCCCCCTATGTATAGAGCAAACCTCAGGAACTGCTGATGGTGCAGGTGGATCGGAACATGGTAGTATGCGTCCTTCAGGTCCAATACTACCATAAAACAATTTTGAAAGAGCAGCCTTATTGCCGATTTCAAGGTCTCCATTTTGAAAGTTCTCTGCACCAGAAAGATGTTCAGGTTGATGATTGTCCTGAATTAGCCATCTGGCTTCGGAACCAGAAACAGTGTTGAGTAAAATCCCCTCGTCTATCAGATACCTGCATTTTTCTGGGTTGTTGACAGAAGTTATTACCAGGGACCGCAAAGGGGTCGAAGCAAATTCCAGCCTTAACCCGTCTTCTACAATACTTAGAGCCCAATTGCAAGCATCTATCCGGGACCAGGCAGGGAGAAAGTGGGAGAGTCTTCCTCCCACCTGGAGCGAGCCATCACTTAGCGGGTTTCCTCTTGTGAAAGGAGGAACCCTTGGACAAGAACCCTGACTTTGTCTTTCTTGTCATAGCAAGAGTCTCTACCTTCCCTAGGGGACCTTCGCCTGGGAAACCGTGGTTTATAAAAGGAAGGACTGTGGAAGGTGGAAGCAGGAAAGGATGGAAAATTTTTCTTTTTATCACTAGCATTGTCTAAGATCTCATCCAATGGTTTACCAAACAGAAAACCCCCCGTACAAGGGAAATGAGGGCCAAAGCTTCCAAGGGATCCACATAAGCAGCAAGTAAATCAAATCCAGCTTCTTTGCAGATGATGTCATACTTTACAAGGCGGATGCGCGCAGGGACCTCACAGGCCTCCTATTACAGTTTGTGGTCTCCGGGGAACTATCTGGATTCCGCCTGAACAAATCTAAATGCGAGATACTCCCACTGAAAGACTTAGAAGGAGGGTGGGGAGTGGCGGGGGTACTCAAGTGAGCTTTTGCAACATCCCTCTAGAAAATAGGGCTATTAAATACCTGGGAGTATACCTAGGGAGAGATACGAGAAACATATACAGACTAAATTACGCCCCGTTAATCAACAAAATTGTGACGGAACTGGAGAGGTGGAGAGAATTGCCATTATCCTTGCTGGGGAGGTGCCACCTCATCAAGATGTGTAGCTTCTCTAGGCTCTTATACCCACTCCAGACCATCCCTCTCCTACTCCGCCACGTCAACGTAAATAGGTTAAATAGAGCTTTTATGACCTTTCTCTGGAGTGGCAGGAAACCAAGAATCAGGGGACGCACACTGATGCTCACACGAGACGAGGGTGGACTAGGGTTACCTAATATACAAGGTTATAACATAGCATGTCTGACGAGACATATCTTAGACTGGCTGAAACACACTAGCAAACACTCAGACTACACACTCGAATCAGAGGGGTGCACCCCATGGGACCCAGTAGCCATTCTACACTCAACGGGAGCAATTGTGGATCCCCGGGTGAAAAACTCGATCATTTTCAAAGACACGAGGGAGGCATGGAAGGCACTGCGAATCAAGCTCAGGTTACCCTGGAAGATTTCTAAATACCTTAGTCCAAGGCGACACCCAGACTTTAGCTAGGGTAAGGACAATGCACTCTTTCAAGTCTGGAGAGCCAATGGCATTAAAACACTGCAGGACATAATGCAGATGGAGGAGAGGAGGTGGTTGACGGTGACATTTAGAAAGTGGCGACTTAATCATTCTCATGCTCTACAGTTTGAACAAGTGAGGCTACATTTATTCCATTGCTTATATGACTTAAGAAAGGAATGCTCAAGCCATGAACTGGACACTCTACTAGCTAGGGATGTAGTGGACACTAGTGCATCCACCATATACGCTACCCTAAGGCAAGACCTAATCCCCTCAGGGTCGCGCAGGATTCTCAAAAGATGGGAGGTAAGATTACAGGACGAGGAGCTTGAGGGGAAGATCCTGGAGGGCTGGCGCGAGGCTCGTAAGAACATTGTGAGCGAAAGGTGGAGTGACTCCTATTTCAGAGTGATGCATGGGGCAATTCTGGGGTTCAATATACCACCCAACAAGACCCACCCAAGACAGAAAACAGTCATGCCCAAAATGTGGAGACAAGGGGGTAGACATATTCCATGGGATATGGGAATGCAGGGTTATCCTCCAATCCTGGAAGGCAGTGAGGAGCTGGATACAACATATACTACAGTGTCGTGTACCACTAAACTGCTTTTTGTGGATATTTGACAACCTAGGGGACCTGGGTCTAGACAAGCCACAGAGAAAACTACTACAAACTATCATGGTGCTAGACAAACAACTGATATTACAACACTGGTTGACAGCAGCGGCACCAACGCTATCGGAACTATTGACGGATCTGAAGGTGGCAATGTTGGTTGAGAAGGTGGAAGCAGAAGGGGACAGAGACACCAGAACATCTAAATTCTTTGCGACATGGAAACCTTTCATAATAGATGAACACTGTGGAGGGGACATACACCGATTAGTATACCCCTTCCATAACACGACATGGCATAACTCACAAGACTTGCATGGCACGCTTGGCCCACTGAAACAACCATAACACATAACCGGTATTGTGGTGGTGGTTGCTGGGTGGGGTTGTGGAGCTAGCTATCAAGAAATGGAATGGTTATCATCATTTTTATAGGGAGAGAGCTGAGGGAAGGGCAGGGGATGGGTGAAGGGGTCCTTTTCCTTTCCATTAACTCTTTTTTCTTGTTCACATCTTCCTCTGTTCTTGTTTTTCTCTTTTTCCCATTTTTCTTTCTTTTCTCTTCTCAGGGGGGTTAAAACCTTACTAATCGAAGCTCACATACTAACTAAACACAGACGACGACACATAAGCCACCATATTGAGTACAGACAGGCCTGAGATGCGCATCTCCAGAAATGGACAATCAATACTTTACAGGCTTTCCATGTGGGGAATACTATGTTACACAACTGTATGTTATGTGTGAAACTTAATAAAAAAGTTTAAATAAAAAAAAAAAAAACACCGACTTCACGACTCTCACTCCTCCATACATGGCTCATGGTTAATTGATAAATTTATTTGCAGTACAATGTGAACATCAAATTTTAATCATTATTATGATACAATAATCAGATCTTTTTAGATGGAACATAATTCATAATATTCAGCACATTCTGCATTGAACTACTGTACCCAGTTTATTATATATTTTAGGAGTCGGTCCATTTTATACCGACTTCAACTCCACAGCCCTGCTAACAGACACGATTGGATCAGTGCTCTTACCCCAGCTGTTAACCTGTTAAATGCCATTGTCATTCCCTGTGGCATGTAATACACACCGGCATGGGGTTTGTCATCATTTCACGTGATCACAGGGAACCAATGGGTTGCCTTGACAGCCAGGATTCTGCTGAAGAATCCCCACAACTGGCATTAGTATAATCATGTAAGAGCCAGGCTTTAGATCATGATTTTCACTAAACATTGCAGTGCTAATGTACTGTTTATAGCGGAAGTGATAGGATGATTGTTAGGCTCCTTAGGGACCTGAACCTACAAAGTAAAACAAAAATATATGAAAAAAATGAAAAGTTCAAACCACCCCTCGTTTGCCCCATTAAAGATAAAAAAAAAAAGCAAATTGCCTCTTCAAAGAGTACTTGAAACTCTAGTGGCACCTGTTGGAAGTAGCAATCATAAAAGTCAATATTGTTAAAATAAATAAAATACATTTAGCATCATTGTGGTCATAAAAGTACAATAAAAATGTAAAAGAATTTAATATGATTGATGAACACCGTAACAAGAAAAAAAAAATCAAAGCCAGAATTATGTTTTTTGGCTGTTGCAACATTGTAATAGGAGACGATCAAAGCATTGTATCAACTCCCAAAATGGTACCAATAAAAATGTCAGGGTGCAAAATAAAAGCTGTTACACAATTTGACATCCCGAAAATTAGAAGTGTTATGGGTCTCAGAAAATGGCAACAAGGAGAACATTTTTTTATCACTTAAAAAAAAAGAAAAAAAAATTTGCATGTTTGGTATCCATGAAATCATACTGATCTGCAGAATCATTTTGCCAGGTTAAATTTATCATATAGTGAACATGGCAAACAAAAAACTATTGTGAAATTGCACTTTTTGCAATTACAACTCAGTTGGAACTTTTCTTGCTTTCCAGTATATCATACAAAATTAAATGTCAATCTAAAGTACAACTTATGCCGCAAAAGAAAAAAAAAAGCTTTCATATGACTATGGGTGAAAAATATACAGTATGGCTCATGGAAGGATGAGTGGGGAAAAAAAAACAGAACTGAAAATGGCCCGGAAGTGAAGGGATTAACCTTCTACCATACACTGTGTGCAGAATTATTAGGCAAATTTAGTATTTTGATCACGATACTTTTTATACACCCGTTCACCTTTTCTGCATCACACAAAGACACAGTGGTTGGAACCGAAGATTGCACATTTGGGCTGATCAGACCAAAGCACAGATTTCCACTGGTCAAATGTTCATTCCTTGTGTTCTTTAGCCCAAACAAGTCTCTTCTGCTTGTTGCTGTCCTTAGCAGTGGTTTTCTAGCACCTATTTTTCCATGAAGGCCTGCTGCACAAAGTCTCTTTTTAAAGGGATCCAGTCACCCCCAAAACACCTCTAAAGCTATTAAAAGCTGTCCCTAGAGCATAGTAACACTTACCCTACACTCCTTTTAGCTCCTAAATGCAGCTAGTGAAAATGAAGATAAACGTTATAAAACTACCTCATTAGCCATGTTAATTAGTGACTATTGTATGCATAGTCACCCTGGCATGCTCTCCCTATTCCTAATATCACGCCTCAATAGGCGTGATCTTCTACTCACATTCAAATGCGCGCCTCCCCTCTCTCCTATGCCGGCTGGACCGCTGCATTGTGCGGCTGTATGACGCAAATCGCGTCATTTCCGGCTTCGGGTGACGTATGTACACCCGCGCCGCTGTTAGCTTCAAGACCCGCACTGCGCATGCGCATGCGCAGTGCGTGTTTTGAAGCTAACAGAGCGGCGCGGGTGTACATACGTCACCCGAAGCCGGAAATGACGCGTTTCGCGTCATACAGCCGCACAATGCAGCGGTCCGGCTGGCATAGGAGAGAGGGGAGGTGCGCATTTGAATGTGAGTAGAAGATCACGCCTATTGAGGCGTGATATTAGGAGTAGGGAGAGCCTGCCAGGGTGACTATGCGTACAATAGTCACTAATTAACATGGCTAATGAGGTAGTTTTATAACGTTTATCTTCATTTTCACTAGCTGCATTTAGGAGCTAAAAGGAGTGTAGGGTAAGTGTGAATATGCTTTAGGGACAGCTTTTAATAGCTTTTGAGGTGTTTTGGGGGTGACAGGATCCCTTTAACCTGCAATTTCTAAGGCTGGTGACTCGGATGAACTTATCCTCTGCAGCAGAGGTGACTCTTGGTCTTCCTTTCCTGGGGCGGTCCTCATGTGAGCCAGTTTCTTTGCAGCGCTTGATGGTTTTTGCAACTGCACTTGGGGACACTTTCAAAGTTTTCCCCATTTTTCAGACTGACTGACCTTCATTTCTTAAAGTAATGATGGCCACTCGTTTTTCTTTACCTGGCTGCCTTTTTCTTGCGTAATACAAATTCTAACAGTCTATTCAGCAGGACTATCAGCTGTGTATCCACCAGACTTCTGCACAACACAAATGATGGTCCCAACCCCATTTATAAGGCAAGAAATCCTACTTATTAAACCTGACAGGGCACACCTTTGAAGTGAAAACTATTTCTGGTGAGTACCTCTTGAAGCTCATCAAGAGAATGCCAAGAGTGTGCAAAGCAGTAATCAAAGCAAAAGGTGGCTAATTTGAAGAACCTAGAATACAAGACATATTTTCAGTTGTTTCACACTTTTTTTGTTAAGTATATAATTCCACATGTGTTAGTTCATAGTTTTGATGCCTTCAGTGTGAATCTACAATTTTCATAGTCATGAAAATAAAGAAAACTCTTTGAATGAGAAGGTGTGTCCAAACCTTTGGTCTGTACTGTACATGTTGTCCTACTCCAAGCTGTATAGGCTATAAGTAAATCAGGTGATGTGCATCTCTGTAATGAGGAGGGGTGTGGTGTAATGACATCAACACCCTATATAAGGGCCTTTTCACATCAGCAGTAAGCGCTGATCACGGCAGTTGCGGTGAAAAAAACGCAACTGCAGCGGTTACCGCATAACGGCCGCACTTGCGGTTCACCTGCGGGAAGCCGCATCTGCAACTATACCGCACTTGCCGTACCTGCCGCTGGCCCCGTAGACATTGCATGGGGCTTGCCGCAGGTGAGCCGCAAGTGCGACAGTTATGCGGTAACCGCGGCAGTTGCGGTTTTTACACCACAACTGCCGCGATCAGCGCTTACCACTGATGTGAAAGGGGCCTAAGGTGTGCTTAATTATTAGGCAAATGCCTTTCCTTAGGCAAAATGGGTCAGAAGAGAGATTTGATGGGCTCTGAAAAGTCCAAAATTGTGAGATGTCTTGCAGAGGGATGCAGCAGTCTTGAAATTGCCAAACTTTTGAAGCGTGATCATCGAACAATCAAGCGTTTCATGGTAAATGGCCAACAGGGTCGCAAGAAGCGTGTTGGGCAAAAAAGGCGCAAAATAACTACCCATGAATTGAGGAAAATCAAGCATGAAGCTGCCAAGATGCCATTTGCCATCAGTTTTGCCATATTTCAGAGCTGCAACGTTACTGGAGTATCAAAAAGCTCAAGGTGTGCTATACTCAGGGACATGGCCAAGGTAAGGAAGGCAGAAAAACAACCACCTTTGAACAAGAAACATAAGATAAAACGTCAAGACTGGGCCAAAAAATGTCTTAAGACTGATTTTTCAAAGGTTTTATGGACTGATGAAATGAAAGTGACTTTTGACGGGCCAGAGGCTGGATCAGTAAAGGGCAAAGCGCTCCACTCAGACTCAGACGCCAGCAAGGTGGAGGTGGGGTACTGGTATGGGCTGGTATCATCAAAGATGAACTTGTGGGACCTTTTCGGGTTGAGGATGGAGTGAAGCTAAACTCCCACACCTACTGCCAGTTTCTGGAAGACAACTTCTTCAAGCAGTGGTACAGGAAGAAGTTGGTATAGTTCAAGAAAAACATGATTTTCATGCAGGACAATGCTCCATCACATGCATGCAACTACTCCACAGCGTGACTGGCCAGTAAAGGTCTAAAAGAAGAAAAAATAATGACATGGCCCCCTTGTTCACCTGATCTGAACCCCATAGAGAACCTGTGGTCCCTCCTAAAATGTGAGATCTACAGGGAGGCAAAACAGTACACCTCTCAGAACAGTGTCTGGGAGGCTGTGATGGCTGCTGCACGCAATGTTCATCATAAACAGATCAAGCAACTGACAGTTTATGGATGTAAGGGCCCTTTCACATCAGCGTTTTTTGAAATTTGCGGCAGATGCGGTGAAAAAAACGCATCTGCCGCAATTACCGCATACCGGCTGCACTTGCGGCGCGGTTGCGGTAAACGCCATGCAAAGTATAGGCGTACTTGCGGCAGGTGCGGCAAGTGCGGTTTTGCACTTGCGGCAGGTGCGGCCGCGAAAAAAAACGCGGCTGACCGCGGGTTTTTTCACGGCCGCACCTGCCACAAGTGCATCCGGTATGCGGTAATTGCGGCAGATGCGTTTTTTTCACCGCATCTGCTGCAAATTTAAAAAAACGCTGATGTGAAAGGGCCCTAAGACTGTTGAGCGTCATCATAAAGGTGGCTATATTGGTCACTAATTTTTTTTGTGTTTTGTTTTTGCATGTCAGAAATGTTTTTTTCTAAATTTTGTGCAGTTATATTGGTTTACCTGGTGAAAATAAACAAGTGAGATGGGAATATATTTAGTTTTTATTAAGTTGCCTAATAATTCTGCAGAGTAATAGTTACCTGCACAAACAGATATCCTCCTAAGATAGCCAAATCTAAAAAAAAACAAACAAAAACACTCCAACTTCCAAAAATATTAAGCTTTGATATTTATGAGTCTTTTGGGTTGATTGGAAACATAGTTGTTGATCAATAATAAACATAATCGGGGGGCGTGTCCTGATGTGGAACATGGAGGACGCATAAGGAGAGAGCTCCTCCAGCGGTATCTGAATCTCCGGGACTTAGTGACAAACTATTGAGCCTGCCCTACCTTTCGGGTGAGATACCTGTCCACTGACCTCTTGAGATGCCCATACCGGGCTCCTGAAGCCGCGGAGCCCCACAGAAAGTGTCTGAACTCTCTGTGACTGTTAGCCCCATGGCTGCCCCTGGAGATTCTAAAATGGCACCTGGACATGAAAATGCTTCTGCTGCCGGCTGCTCCATCAACAGCATCCTGGCCTAATAACTTGGCGAACATTACCTACAAACCTGCAGGCTGATAGCTACACCATCCCTATAGGACGATCAGGTCATATTTTTGCCCTATAGCGCGGATTGAACTAACACTCAGCCTGATAGCTCACTGCCCCCATCCTACATGTGGCCGTGCGGCTTGGAGGAACGGAGAGCGCACCCGGATTCCATGGATTGATCTGCTTGCTCTACCTAGGAGTCTAGTATTCCCTGAGCGTTCACCCTGGAGAGGATCTGCTGGGACGCCGAACGCGGGGGGCCTTTCGGAGCCCTATGAGTGAACCTTGCACCCGGCGGGAAGAAGCAGAAGAAGCAGCAGGTATAACTACAGTGGCGGGAGTGGGGCACCGGTAGCGGAATCGCTGAAATTCTGAGTGCGCCACAGGCTGGAAACAGGTGGCTGTTGACTGAACAGGCGGGAGACCGGCGTCCTGCGGGGACTGGAAGTCACGGCTCCGGCCCAGCCATCTGGGGAGCTACAGGAGCGGGTAGGTGCACGTGCGGATGCGGCTGCTGCTGGGCAAACGAAGCAGGGGCACAGGAGCAGGATATCTGCCTTATGGCATGTAACTAGTGACACTGATTTTGACAACTGAAATTTATCTCACTGGCGAGACAGGGCGATAGTCTAGGATTCACTGTGTGAGGTGAAAAGAGCCCAGGGAGAGAAAACTGAAGATTAACCCTTCGCTACATCTCCCTCTATGACTGAGACAAATTCACAGCATCCCCCCTTTACAGATACTATAATAGCTTGGGCTGCCTGAGTATCTGGCTGTAACTGGACTGCATACAGAAACTGCAAAAGCGTCTGCATTGACCCCTAACCTCCTGGTGTGATACTCTAGGCATAACCTTATTCCTTACAACATTCCTCCTCTGCCCACCAGTAGACTTCACAACTAACAAGGCATTAACACCTAAGTGGCTGTTTCCTGCAGATTCGCAGCCCGCCTGTGGAGCCACAGCAGTTGGGAAGAAAATCGCTGTCCACAGGGAATTGAGCCTCTGCATGCAAAAGACTCTGAAACTTGTTTGAAAATAAAACCTACAGCTCTATATGTGAACAATATTACAAACTTTTATTAAGTGACCTTAGCTCTGAATCTATATACCACAAGACTACGCAAAACTTAAAATTGTAAACATCCAGCAGTGACACTCTTTCCCCTGTGGTCTGTTCCTCCAGCTAATTGGACAGCAGTACTCTGGGGCTATACCCCCTGGACTAAATCACATCTCGCCTTCTGCACCTTTATTGGAAAACCTATCCTGCCCTGTCGTTCTAGTGAGATATTTGTTCGCTGTGCTCTTGAGATACCCAGAGCGGGTTCCAAAAGCCGTGGAGCCCCGCAGAAAGTCACAGACTACTTTGCAACTGATAGTCCCATTGCTGCTACTAGAAACTCCAAAATGGCACCTGCAGCGGCTTCTGGCTCTCGCTCCCCCAGCTCTCCCCGCTCGCATGGATCTTGGAGCGGTTCACGTGGCGAGACTGTTAGCCGATCTCCTGGGGGAGCCACAAGATGACTCTACCCCCATTACTTATGGGCTCTGCGGGGGCTCCTCGCAGACCTTCGTTCTTCCATACAAGCTGATATCAGAGACATAGTGGGGGAAATGAGAGCTGACATGACGGCTATGGGCGAGCGTACCGGCCGGATTGAAGAGAAAATGGCTGAATTTGCAGGGGCTCACAATGAACTAGCAGATAGCCATCACGACCTTTCACAAGATATGAGAGCCATGAGGGCAAAGATGTGGGACCTAGATGACAAACTTCGTCGTGGCAATCTAAAGGTCAGAGGTATCGCCGAAGTGGAGGGTGAGGAGGACCTGATAGCCACTGTGATGCCTTTTTTACAACACATACTCCCTGCAGCTGCCCCAGCGAGCCTTGAGATCGAACGGGCATATAGGCTCCCACGTTCAAAAAAGGCTCCCAAAGATGAACCCAGGGATGTGATGATCCATTTAGCTACTCCTAAACTACGGGACCCCTTGTTGCATACTTTAAGAAAGCACCCTGTCTCGGAAGCTCCATATACAACATAGTCCCTCTTCCGGATCTTTCACCTGGCACCCTTGCGAGGCGGAGGGACTTTGCTCCCTATTGTTCAGCCCTGACAGACCGGGGCATTACCTACGCATGGGGCTCACCTGTAAATGTCTCATTTCGCTATAAGGGGTCTCGCCATCTCTTTTCTTCCCCATCCAAGATGAAATCCGCTATGCTGGACTGGAACCTTATGGCGAAGGAAGGATCTCCTCATGCTGGCTCGGCGAAGCGACATGATCGGGGAGAACGTACCCCTCCACCTCCCTGACTCAGGACAGAGATGAGTATATACATGTCCTGGGATGATGGTTGCCGCCGGGGGACTTTGTTTTGTCTAAATTTTCTCTCCACAGCCTAGAGGACCTTTTGTTGACATCTTGACACCTCAGTGACTGTTTAGGGCCCTTGAGTGCCTTATACCCCCCATGCTCCTAGCGTTCCTCTTTCACCTTGTGTGGGGGAGGCGCTAAGGAGTTACAGATTACCCTCAAGGGGATCTCCTCTTACTTTTAGTTTTTCCATATTAATTGTTAGTTAGTTAACACTTTGTGCTAATAATTCTGTGCTAATCTTCCTATGTTCATCTCTCTCAGACCTCTATTCTCTCTTTACTTCTATACTCTCACTTCTCCCTCCCTCTTGTTAACCCGCTCTTTCTCATCCTTCTTCCTCATCCTTGCCTTTATAGGATACTAAACTTAATTGTTCCTAAGTTTATTGTTGAACTTGTGCATTTACCAGGGGTGTCTTATATACACGTTGACTAAGTGATTTGCTGTACTGTATTTGAACCTACTCTTTGCCCTTTTCTTTACCTTCTTACTCTCTACTCGGATTTCGTCCCCACCTTTTCCAAAATTTGGGAGCTTTGTCGGATATTAATTGAGAGGAGTGTTGATAGCTCTACTGCTTGTGTGGGGCTCTGTGATCACTGGAGGAGGACCATCCTGCACCCGCCTTGTTAGTGTCTTATGTTTTTCATTATCATGAGTTTTCAGTGTGTATTGATAAATGTTAACAGGTTGAACTCCCCGAAAAAACGTTCTTTAGTGTGGCAACAGCTCACCAAAATGAAAGCTGAAATCTTCCTTATCCAGGAAACTCACCTCTTGGCACAGGATAACTATAGAATGAAATCCCGGCAGTTTCCTGTACAATATTTTGCCAATGCCCCTAACAAAAAATCTGGAGTTGCAATTTTTGCGCATAGATCCCTCGCTTTTCAGCTAATAGGAACGACAACAGACCCACAAGGTCGCTATTTGGTGGTCCAGGCCCTGATTAATGGAAAGCCGTTTACACTTGTTTCAGTGTATGGGCCGAATAAAGGCCAACTGAAATTTTTTCGTGCTTTCTTCGCAAAGCTGGACTCTTTGTCGAAGGGTTGCCTACTAATGGCAGGAGATTTCAATCTCCCGGTACACAGAAGGTTGGATTGCTCGGGGCCTTCCTTATGCCAGTGTTGTACACCCACCACCTTCACGATATCTGGCGGTACACTCATGGGGAGGAGAGGGATTACACGTATTTCTCACCCAGATTTCAGTCTTATAGTCGGTTGGACTACTTTCTGGTGGGAGACACTCTTCTGCATGGGTGTCGAAATGCCTCTATAGGACACACAACGTGGTCTGACCATGCTCCCATCATGTTGCAGGTTGAAGACCAGCTAATTTTCGTCCCATTGCTTTATTGACCCTCCAGGTCACCCCGACTCCTTCATGGACTTTGAATGAATACCTCCTGTGCTCTCCTGCTGGTGTGGCGCACATTGAGTCTCAACTTGAACGTTACTTTTTAACTAACACATCTCAGGATACTGACCCAGAAATTTTATGGTACGCCCATAAGGCGGTTATTAGAGTTCACTTCATACAGATGGCAGCCAGGGCTAAGCGAGCGAGAAATGAGCAGATGGGGACTCTCACAAACAAGATAGCAGTTTTAGAAGCCCAACATAAGACTGCCCCCACCCCGCAAATTACATGCGAATTAGGTGAGACCCGCCGAGAGCTACGCTCTTTACTCCTCTATAAAACGGAATTTCACCTGAAAAAACTAAAGGCCCGTTTCTACGGTATGGGAGATAAAGCAGGTAGGCTTTTGGCTAGGAGGAGCCAAAAAAAGAGAGAAGCCACGAGGATTGACCATATCCTAGGTCCTAAGGGAGGGATTAGAAATCCCATTGACAATGCAGGCCATTTTAGAGAATATTACACGACCCTTTATAATCTGAAAGGAGATTCTGACATCCCACACCCATCGGCCGCGGCGATGGAATCCTTTCTTGCTCCGGCCCACCTTCCTAAGCTGACTGCTCCCCAATTAGCACGTTTAAACGCACTTTTTATGGGCGACGAGATTGCCTTGGTGGTCAACTCCATGAGAAAAAACTCGGCCCCTGGTTCGGACAGTTTTTCGTACCGTTATTATACGACCTTTTTGAAGCAAATCCTCCCACATTTGCTCTCTCTCTTCTCCTTCTGGAGGGAAGGGGGACAAATACGGCCAGAGGGGCTGGAGGCGATGATCTCGGCAATAGCAAAACCTGGGAAGACTCCCAATGTACCGGCTAATTTTCGTCCCATTGCTTTATTGAATGGAGACTTAAAAATTTACACTAAACTTTTGGCGTCAAGACTCTTGGAGGTACTACCTTCTTTGGTGGGTCCGGAGCAGGTGGGTTTCATCCCGGAACTGCAGGCCTCGGACGGTATGAGGCGAATTGTTGACCTACTAGAGATCTTGGAAAAGAGGGGGGCTCCCAGTGCGCTCATTTCGCTAGACGCCAAGAAGGCGTTTGATAGGGTGCACTGGGGGTACCTGGAGGCGGTCTTGGACAGATTTGGGATTACGGGTAGCTTTAAAAGGGCAGTGTTAGCTCTCTATACTTCCCCCACAGCAAGGGTCAGGGCTTCTGGCTTCCCGTCGGGTTCCTTCGCTATTACGAATGGTGCCCGCCAGGGATGCCCTCTGTCGCCGCTAATCTTTGCTTTAGTAATGGAGCCTTTGGCGGCCAGAGTGAGGCAGGACCCTATGATTTCAGGCCCTAGTGTGGGAAAGATAGAACACAAAATCAGGTTATATGCCGACGATGTGATTTTTATTTGTACGAACTTGTCGATCACTGTTCCAAGGATTATGGCTCTAATTGACGAGTTTTCGGCAGCCTTCTACTATAAATTAAATACAACTAAACCTCTGCTGTATCCTATTCATATCCCTTCGGGGCAGATGGCTGCGTTGAGAGCGCGATTCCCCTTTCAATGGTCCTCTAAAGGTATTCCGTACCTGGGAGTCTGGATTGCACACACCAGCAGGATAGTATATCACAATTTCGAGGCCCTGGCACGCACTATCAGGGAGGGACTAGCCTCCCATAAAGGGCTGTTTCTCTCATGGGTTGCCAGAATAAATATAGTCAAAATGACGTACCTCCCAAAAATCTTATATGTGCTTCGGTGCTTACCGTTGGTGTTCCCTAAACGCTTGATTGCAACTTTGCAATCGCTTTTGACTTGTTTTATTTGGAACCATAAACCGCACAGAGTCGGTATGAGGGTGCTCTCTCTTCCCCTGCGACTGGGGGGCATGGGGGTCCCGTGTCTGGCATCTTATTATGCGGCGACTCACCTTTCTGTGGCTAGTCTATGGTGGGCGGACGCACACCAACCTTTGTGGATGCAAATCGAGAAATATTATGCTCCTCGCGGATCCACTAAACTCTTACCCGAGATGAACCTTCTACAACGGTCGGCAGATTCAAACCTTCTTGGGGCTATGTCAGCTTTATTGAGGGTTTGGCGACTGCATGCACGTTCCTTGTTAGTCTTCCTTTTCCGCGACATCTCGCTTCGGGCGGTGGAAGTGCTGGTGGGGTCCCTCTCTCTCACATCTTGGAGAGATTGCGGAGTCCTTTTTGTTCATCAGGTCCAGGATGGTAACACCATAAAATCTTTCACAGAACTTGCAGATAGATACTCTATCCCCAGAACAGCTTTCTACCAATATCTTCAATTACGACACTTTTTGAATTCTGTTACTTGGCCTGTGGTAGACCTAACAACTGTTGATGGCGTGGTGCAGAGGTACTTTAAATCAGCTCCCTCCAGTGATCACGGCGTATCTGTTATGCACGAAGCATTAGCTCAGCTGAGAAGCTCTGAAAAATTACCATACATGGTTAAATGGGAATCTGTTTTGCAAATTGACGTCACGCTGGAACAATGGCAAGACGCTGCGCTCCGTAGTTCGGCATATACAAGATGTGTTAACCATATTGAGCAAATCAAAAAAGTTCAGTTGGAGTGGTACATAACCCCGATCTCTCTGGCCCGCTTCAAGGGTCGTGATGCCCCGGAGGCCCAGACTTGCTGGAGGGGATGCTCCGAGCGGGGATCATCCCTTCACATGTGGTGGGATTGCCTGCCCTTGGGCGCGTTCTGGTACTCCGTGGCTCAACTCCTAATTTCATTGACGGGGGTCCAGTTCCAGTTGAACCCAGCTCTGGCTCTCCTGGGCTTGGGTTTGCAGGAATGGCCCTCCCCTTTACGTCCTATTGTGGCGAACACTCTGCTCGGAGCGAGGTTGTGTATTGCTAGATGTTGGAGATCTGTGAGAATGCCTACTACTCGTGACCTCACCACAGCAATTAACTTGCATCTTCAACATGAGCTCTTGTTAGCTCACGATGCGGCCCGTCGTGCAAAGGTGCTCTGCTGGTGGGACCCATGGATTTAGTCTACACATAACACAGTCCGGTTGCCTACCTGATCGTATGACTATCCTATAATAACTGAGAAGCCCAGATGTGCTGGGTTTTCTTCACCTCAATGTTGGCAATACCCTCCACTCGCTTTGCTGGCCGATGAAGACTCTCATCCCTAGTCCCCTATTCCTTTTACTTTTTCTCTTTTGTCCATTATCTTTACCTTATCGCTCCTTCCCCTCGTCACTTGTTCCACTTTCTCTTTTTCTTCTTATAAAGTTGTTGTTGTCTTGGTTAAGTGATGCGTATTGTTTGATCTATCATTTATTAACTACAACAAATACGCCTTAGTGATATACTATAATGACCGATGGTTTCCTCCCTTTACAGGAATATTTTGTTATACCGACAAAGGTCTTGATTTATGTTCTGATCTTATGTAATATTTTGTTTGATACGATATACTCAATAAAAACATTGAAACAAAAAATAATAAACATAATCCTCTAAAATACAACTTGCCTAATAATTCTGCACACAGTGTATTTACAGCTGTGTCCACACTATAAGAAATGGGCGGCAGCTGCTAAGTATAAGCATTATCAGCAAAGTCATATTTTGCCAAGGCAGCTTAGAATCTAATAAAATGCTTCTAAACCTTATAAACCTATTAGAGGGTTAGTCCCACAATCTCACTATTTTTCATAAAGCACAGTAAATGCATACATATTGTTAATATACAGACTTAGGCTGCCTTCACACTTGCGTTGGTGTCTGCATACGCAGGGCATGCAGACGCAAACGCAGTGCAACCCAGCCCATACTTATGCGAACGCAGCGGGGAATCTCCGCATGCGTTCACATAAGTATGGTGCCCAGGCAGCCAATCAGCTGTCTCTGGGGCAGCGGCGATCAGCGGCAGAGATCTCCTCCTCCCGGCCACAGCTGATCTCCCGCCGGTGTCTGCCTGAGAGATTTGAAGACACAGCTGATCTGACAGCTGTTTAATCTCCCGCGTTGACACTGAATAGGGTGATATCAGTGCAGGAGATAAGAAACAGCTGATCGCTGCTTCCAATCTCCCGCGCCAACATCACCTATTCAGTGTCAGCGCGGGAGATTTAAACAGCTGTCAGATCACCGGCGGGAGAGCAGTGGAGGCTCCAGCTGATCTTCCGGTGGCCACCGGGAGAGATTTCAATGTGATCCGCAGCGTTCTCATGCGCTGTCATGCGGAGGACACTGCGGATCCATTGACTTCACTGCATTGTTTGTGCGCTTGCAGATACCCGTGACCGCACAAAAAATGCAACATGCTGCGTACGGAGGGAGCACAAATTGTGCGCATCCAAACGAAAAAGCAACCTCTATCTACAATTAAAACCAGCTGTGAGGGGTTATAATGGACATGACTACAATAAAATGGTATCCATTTTATTGTAGTCATGTCCATTATAACCCCTCACAGCTGGTTTTAATTGTAGATAGAGGCATATAAACCCACACATACAGCATTACACCATGAGAGAGGCACACGGTTAGGACCCGATATAATGAGAAAAACCGTGACGAGGTTATCGGGCTCTTGAACGCAGCGGCCGCTGCTTTAAGCTAAGATTTCTCAAATTTTTCTTAGATTCATAAGCAGTTTCTGCCATGTTTTTTTCCCTTGTCTTTGTTAGCTGTGCAGACAGCCCTGCTATTCACATGCAGCCATTATGCTATTCCCCACACATATACTGTCTAGTGTTGCAGCGGATTTTCACTTTAAATGTCAGTTTTTTTTCTTGCTTGCACCTAGACATAAGGTTGAAGCCAGTCTTATATTATGTAATTGTAGGGCTCAAATCTTAGGCTGCCTTCACACTGGCGTTCCCCTCCGCAACGTTCTGCGGAGGGGAATCGCCATGTGTGCGCAACATGTCGCGTCCCTGGTGCGGACGAGACTGTGTGATCTGTGCGCAGGCAGATCACATATGGGAGTGAATGGGTGCGCACGGTCATGCGCTGTCAAGCGCAGCACCGTGCGCTCCCATTATAAAGACAGGAGCTCGCGGCCGCTGCGGTCACATTGCGGACCCCTCCGCAGAACGCTGCGGAGGTCTCCGCAAATGTGAACCCAGCCTTACTGCATTTCTACACAATGGAAGCTGGTAATTACTAATCAGTACAGGGCTGAGTCATACTTGCTGCTCAGAGATGTGAAACTGTAAATGCCGCTCTGTTTATTTATACGCATCAACAATGCAACATTTAGAATTTCACATCACTGATCTCTCAGCAGCAGGCAACAAACAGCTCAACTCTTTTCAGCCCCTCTATCTACAGCCCCATCCAGCAGTATATCACTCCTCTCAGGCTCCCTGTAAACAACCATATATTGCAATATATATTTCTTCTCAGCATCATCCTGCAGTGTTTCACACCTCATAGCCCCTACCTGCAGTATATCAATCTTTTCGGCTCCTGTATAAAATATATCACGTGTCAGCCACTCTATATACAAACCGATCTAACAGAACATGTCTCTTCTTAGATACATAAATGCAGCTCTTTCCTGGTGAGATCTTCACTGGAATGGAATCACCTATCTGTGACATCATCCCTCACCAGGGAATGTTAATTCCAGACAAGTTCTAGATCGCTTTGTAGGCAGGAAGCCACCTTAAAGACAAAGCACTGTGCATGACTGACTAATAGCACTGACAACATCACAATGTTCCAATGGAAAATGGAAATACCTTCTGAGAAAGTGGCAACACGAAACATGCGTTGGGATGGGGGAGAGGGCGGAGCTGACAGAACACAAGGTCAGAAAATGTCATAGCCCATAATTGTCCACTATAAATCTTAAAGCCAGAAAAATGGCGGACAAAAGCAAATATTGTCAGTAGAAAAAAAAAAAAAAAAAAAAAATAGTACTGCAGGTACTTTAAAATGAATTAACTGACAACATCATGAAATCTAAAAGAAACATAAAAATTTGATTACCGTACTAGAAAAATACATCTATGGTGGATGATCAACTCATTGGAAAACTATCTCCAACAGAAGATTATCTCCAGAGGCCTAAGGGTTCGGGTTCATCCCTCAAATCGACCTAGGGGATATGCCTCTCAAACGATGGGAAGATGCAGCCACCTTTTGCACCCTCAAATTTAAACAAATAATAAAATAACTGCCATATCTTCTAGGATTGTCAAAAAAGTAAGTCCTCGACCCGAAACCATGACTATTCACCATACCAGCTGGTTCCAGATATTGGCTCCGCTTCTTAGCTCATTGGCAGGAACTCACACAACAGGAGAATAAGGCTGGTTTCACACTACGATTTTTTGCAATCAGACGCTGTCCGATATAAATCGGACAGCATCGGATCCAAATTTGCCCCTATATAACCCTATGGGGATTTGACCTATTCGGATGTGCACTAAATGGCATCCGAATTGCGTGTGATCCGATTGTTTCCGGTGCAAAAATCGTAGACTGCTCCTATTTTTGCATCCGAATCAGAAATTGGCTTGAATCGGATCTGACAAATCTGAAGGCAATTAGGCCAAATCCAATCCGATCCGATCCAATTCCTTTAACATGGGGCCCTATGGAGAAGGGTCCGAGGAAACATCTGATGTCTCCTCGGACCCAATTTTAGTGTACTGAGCATGCTCAGTACACTAAAACTGCTCCTAACCATCTAATTTCAAATTAAGTAAGGCAGGGGTTAAAAATAAAGAATACGTGTGCTCACCTGTCCACGAGTCCCCCGGCGTCTCCAGCACATCCTGCCTGTAGGCCCTGGCGTGATGTCACAGTCACGTGACCGGTTACCGTGGTAATCGGTCATGTGACTGTGACATCACATGAGGTCCTAGGATCAGAAGATACAGCTGAAGACGCCGGGGGACTCGGACAGGTGAGAATAAAGATGGTTTATTATTTTTTATTCCGGAGGAGAGGGGAGAGGAGGGGTAAACATAGGGGAGAAGCTGGGACCACCAGGGAGCACCAGGGGAGAACAGGTGACAGGAGGCAAAGAAAAGCAGATGACAGGAGGGGCCGGGCAAACTGATCCCGCAAAATGTCGGAATCGGATGCCTATTTGACATCCGATTGCATGGATCAGTTTGGATCCGATGCTGTCCGATTTCTATTGGATAGCGTCAGATTGCAAAAAATCGTAGTGTAAATCCAGGCTAAGCCCAAATATGAGATATTCCAAACATTGCGATTTTAAAAATAAAGTTTTAAGCCACTTCTAAATATTATACATTATTATTGCAATGTCATCTATTACAATTAAAAAGTGAAATCCTCTACTGAAGTCTATACATACTTTTCAAGTTAATTAAAAAAAGAAATAAAATAAACAAGAATAACATAATAAAAGGGGTAATCACCTTCTAATTATAACACTTTACGGGTTCCTTTGGTTGTTTACCAAGGTTTGACTTGATGACAACCTTTGGGATCTACTGCAGATAAGACATTTTAGGAAACTCATGCAGCATCCACAAAATAGTATGATAGGAAATGAGGGAGGAACTGGTAGGATATACATTAGTATTGTAATTGTTCCTTTATGCCAAGGCTATAGGTCAAAGTTGTTTGCCAATAAGCATGTGAACAAGTAGGCCAGATGCACATTGATCTTCACCACATAGCAGCACTATATTGTGATCCAAGTTATGTTTACAATGTCTCCCCGAAAATAAGATGTACTAGGAGGGTCTGCTATGCTGCTGAATTTAAGGCATCTCTCCCCAACCCCCCACACCCACTTCTAAAATAAAACATACCAATTTTTTGTGGGGTAGCATGCCCGCCGATCAGAAGACCGGGCATGCAGCTTTGACTCATCCTCCCGACGCCCGCCACTTCATGTATTACAGCGCCGCTCCCAGCTCCCGGTCTCACATGCCGTAGATGTACGGGACTGGTGCCACCGGCCAAACAGAGACCAGCAGCTGACACTGGCGCATGACGTTAGCTGCTGGCCTCTGATTGGCCGGTAGCACCCGTAAATCTATGGCATCTGTGGCAGGGAGCTGAGAGCGGCGATGAAATATATGTAGTGGCGGGCATTGAGACAGCGGCGGACCAGTGAGAAAAGGGGTGTGTGTATATGTATGTATGTATGTGATGGGGATATCGAATTAGGGGCTGCATGGGATGAGGTAGAAACCATATTGGGGGCTGCAAGGGGATGATGGGGATAATGGGGGCTGCAAGGGGATGATGGGGATACCATATTGACGGCTGCATGGGATGATGGGGATACCATATTGGGGGCTGCATGGAATGAAGGGAATACCGTATTGGGGGCTGCAAGGGGACGACACGTTCATTTTTTTGGTCAACAATAAATGTGAATTTTTCATGGAAAAATAAGATATCCCCTGAAAATAAGACATAGCACCTCTTTGGGAGCAAAAATTAATAGGAGACTAATTTTCAGGGAAACAGGGTAGTGAAACATTCATAATGAGATCCAACTCTGCAGAATCTACAAATAATTTTGCTTGTATTAAAATGTAATCATCAAATGTATACCTACATTCTGCCTTTGACAGGGAACCTTCAAATTGTTTCCAAAAACACTATGCCACAAGATAGTTCTATAATATGCACTCAGGTTTTAGAGGAGGAAAATAGAGAAAAAATATTACGCAAAATATGTGGTTATAATGCACTGGTATGGGGGAAGGATGTGTTGCTGACACTTATGGGGGTAATGTCCCCATCCTGAGCCCCTTCTAGGTAATATATTTCCCCATCCTGAAATATGGCCCCCCCATCCTAGTTTATAATTGCCATCCTGGGATTTGGCTACCCCAATTTTGGGATATGGCTCGCCCAGTCACGCTATATGGTCCCCCCTGCTGGCACATACCCACAAAATAATAAACAATTCAACTCACCCTCCGTCGCTCCCTGCCTGCAGCATCATAGCCGCCTTCCTGTCTCTGTGCGTGCCCCATATCTGATCATGTGACCGTGGTGCACAGCCATGATATCACTATGCTGTGCCAGTCACATGATCGGATGATGCAGGTAGGGAGTGACTGAGGGTTAGTTTTTTTGTGTGCATGTGCCAGCAGGGGGGCATATAGCGTGACTGTGGGGGGGAGGGCTATATACAGGATAGGGGGTCAGTATACATTAGGCACATGTAATATGCACCACCCCCCACCCATCCCTCAGCGTCAGCTTTAGCACTGAGGTGATGGACAGGAGGATGCAGTGCATATTACATGAGCCTAATGAGCGGGCCCACATGACCACAGGCTGCCTTTGCAGTCTGCGCTAGCCTCCTCCAGCCGTTCCAGAGCTGCCCCCCCCCTCCAGCACACCCCCGTGTATCCGGACTATAAGGTGCACCCCCACTGGGGGGAAAAAAGTATGTCTTATGGTCGGAAAAATACGGTAAATCACAGAACTGAGCAAGGCCATTTCAATTTTCTTTTTTTTTTTTTAATTTCTTAGTGTTAAAACAATTATTATATTTTTCATCAGGCATATTTACAAGGTACGAGAAAAGACCCATTCTCTTTGGGGTATCCTCAACAACTTCAGGCAGAGAAATAACCTTATAAACCCAATTTATGAAAGAAACCCACTAGCCATTTGGCCATCAGTGGCCCCACAAAGTATACAACTATGGGAAGGTGAGTATACTTGAACAGTGTGGTACATGTCTATATGCATAAAAAATGTTTACTCACATTGTCCTTCATTTTATAGGTTTCTTTCTCAGATACCTAATGCCTGCAGAACACAAAGAGATGTTCTGGCAGCGAACATGGGAAATTGTAGGTAAAGATCCATATTAAACTGCATATTTAGACCTGCAAAACCTTCTTAAGGAAGGCCCATTGTTGCTCCACTGAAGATTTTCCTAAACAATTAATAATTTCTGAACATCCGAATGCCGATACAGTTGGCATTATTGGTGGCAGAAATCAAGAAATGTAAAGAAGAGGACAATTCCCATCTACAAGACACAGATATAACAGACACAGACTTTTCAGATTTCTCTTTTATTGTCCATTTCAAAAGAGATTTTATCCATTAAGCACAAAGAGCATAGAGAACTTCTATAAATATGGTCAATCTGTTGGCATTAAAAGGAGTTCATTTACAATTGCCAGCCTTCTGAATTGGGGTTTTGGTCACTGTTCGCTTCCCAACTAATGTGGACATACATATTTGACTACAAGCACCTGGGATGGAACTTGTAAATAATTGTGTGAATAGTAAATTATTTGAGAACTTAAGAAACATATCTTGTATTAGTTACAGATCAAAGTTGATATAGCTGAATTTACCAATGTGAAGTGGCAGTATAAATGGTAACTAGTAGGAGGCTTCAGAATGCTTTAAAAGGACTTATTATGAAGGTCATGCATTTCTCTTTCAGGAATTAGTGACATTTAGATTTTGGTTAAATCTGTATATGTAATTGTTGCAACTTCAGATTAGGTATGTACTTCCACACTGCATTTTATCCGTGATTTTAAGGTGTACGGTATTTAGTTCTTGTTATTAAGCAGGTTAAAATCCATTTGATAAAGCACATAAGTCTTCAATGTAAAAGCACATGATTATGCAATGTTATTTTTGGCTGCGCAGTTTGTGCAGGTCAAACACTCCCCATAAATGGTTAATTTGAAATACATGTGAAAACGTGAATTCAAAATAAAATGGTTTTAAAAATGTGTTTTCCTGTCATTTAACACACAAAACTAAAACAAAAATGGATTAAAAAATACGAGTTTTTCGTACATAACATAAAAGTCCAGTTGAATTAAATTCTCACCACTCACATGAATAAGCCTATTCGGATATCAGCTGTCAATGGTGAGCTGGTCACTTTCTATGGGAATAAATCGTACTTGTTGACACTGCCTTCCCTTGTTTGAGAACATCTCTTTAGCAAACGCATTGTGGTCAAAACACAGCAAATATTGAGCTCTTTTAATTCTTTCATATAGGGAAAAACTAACATGATGAAATTCCATTTTTAAGGCTAAAACAATAATATAATAGTTCAACATTCTTTTAATATAATGCACTTTGCATTGTTTTTACATGAATATTTGGTGGTGGTAGGATTCCTTGTATTCTGAACGTTCAGCAATATGACAAAAGCTCAAGATTCAAACTCAAAATCGAAATATTGCTGATCAAAGTAATGTATTCTAACGTATCCGTCCTCTCCGCCACTGCTGTAACTGTAGAGAGATGGAAAGATCTCATCACAATCAGGATACTTACTGACTTACTCCAAGATTACATGAAATTACACTTACCTTTTGCCATCAGGATGGAATGCTAAACTATTAATAGGTCCGAAATGGCCCTTCACTCTCCCAAATTCCTCTTCAACGCCAACATGGAAAAATCTAAAAGCAAAACAAAAATTAAAAAAAAACATACAGCTTCTACCTAACAGCTCCATTAACTTACTATCCTGCACATAAGATTGTTTTAATAATCTTGCTTACCTGGCTTCAAATTTACCAATCCTGGTGGATGTCGTTGTCACATCCATGGCTTCCTGTCCTCCTCCCAAAACAACCTGCAGAGAAAAAAGGGCAACTTAGTGTCACATCACCACCAGAGTATGCACCACTGACATCTGCTTCTGTTGTCCGGCACCGCCGTATTCACCCTGTAGGTGGTGCTGTTGATAGAGACAAAGTCAGAGCCAAAAACACGCAGGCTCCACAAATCCACTAAGGTTAGAGTGGCTGGGACCTGCTGTACTTCACAGTCTGACAGAGTGGAGTGGTGTGTGTGCTGTCGACCTGAATTAATTAACGACTAGCTGCAGCCTACTGGAAAGCATAACCACACCCTACTAATATCTTCAGCTTTCTGATGAAAGCTGCCAGAAATAGTAGTCAGGGAAACCATAAGCTATCCTATCTTGTATTGGTGTTTTTCCTAATCTACCCTGAATGAAATGCGTTTTTTTACGCGATTCAAAGTCGTTTGACTTCTTCCTCTGCATATATCCATGCAAAGGAGCACATCACTGCATACTACTACCTGTTTTACTCGGTTAAGACCCTATTTTATGTAGTTTCCCTTTTAGTTTTCTTTTTAGAGGACAGACGGCGGCAGAGAGAGGGCGAGGCAGACGGCGGCAGAGAGAGGAGGCGAGGCAGACGGCGCAGGAGAGGGGCGAGAGACGGCAGCAGAGAGAGGGCGAGGCAGAGAGAGGGCGAGGCAGAGAGAGGGCGAGGCAGAGAGAGGGCGAGGCAGAGAGAGGCGAGGCAGAGAGAGGGCGAGGCAGAGAGAGGGCGAGGCAGAGAGAGGGCGAGGCAGGGAGAGGGCGAGGCAGGGAGAGGGGAGGCAGGGAGAGGCAGAGGCAGGGAGAGGCAGAGGCAGGGAGAGGCAGAGGCAGGGAGAGGCAGAGGCAGGGAGAGGCAGAGGCAGGGAGAGGCAGAGGCAGGGAGAGGCAGAGGCAGGGAGAGGCAGAGGCAGGGAGAGGCAGAGGCAGGGAGAGGCAGAGGCAGGGAGAGGCAGAGGCAGGGAGAGGCAGAGGCAGGGAGAGGCAGAGGCAGGGAGAGGCAGAGCAGGGAGAGGCAGAGCAGGGAGAGGAGAGGCAGAGAGAGGCAGAGAGAGGCAGAGAGAGAGGCAGAGAGGCAGAGAGAGGCAGAGAGAGGCAGAGAGAGGCAGAGAGAGGCAGAGAGAGGCAGAGAGAGGCAGAGAGAGGCAGAGAGAGGCAGAGAGAGGCAGAGAGAGGGAGAGAGAGGGAGAGAGAGGGAGAGAGAGGGAGAGAGAGGGAGAGAGAGGGAGAGAGAGAGAGAGGGAGGGACACTTAAATGAAAACAGTACTTTTTTCATATATTAATTTTTTTTCTTGTCAAATGCACTTTAGATATTTAAAACACATAACAGAAGTTGCATTCTGACAGATGTGAAGACTATTCACTGTCACTTTAGGAATCCACATTTTATGTAAACCTTCAACCTGTAGGTGCTAGCATATATTAATTACCGTACTTCATTTTCTAATCAGCATGCAATACGTTCCTTTTACTTACATGGTCATAGATTGGAGATAATGCTGCAGAGTTAACTGGTCTCTCTGTGCGAAATGTTTTCTGATGCTCTAGAGTTGTGGTGTCAAAGAGCTGCAAAGAATAATAAACACATTAACTACAAATACAAATGTTCTCATTAATGCATGTGTAATGTCAAAGAAAATAACAAGAAGAGAACACAGTTGCAGTGAAATTACAATTATAATTTTTTTTATTTATCATGTTCAGTATGTGTTAAAACTGACCCGACAGTATAATTTTGCAGGTCAATATGAGTATGTAGATACCAAACATGTATAAGTTTTTTTCTTTTCTTTTAATTTAAGTGGTCCCCTCCAGAATATATTTATTTGCTTTTGTTGATATTTTTCAGGAACTGTAACATTTTTTTTTCTTGTGATCTGGGGCTGTGAGGGTTTTTCATTACTGCAAAGCTGACATTTTTACTGATACCCTTTCTTGGGGTAGATAAAATGGTTTCTTCACCCCTTTTGGTATTTTATTGCAATATTGGGAAAAAAAAACAAAAAAAACAAAAAAAAACAAAACACAATTCTGGCACTCTTAACTTCTTTCGTCATGCAGATTTACCAATCAGACTTATTTTATATTTTGATAAATTGGGTATCTCTAAATGCAGTGATACCAAATGTGCTTTTTCTTTTTTAATTTTCAATGTAGCAAAAATGGGGGGTGATTTGGGGGGGGGGGGGAAGAGTTGTTTTTTTTTTTTTTTATTATATTTACGGTGTTTGCTATTCACCTTGGGGAACTTGAAGCTGCAAATGTCTGATCTCATATTCTGCAGAGAGCAGTGCATCAGCCATGCTCTATACAGCAGCCCCCTTATGGCACCTACTAAATCCTGCTGCCACAGTGCCAGAGATTAAGCTGACATTTTTATTAACACTATTTTGGTGTAGAAACTGTATTTTCTTATTGCTTTTTTGTGGTGTTTAATTGACTAGTAACTGAAAAAATTAAAGTTCCGGTGTACGGATTTTTTTTTTCTAATTACAAAGTTGACAGATTGGGTTAAAGGGAACCTGTCAGCTAGTTTATGCCCCCCACAGCTATCACTGTCTGTAGCTGCAGCTTTATAATACTATTCTAATCATCCCTGTCTGAGCTCATAGTGTAATGTGAAAAAAAAGCATTTATACACTTACATTTCACTCTATACTGTGGAGGAGAGAAACTGTCTGGCAGGATAATAGTTAACTCACTATTAACTTGCATGGCTAAAGGACCTGTGTGATGTAGTGATCATGTGACCATAGTGGGCAGAGCTAAGCAAGCAAACTTATGTCCTTTGGAGAGTTAGCTCCGCCTATTGTAGTCACATGGTTGTGACATCACATCAGGTCTCCCAACATGTTCTAACATTAGGCTGAAATGTTAACTATTAACCTGCCAGACAGTCTACAGTCTCCAAGATTTAGACTGTGCCTCATTTACATGAGAAAATGTAAGGCTACATTCACACATTGCGCATTTTTGAGCGCTTTTTTACGAGTGCTTTTCAAAAATATGCAATGTGCCTTTTGTCTGTCAGCAAAGTGAATGGTAAATTCACTTTGCCATAAAAACACTGCATATTTTTACGCAGCGCTTTTATAGGAAAAAGTGGCAGTGTAAAAAGAATGACCATATCAATTCTTTACGCAGCGATGCCGGCGCTTTTTCCCATAGGGGCAAGCGCTGCTGCATCTGATGTCACGGAGGGGAGGAAGAATCCTGGTTCCTCCTCCCCTCTGTGACATGTGTGACCGCCCCCATTTGATTTTGCAGTGCATTAATATACACTGTGTAATCTAAATTAAATAAAGCCAGAGGTATTAAAAATAATAAAGAATGAATACTTACCCTTTCCAACGCCTTTTCGCGGTCTCTGATGCAGAGCCAAGGCTACGTAACGATCGCCAGGACCTTGCATGACGTCAGTGATGACGTCTTGGGTGCTGACTGGCCGCTCTCGGTCATGTGATACATACCACATGACCACGAGCGGCCAATCAGCGCCCATGACGTCACACAAAGTCTTTTCACATCAGTGCCTGGCTCCTGGATAGCCTGAACAAGCCAGCGGAGAGGCAAGTATTCATTTTTTATTATTTTTAATACATTTGCCTTTATTTAATTTTGATTTTGCAGTGTATATTAATACATTGCGAAATCAAATGGGGGCGGTCACACATGTCACAGAGGGGAGGAGGAACCAGGATTCTTCCTCCCCTCTGTGACATCACTTCTCCCTGGGCCCGTAAAAAAGCGTGCTGTCTGAAAGCACTGCTTATTTTTTTGCACGGGTGCAAAACACTGGTAAAAGCGCGTGCAAAAAAAGCAATGTGTGTGAACGTAGCCATAGTGTATAAATGCATTTTTTTTTATTTTTCACATTATACTATGAGCTCAGACAGGGATAGCTGGGGGGCATAAACCAGATGACAGTTTCCCACTAATTAATTTCACATTTTGAGATATATAGATACATATACAAATATATATATGGTGTACAGTGCCCATTCTACTGCTGCTGAGTGAAACAGTTGTATGGCAGTAGATTTGATCCAGTGTGCCAGTAACACTTGGGCACTGTAATAAGTTATGAAATCTGTCATATATATTGTGATGTCTGTACAGTGAGGACTGATAAATGTACATTCTTCATTGTACTTTGCTGCCATCTAATGGTCAATATGTGTATGACAGCTAGATAATTCTCATAACTAGCTGCCATAGTAATGGTGGGAGGAGCCTCCACCTCAGGCCTCTCACACTTCCTGGAACTGGTTCAATCAGGTTTAGTCAGTCTAGTCAGGAGAGAGGGAAGAAGCACTACTTCTCCCAGCGTCTCTATCCCAGTCCATGCTGTGGGGACAGCATTTTGTCCTTTTAATTGCCTCCACAAAGGAGTGAAGCATTTTGTAGCCAGGAGAGATAAGGCTGAACAAGCGCTCTCCTGCATAATGGTTTATATTGGTTTCCAGTCAGAAACAGTGCAATATGACTTCCGCACCACATACTGTGTCTGCCCTACCCCTGCAATAGGGAACAGTAGTGCCAAAATCGCAAATCACTCCATACCCCATATCACCACAGGGAGCCACGCAGTGAAGGTCCGTCCATCATATTACCTGGACTGTGCACAGTATTATCTTCCATACCAAGAGAAGAGGCCTGTACTCCAGCCGCCTGAGAGGCCTGAAATGTGCTTGTTCCATGAGGAGAAATCACCTTCTTGCATACACAAAATATCAAGTAGATACAAAAATGACAATGGGTTTAACTGAGGTTTAACAATGTATCAGAAATGACATACTATTGTTATGCCACCTAGATGCTTGGGATTTGTGGGACCAACTGATATACCTCTGCCAACTCCTCTGATATCTATTATTGTTGGTCACCTTCCTGTGGGGCCATTTTTTCTGTCCTCTCCACTCCAAACTCCCTTTTCCTTGTGACATTTTACTTATGTGTCAATTGTACTGTATGTACTGTACTGTGCTGTACCATTTTCCACTGTAAATTATACATCTTTTTTGTAATACAGTTGTGGCCAAAAGTATTGACACCCCTGCGATTCTGTCAGATAATACTCAGTTTCTTCCTGAAAATGATTGCAATCACAAATTCTTTGCTATTATCTTCATTTAATTTGTCTTCAATGAAAAAACACAAAAATAATTGTCCTAAAGCCAAATTGAATCCAATTCCACACCAAACATAAAAAAGGGGGTGGACAAAAGTATTGGCACCCTTAGAAAAATCATGTGATGCTTCTCTAATTTGTGTAATTAACAGCACCTGTAACTTACCTGTGGCACCTAACAGGTGTTGGCAATAACTAAATCACACTTGCAGCCAGTTGACATGGATTAAAGTTGACTCAACCTCTGTCCTGTGTGTACCACATTGAGCATGGAGAAAAGAAAGAAGACCAAAGAACTGTGTGAGGACTTGAGAAACCAAATTGTGAGGAAGCATGAGCAATCTCAAGGCTACAAGTCCATCTCCAAAGACCTGAATGTTCCTGTGTCTACCGTGCGCAGTGTCATCAAGAAGTGTAAAGCCCATGGCACTGTAGCTAACCTACCTAGATGTGCACGGAAAAGAAAAATTGACGAAAGATTTCAACGCAAGATTGTGCGGATGGTGGATAAAGAACATCGACTAACATCCAAACAAGTTCAAGCTGCCCTGCAGTCCGAGGGCACAACAGTGTCACCCCATACTATCCGTCGGCGTCTGAATGAAAAGGGACTGTATGGTAGGAGACCCAGGAAGACCCCACTTCTTACCCGAGACATAAAAAAGCCAGGCTGGAGTTTGCCAAAACTTACCTGAGAAAGCCTAAAACGATTTGGAAGAATGTTCTCTGGTCAGATGAGACAAAAGTAGAGCTTTATGGGCAAAGGCATCAACATAGAGTTTACAGGAGAAAAAAGAGGCATTCAAAGAAAAGAACACGGTCCCTACAGTCAAACATGGCGGAGGTTCCCTGATGTTTTGGGGTTGCTTTGCTGCCTCTGGACTGCTTGACCGTGTGCATGGCATTATGAAGTCTGAAGACTACCAACACATTGTGCAGCATAATGTAGGGCCCAGTGTGAGAAAGCTGGGTCTCCCTCAGAGGTCATGGGTCTTCCAGGACAATGACCCAAAACACACTTCAAAAAACACTAGAAAATGGTTTGAGAGAAAGCGCTGGAGACTTCTAAGGTGGCAGCAATGAGTCTAGACCTGAATCCCATAGAACACCTGTAGAGAGATGTAACAATGGCAGTTTGGAGAAGGCACCCTTCACATATCAGGGACCTGGAGCAGTTTGCCAAAGAAGAATGGTGTAAAATTCCAGCAGAGCATTGTAAGAAACTCATTGATGGTTACCGGAAGCGGTTGATCGCAGATATTTTGGCTAAAGGTTGTGCAACCAAGTATTAGCCTGAGGGTGCCAATACTTTTGTCTGGCCCATTTTTGGAGTTTTGTGTGAAATGATCAATGTTTTGCTTTTTGCTTCATTCTCTTTTGTGTTTTTTCATTGAAGACAAATTAAATGAAGATAATAATAGCAAAGAATATGTGATTGCAATCATTTTCAGGATGAAACTGAGGATTATCTGACAGAATTACAGGGGTGTCAATACTTTTGGCCACAACTGTACAGTGTTTGGAATGTGGGTTTCTTTCAACAAAGTATATTTCTGATACATTGCTAAACCTCAATTAAACCCATTGTTCATTTTTGTATTTATGTATTCTCTCATGGGAGTAATAGATTACTATTTTCTAATATGGATCCTATTAAACTTATTTCTGGCTTTCACAAAATATCAAGTGTATCCTATATGGTGAACAACAGACGATTTTCATTTGATAGACTATTGTGGCATCCCAGGGGTTAAGTGCCACAGAATCAACAACAATGGGTTAATCCCCACACAACACTGGACACTGCACTAGCACCTCTAGGCCAGAAGGGGGAGCTCAAGCAGCTCCCTTATATATTCTGGTCTGAGGAAGAAGTAGTTAGTTGATAGTTGACAGTTGAGTTTAGTGCAGGGAGCACTAGGAGGAGGACCTGTAAATGGGAGCAGTGCTGAGCTCCTGACAGGGACCACTGACTACTTTCAGGCCGGAAGCCAGGGTCTGAGGAGAGGAGTACAAGAAACAGAGGAACATATCTGGGAGACTGAGTTACCTTATAACTCGCCCCAGAGGAGCGCAGAAACCAGATACCGTATCCGAATCTGTGACTGAAACACGCAGCACAGAAAACACGGGGATAGTGGAGGTTGTAGATCTACACTGTACCTCAGCGAAGCAACACGGCGGGGTCAGAAGCACACAGAAAGACTCAAGTTGCCTAGCAAAGGGGTACCTGTGAGGAGAGACAGGGCCAGCAGCTCAGCTAAAGCAGCAGCAGGGCCACACACACAGCGCAGAAGTGGGAAGCTGAGGACCCGGACAGGGTGGGAGCAACCCGGCTTCGGTACAGACTCTGTGGACAGTACTCTGCTTACCAACAACTGCAGTAAAGACGTGGAAAACTACAAAACCGTGAGTCTGTGTGACCCTTGTGCTCAAGCCCTACTCTCCCTCACAAACTCTCATCATCTCTACTACTACCCTTACTATCCTGTAACATCCATAGCATCAATCATAGACTATTACTATCACTGTCCCGGGGAACCAAGCTCTACCCGCGGAGAACCGTTACATCTCCAGCTACCAAACATCATCCTCGGAGGTTCTGTAGCAGCGGTGGTCCCCTCACTGACCACAACCCGTGGGTGGCGTCACAACAAACTCCCCTGTAAATATACCCCCCATTTATTGCGGAACCCGGGACCAAGACAGCCGTGATATCCCAGCAGTACCCCGGTCCGGTACTGAGTACCCCGTCCCAGTGGGCTCCACAGTATCATATTACATCACGGGCGCTACAACACCTGCACCTAGACATCACCACTATAGGAGCGTCCCCATCCTGGTCTCCTCCTTGTAGTGATGTCCCCCATCCTGGTCCCCTTCTTGCAGAAATGTCCCCATCCTGGCTCCCTTCTTGTAGAAGTGTCCCCATCCTGATCTCCATCTTGTAGTAATGTCTCCACCTTATCTCCATCTTGCAGTAATGTCCCCATCTTGGTCTCCATCTTGTAGCAATTTCCCTATATTGTAGTAATATCCGTATATTGTCATAATGTCTCCATCTTGTAGCAATGTCCCCATCTTGGTCCCCTTTTTGCAGTAATGTTCCATCCTGTTCCCCATATTGTAGTCATCTCCTCATCCTGATCTCCATCTAGTAGTAATGTCTCCACCTTATCTCCATCTTGCAGTAATGTCCCCATCCTGATCTCCATCATGTAGTAATGTCCCCATACCTATCCCTTCATTGCAGTAATGTCCCCATACTGATCCCTTTCTTGTAATAATGTCCCGATCCTAATCTCGATCTTGTGGTAATGTCTTCAGCCTGATCCCTCTCCTGTAGTAATGTCCCCATCCTGAGCCCCTTCTTTTAGTAAAGTGGTCATCTTGCTCTCCTTTTTTGTAGTAATGTGCACTATTGTGTTGTTTTCACATACATACATACATACAAATAAAAAGATTCTTCTCACCAGTCCTCCGTTCCCTCGGCGTCATCTTTTCTGCACATAGGGCCCAGGCACCGTGGCCACCACCCGTGCTTGACATGTATTGTCAGCATTGCGCAGAGAATAGCTCTGGCTCAACAATACCAATGCCAGCTGCCGGCCAATCAGAGGCCAGCAGCTGACGTCATACGCCAACATCAGCTGCCAGCCTCTGATTTGCTGGTGTCTGCTATTGATATAGGTGAGCAGAGCTTATCTGTGGCTGTGCTGGCAATACATATCAACCGCGGACAATACCGCTCCCTCGGACATAGCCATGATTGTTAAGGCATACACAATGCCTGCAGGCTGTATGAAGCAGCTCCAGGGGCTGCATATGTTTGAGACCCTTGGTCTAATGGGTGCTACTGTTACCTTGCATGGGGGTATAGCATGATGAAAAAGAAAGCTGCTTGAAAAAAAAAATAAATAAATAAATAAATAGTACACACACATTAGAATTTTTTTAAAGAAAAATATACACCTTGACTAAGACAAACAGTTATAAAAATATAAAAATTAAAAAAATAGAACAAGAGGGGGTGTATATAATAATTTAAAGGAAATCCCGTAATCAGGGAGGTCATATTCAAAAGAAAATGTCAAATGAGGGTACCGTATATACTCGTGTATAAGCCGACCCGTGTATAAGCCGACCCCCCTACTTTTGCCCCCAAAACCTGGGAAAATCTATTGACTCGCGTATAAGCCGAGGGTGGACCCCAGCACAGGTATACAGCCCCCAGCAGTGGTATACAGGCCCCAGCAGTATGATATACAGCAGCCCCCAGTGGTATATACAGCAGCCCCAGTGGTATTGCAGCCCCTGTATACAGCAGCCCCAGTGGTATTGCAGCCCCAGTGGTGTATACAGCAGCCCCAGTGGTATTGCAGCCCCTGTATACAGCAGCCCCAGTGGTATTGCAGCCCCAGTGGTGTATACAGCAGCCCCTATATACAGCAGCCCCAGTGATATTGCAGCCCCAGTGGTATTGCAGCCCCTGTATACAGCAGCCCCAGTGGTATTGCAGCCCCAGTGGTGTATACAGCAGCCCCTATATACAGCAGCCCCAGTGGTATTGCAGCCCCAGTGGTATTGCAGCCCCTGTATACAGCAGCCCCAGTGGTATTGCAGCCCCAGTGGTGTATACAGCAGCCCCTATATACAGCAGCCCCAGTGGTATTGCAGCCCAAGTGGTATTGCAGCCCCTATATACAGCAGCCCCAGTGCGGTATACAGCAGCCCCAGAGGGGTATACAGCAGCCCCAGAGGGGTATACAGCAGCCCCAGAGGGGTATACAGCAGCCCCAGAGGGGTATACAGCAGCCCCAGAGGGGTATACAGCAGCCCCAGAGCTGTATACAGCAGCCCCAGAGGGGTATACAGCAGCCCCAGAGGGGTATACAGCAGCCCCAGAGGGGTATATAGCAGCCCCAGAGGGGTATACAGCAGCCCCAGAGGGGTATTTAGCAGCCCCAGAGGGGTATACAGCAGCCCCCGCTGTATACAGCAGCTCCCGCTGTATACAGCGGTACCCGGCTGTATACAGCCCTCCCCCCTGGTATACCGGGCCCCCCCTGTGGCAACCTGTAAAGGAAGCGATGATTATACTTATCGGGTCGCTGTCGCCGCCGCCGCCGCTCTGTCACCGTCCGTCACCGCGCTCCTTCCCGTCTTCATGCTTCCTTCACGGGCGCACAGAAAATGACGTCATTTCCTGTGCGACGGTGAAGGAAGCATGAAGACCAGGAGGAGCGCGGTGACGGACGGTGACAGAGCGGCGGCGTCGGCGACAGCGACCCGATAAGTATCGCTTCCTTTACAGGTTGCCACAGGGGGGGCCCGGTATACCACGGGGGGGGGGGGGGCTGTATACAGACGGGTATATATATTTTTTTTTTTTATGATTACCGTATATACTCGTGTATAAGCCGAGGGGGGACTTTTCAGCACATTTTTTGTGCTGAAAAACTCGGCTTATACACGAGTATATACGGTAATTATACTTATCCCAAAATATGCCAATGTAATAAAATTCATATATGTATTCATACAGACAAATATGCATAAGTTAATAAATGATTTATATACTACAAAATACATTGTATCAAATCAAAAGTACAAAAGTTGAAAGTATAAGATATTTAAACCAAATAATAACAGAACAGTGGATTTCATGCCTGATGCAGAGTCCACACACATATTGCTTGAGTCATTATTTCCTATGGATTATTATATCCACCCCCTCTTGATAGATTTTTGTATACTTTTTAATTGTTTTTGTAACTGTGTCTTTGTTTTTGGTACATATTTTTCCAATAAATTCAATTGTTTCTACTAATTGTTATGCATTATTTCAGGGGTCTCCAACTCCAGTCCTCGAGGGCCACCAACAGGTCATGTTTTCAGGATTTCCTTAGCATTGCACAGAGTTTGGAATTATCTCCTGTGCAGGTAATTAAATTATCACCTGTGCAATACTAAGGAAATCCTGAAGACATCACCCGTTGGCTGCTCTCGAGGCCTGGAGTTGGGACCTCTGCATGATATTTTCTGTGCAGTGTTCTCTTCCTCTTCATTCGTACTGTGGAAGGCTGATGGCATGCCTCATTTCTTTCTCTGGGAAATGTAGCTGTAGCAGTCTGAGAGCAGTATTTAAAGGGATCCTGTCACCTCCAGAACGCCTCCTAAGCTAGCAAAACATGTCCCTGCAGCATCCTATCACTAATTTCACACTTCTTTGGTCTCCTAAAAGCATCCTGTGAAAGTGCATAAAAAGAGAATTTTGTTTACGTACCGTAAATTCTTTTTTCTTTAATCATCAATGGGAGACCCAGACAATGGGGTTTAGGGCACTGCCCTCCGGAGGTCACACTAGGTACTACAAGTTTGTAGACACCGCCCCCTCCGCTTATAAACCCCTACCGCAGGGAACATCCTCAGTTTGGTCTACAAGCTGCGAGGAGGAAAATAAACCACACCCGAAAACATCGGGAAGAACGCTGTGCACAAACGGTTCAACAACCCGGCAAACACTGTCTCAACAGAGAACAGGGCCAATGCAAAACATGCAAAGGAACAACTGGGTGGGTACTGGGTCTCCCATTGATGATTAAAGAAAAAAGAATTTACGGTACGTAAACAAAATTCTCTTTTTTCTGGTCATCACAATGGGAGACCCAGACAATGGGGATGTCCTAAAGCAATACCCCAGGGCGGGAAGAGTTCCTCAACAAGACGGATAACATGGTTCCCTTTTAAAGGTGGGCAACCGCCGCCTGTAGAACCCGCCTGCCCAAATTTGCATCCGCAGAGGCATGGGCATGCACCATATAGTGCTTAGAGAAAGTGTGTAGGCTGGACCAAGTGGCCGCCTGACACACCTGTAGAGCAGATGCTCTATGTCGCAAGGCCCATGAGGCACCTACGGCTCTGGTAGAGTGAGCCTTCAATCCCACCGGGAGAGGTAAACCAGAAGACCGGTAAGCCTCTTGAATGGAAGCCTTAATCCACCTGGCTAAGGTTGACTTTGAAGCCGCGGACCCCTTACAGCGACCTGTCGTAAGAACAAACAAAGAATCCGAACTCCTAAAGGAGGCGGTTCTGGACACATAAATGCGTATAGCTCTCACGAGATCCAGAGTATGGAGGTCGCGCTCAACCTGATGAACGGGAGCGGGGCAAAATGATGGGAGAACAATCTCCTGGTTCAGGTGAAACGTTGAAACCACCTTTGGCAAGAATTCCGGCCGTGGACGTAACACCACCTTGTCTTGGTGAACCACCAGAAAGGGAGACTTGCACGATAGTGCAGCCAATTCTGAGACCCTCCTCAGAGATGTAATCGCCACCAGAAAAGCCACTTTCTGGGACAGACGAGAAAGGGAAACCTCCCTCAGAGGCTCAAATGGCGGTTTTTGCAATGCCGCCAGGACCATGTTAAGGTCCCACGGATCCAGAGGTCTTTTGTAGGGTGGCACCATCCGCGACACCCCCTGCAGAAATTGACGGACCTTCGGGAGAAGCGCCAATCGTCTGTCAAACAGCACAGAAAGTGCGGAGACCTGACCCTTTAAGGAGCCAAGGGATAATCCCAACTCCAAACCCGACTGTAGGAATGCCAACAATGTCGGGATGGACAAGGGCCACGGGGACCAGCCCCCAGAGGCACACCAGGTAAAAAAGATTTTCCACGTCCTGTGGTACATTTTCCTGGAAACCGGCTTTCTAGCCCGATTCATAGTGGCAACCACTGTAGGGGAGAACCCCCTGGATGTCAGCAGCCAGGCCTCAAGAGCCATGCAGTCAATCTGAGGGCCTTGGAATTGAGGTGGAAGAATGGGCCTTGCGCGAGAAGATCTGCGCGTTCTGGAAGAGCCCACCTGTGTCCGCCTGACAGTTGCCACAGGTCCGGATACCAGGACCTCCTGGGCCAGTCTGGAGCCACTAGAATGGCTACCCTGCATTCCGACCTGATTTTCCACAGCACCCTGGGAATCAGAGCCAGAGGAGGGAACACATATGGTAGATTGAATCTGGACCAAGTCAAGATCAGGGCGTCCGCTCCCAACGACTGGGGGTCCCATGACCTCGCCATGTATTGCGGAACCTGATGATTCAGCCGTGAGGCCATCAGATCCACGTCCGGAGTGCCCCATCTGCTGCAGATGTCCCGAAAGACGTCTGGATGAAGGGCCCACTCTCCGGCGTCCATCCCCTGCCTGCTCAGATAGTCGGCCTCCCAGTTTTCGACCCCTGGGATGTGAACTGCGGAGATCAGGCAGTTGTTGTCCTCCGCCCAGGATAGGATGCGTTGGACTGCGGCCAGAGCCTCTGCACTCCTGGTTCCTCCTTGATGATTTATATAAGCGACGGCCGTCGCATTGTCGGACTGAACCCGGATGGGATGTCCTGAGAGGAATCTCTGAAAAGCCAGGAGTGCTAGATAGATCGCCTTGATCTCCAGTACATTGATCTGCAATGCCGACTCCGACAGAGTCCAGAGGCCTTGGGCCCTGTGGTGTAAGAACACCGCACCCCAGCCCTTCAGACTGGCGTCGGTGGTCACCACTAACCAAGACGGTTTTATGAAGGACCGGCCCCGCGACAAGTGATGTGGTTGAAGCCACCACTGCAGGGAATCCCGGGTCGGTTGTGACAGTGTCACCAGCCGATTCAGCGAGATCGTCCTCTTGTCCCACCTGCGTAGGATCTCCAGCTGGAGAGGACGGAGGCGAAATTGTGCAAACGGCACCGCCTCTATCGCCGCCACCATGCGACCCACCAGCTTCATCAACCCACGAAGGGATGATTGTGGTGACAGGAGCACTGCTTGTACTCCCGATCGGATCGCCACCTGTTTGGATTGTGGCAGAGACACCAGGGCTGAGGACGTGTTGAAGTCCATGCCCAAATAAGTCAAGGACTGGGTCGGAACCAAGGTTGACTTCTGAACATTGAGGAGCCAACCGAATTGTTCCAGAGACCGCATGGTCACATCCAGGCTCGCTTGACAGAGGTGTTCCGATGGCGCCCTGACCAGCAGGTCGTCCAAATAGGGAATGACGGCATGGCCCTGCACGTGCAGGAGAGCCATCATAGAGGCCATCACTTTTGTGAACACCCGCGGTGCCGAGGCCAAGCCGAACGGCAGCGCCACAAATTGGAAGTGTTCCTCCCCCACTGCAAATCTCAACCATCGCTGGTGAGCCGGTGCAATGGGCACGTGAAGGTAAGCGTCTCTGATATCTATGGACGCTAAGAAGTCCCCCTGTGACACAGCCGCGATCACTGAGCGCAGTGATTCCATACGGAACTTCCGAACCAGCACGTGGCGGTTGAACAACTTCAGGTCCAGAACCGGGCGGAAGGATCCGTCCTTCTTTGGGACGATAAAGAGGTTGGAGTAAAAACCCCTGAACCTCTCTGCCGTGGGCACTGGGACCACCACTCCGTCCCTGCGGAGACCTTCCAACACCAGATAAAAAGCCTGAGCCTTGTCTGGCGATGGGACCGACCGATGGAATCGGTGTAAAGGTTGTGATGTCAGCTCTATCCTGTAACCTCTCGAGACCACGTCTCGAACCCACTGATCTTGAACGTGAAGAAGCCACTGGTCTTGAAAGCGAGACAAGCGGCCCCCCACCTGTGGGGAGGCAGGAAGGGAGAGCGAGTCATGTAGAGGCGGGTTTGGGGGTGGCAGCTGCTGCCCCCGCCGGCTTCTTGGGACGACTCTTGGTGCGCCACTGCGAAGCAGGCTTGCCCCCTCGGTCCGCACGAGCGGACGATGCTGATGACTGTAAGCTGGAGCGAAAGGACCACTGCTTAGGGTTCCTTTTCACCGTATATCGTGGCTTAGGCTTGTTCTGCGGTATCTTAGACTCAGCAGAATCCTTTATCAGCCTGTCCAGTTCAGTGCCAAACAGCCTGTCACCAGCAAATGGAAGATTCTGCAAAATCTTCTTAGATGTGGCATCTGAGTCCCAGAGACGCAGCCACAACAACCTACGAATCGCAATAGCATTGGCCGAGGCCACAGCTGAGCGATTGGCAGCTTCCAGAGACGCCGTCCTGGCGTAGTCAGCATAAGCTCTTGCCCTCTCGGTAAGTGCCTTGACCTCTGGACTGGACCTTGCCAGTTCCGCGATACCATCCAAGCAGACAGTAATTGCTTGTAAGGTCCAAACCGCGGCAAAATTGGGGGCAAAGGACGACCCCACAGCCTCATAGGAAGACTTGGCGAGTTGCTCGACCTGTCTATCAGTCGCATCCTTCAACGAGGAGCTATCAGAGGCAGAAAATAGGGAGCGTGCAGCAATCCTGGTCATGGAAGCATCCACCTTTGGGGACTGCGACCATTCCTGAAGCACCTCCTGGGGGAAGGGAAAGCGAGTGTCCTTTGGTTTTCGGACATAACGCCGCCCAGGATGTAACCTGGGTGCCCTAACCACCCTTCCAAAGTTGGTGTGGTCCAAGAAGGAGCCACTTGGTCTAGCCTCAGGCCGCAGCCATTGATAGACCTCCTTCGGGTGTACAGCCACCTCCTCAGGGGATGTCACGAGACGTAAGGACTCGTTAATAGAGGACACCAGATCCTCCACCCCATCTGGAGGTTCAGACACAGACGTTGACCCGAAAGTTGAACCCCCATCATCTTCCTCACCATCAGAGGAACGCTCCTCCTCAGAGAGAGTCTGGAGCTCGGGTGAAGCCTCACGACGAGCCCGCTTAAGGGGTCTCACAGCAGAAGAGGGAGACACCCGGGGGTAACTGGAAGGAGTAGCTGGGCTATCCAGTCTCCTATTAAGTGCCTCCAGGGATTGCGACATGGAGGACAGCTGAGACAACAGAGATTCATTGATCCTGTTCTGAGTCTCCCATGGCCCTGAGATCACCTGAACCTCAGGGTATAGCACCGGGGTTGCTGACCCAGCAGTTGCAGCCCGGGCCTCTGGGCGTCCGCAGTTATTGCAGGACCCCTCCACCAGTGTTCCATTGCACGTAGCACATGTACCGGTGGTCTCGGCCGCCTTAGCAGCACGCTTCCCAGCTGAGGACATGGCCACAGTAGGGGTAGATAAGCCCAATTGCAGACAATAAAACCGGGGATCCCGGTGGCTTACCGACCGCTGTAAAGCGGTATGAGGGAGCGGTGTGTGTGTGTGACCTCCGCGCCGTCTTCCGGTCTCCCCTCTGGAGTGCAGACGCACGCTGCATACAGTTCCCAGCCGGGAAGTGAGGGTAAAGATGGCCGCCGACAGTGAAACTGTGGGCGGCGCCGAAGACACGCGGGAAACACACACACACGCCCCGCGGTGACGTCACCGCACGGGCTGCATCCCATCCTCCAAGCATCCTTCTCATGAGGGAGCTGGAGCCCGCAGCGCGGGAAACAGTGTAAAAACATTGTACACAGACTGCAAATACATGTCACACATCCGCAGCCTACGGCCTCAGCCCCTGTGACACACAGGGCGGTCAGCCAGGGTGACCCCAGCACAGGGTACACCCGCAGAACCGCGGGCCCGAGGGCAACGCGCGGTCTGAGTGTCATGAAACACATAAAGTGCCAGACACTACCCCCAGGCACACAGGAGACACAGAGTGCCTCAGTGCCGGTCCGGTCTGTAAGCACCATTTAGGGAGGCCTCGGACGGGGGGGCAGCACCAGTCTGGAGTGTAAGCACCATTTAGGGAGGCCTCAGACTGGGCCGCTCAGCCCAGTCCGGAGTGTAAGCACCATTTAGGGAGGCCTCGGACTGGGCTGGCTCCAGTCCGGTCTGTAAGCACCATTTAGGGAGGCCTCGGACGGAGCGGAGCTGTGCAAGGCTCCCATCTCCCACTCACCAGAGCCCCCCAGAGAGGGATGGAGAGGAGTGTAACAGCGTACCGGGAGAACACCAGGTGTCCAGGCCCTAGGCCCTCCGGTACCTCCACCAGCGTGTGCCACTAAGGGTGAGCGGGGAGGCTGTCACCGGTCCCGACTGGGACCTTATTACCTTGTCTTCAGACGCCATCACGTAAGTAGTGAGAATGCAGTGAAGTGCAAGCAAAGCGTGATCCTCCGAGCACACTAAGTTTAAAACTGAGGATGTTCCCTGCGGTAGGGGTTTATAAGCGGAGGGGGCGGTGTCTACAAACTTGTAGTACCTAGTGTGACCTCCGGAGGGCAGTGCCCTAAACCCCATTGTCTGGGTCTCCCATTGTGATGACCAGAAAAAACGTTTTAATACTCACTCATTAGTAATTATAATTAGCAGAGTGACTATTCTTTAGTCACCAAGGCGGGCTGTTCTGCAGCTCCAGGGATCCACCCTGTCTCTGTGTGTTTGCTGTGCTTGTGCAGGCATTGCCCTCCCTCCCCTCTCTCACTCACAGAATGCAAATCATTAGTCCTGCCTTCAGTTTCAGTTTCACAGCAGCACAGACAGAGAGAGGGCTGGATCCTGGAGCTGCAAAAGAACACTCCCTGGTGAGTAAAGAATATGGCCCCTGCTAATTATAATCACTAATGAGTGAGTATTAAAACGTTTTTATGCACTTTCACAAGATGCTTTTAGGAGACAAAAGGAGTGTGAGATTAGTGATGGGGTGCTACAGGGAAATGTTTTGATAGCTTAGGAGGCGTTTTGGAGGTGACAGGATGCCTTTAACAAGACAATAGCAGCAGGCAGAGGATAACAGTGTACCACAACTACCATATTCTGGGAAACACTGAGCCCATAAGACAATGGCCAAATACGATGTCAAAAAGGAGTTAACATAAAAGTCAAATTGAACAATTAAAACCTCTTACCTTGGCACTGCAATCTTTGGATGCGGTGATAAACATAGTCATATCTCTGGAGGCCTGAATATCATTGATCTGCTTGGAGTGCTCTTTAATATTGTTCACAATCTCTCCAGACTAAAATAGAAAAAAATGTTACAAGCATTTCATACAGGTTTTTTACATCAAAGATATTATGGAAAGAAAAAAAAACCTTGCACGCTTTAAGAAGAGATAACAAAAAGACAAAAGTGGAAGGATCTGGTGAAATGAGCCGTCACTCACCTTTGCACTGTACAGGTTCAGCTCTCCATTTTCATGGCCGGCGATTATGTTCTCTCCTAGGGGTCCCCATACAGCACTGGTTATCTTCGACTCAC
The DNA here is from genome assembly GCA_033576535.1 of Allobates femoralis. NCBI lineage: Eukaryota > Metazoa > Chordata > Amphibia > Anura > Aromobatidae > Allobates > Allobates femoralis. Next base: position 391,884,599 of record JARQOC010000002.1, read on the forward strand.
TGCAGTTAATCTTCATGTAAGGCTCATTGTCCTCTGCAAAAATGTCCAAAATAAGCAGTTTACTCAGTGAGACATAGACACTAAACAATTTGCCTCTGCATTTCAGCTGCCATAACACTAATGTGGCTTTGGTAGGATCTTTAGATTTTTTTTTGCTGATGGCACTCTGACCACCCTACAAGTAGTAAGATGATTTTGGAATGAAATAAAATAGGATTGGGAGTGGAAGTTTTGATTTTTTTCCCAATGAAAAGAAGTTATCACATGCGCACAGGCTGGATAATATTTATTCACTTATATAGCACCATTAATTCCCCAGTGCTTTACATCACTCATCATCACTGTCCCCATTAGGGCTCACAATCTACATTCCTTATCAGTATTGTCTTTGGAGTGTAGTAAGAAACCGGAGAACCCAGAGGAATTCCATGGTCTGCTTTAAAATAACTAAACAGGTATTACTGAGTGTCTGGAACCCTAACTGATTATCAGAACGGGTCACTTTTCATATTATATGAAAGTTCTGGACAATCCCTTTAAATGCCATATCTATACTCACCAATCTGAGATGGGTCCCTTAGGTCAAAGAAGTTGACAAAGCACTGATAACCCATCTGCTTGTCTGTTGAAAACATGATAATGTTGCCACCGAAGTCAAATCCACAGGTTCTGACAGCTGAATTTGTTTGCAGCAAAGCCAACTGTTTTCCTAATCATCAACAAAGAAAACACATAAGGACAACCACAAAAAAAAGTGTGTAAAAATCAGCCACGTGAGAGCTTATTTTTTTTAAGGAATGCTGTATTTATATTCATACCAATTTCATAAACATAATTTTCTAAATACTTTTATTACCTTTTTTATTTTTACAAAAGTGTTAACATTTTTATCTGATTAAAGCCTCTTTCACATCAGCGTTTTGCTGATTTGCAGGCGATCCGGCAGGTGGCGCCACATCTGCCGGATCGGCCGCCTAACAGCTGCACTTGCAGTCTGGATCTGGCAATCCCCATGCATTGTCGATGGGGCTTGCGGTCAGGTGCAGCAAGTGCAGTTCTGCCGGGTGCAGCAGATCCGGCACTTGTGGCCACAAAAAAAAAACAAAAAAAAAAAAAACACTGCAACTTTTTTTTTTGCGGCCGCAAGTGCCGGATCCAGCCGATCCAGTGTAACCGCACTTGCAGCACCGGACCACAAGCCCCACAGACAATGCATGGGAATTGCCAGTACTAGGCTGCAAGTGCGGCCATTAGGCGGCAGATCCGGTAAATTTGACGGATCTACCACACATCAGCAAAAAAATGCTGATGTTAAAGGGGCTTAAGGACCACGTCACACACACCAACTTTTCTGTCCAACTTCTGACCAACTTGCTGGTTGCAGTGAAATCATGGACACATTGCTCCATTGAACACAGTCACAAAATGGAACATTGTGTCCATGACTTCACTGCAACCAGAGATCTGCGAACAATATCTGCACAGATATCTGTGTGTGTGACGTGGCCCTAAAGCGGCCATCACAAGCAACGATTTCTTGCCCGATATCGTTTAAGCTATCTCCTTTTTGATCGCTTAAGCGATATCGTTTTGGCATCGTTGCATGTAATCAAGCGATTTTACTATGTAAAATCGCTTGATCGTGACATCGCAGATCTGAGCTCCGGAGCTCAGATCTAGCGATGAACGATGTCACGATATGCTTCATCGTGGTGTATGACACCACGATGATCCATCTCCCAGCGGCAGAGCCTATGCTGGGAGATGGTAACTATGGGACACGTCGGGTTACTAAGCGACGCGCGGCGCCCAGTAACCCGATATGTACCATAGTAACCAGCGAGATCGCGGCTCCACATCGCTGGTGAGTCTGTGTGACATCTCGCCAGCGATGTGAGCGATATTGTAACCGCTTGCGCGTGCACGTGATCGCTTACAATATAGCTTGCGATGTCGCCATGTGTGACGGCCGCTTAAGACAGATATACAAACAATCTTTCTGAAATAAAGTTCATACAATATTTTAAGAAATATTGTCCTTTAACCCCGTCACCTCCAGGAGATTTTCCATTTACTGGTTTTCATTTTTCCCCTCACTTTTTTACAAGAGACATAACCTTTTTATTTTTCCATCAATGTAGACATATAAGGGCTTGTTTTTTGCGGGACTTTCAGATGAAATAATTTATTTTACCATATAGTGGTGATGGTAATGGAAAAAAAATTCCAAGTACGGTGAAATTGCAAAAAAAAGTGCAACTACTCGTTTTTTGGGCTTTTTATTCACCATGATCACTATATAGTAAAACAGACATGTTGGTTTGATGCCTTGGGTCAGTACCAGTTTGTACATACCAAACATGTATACTTTTACTGTAAACAAGGTTTCGGGCACCACGTTACAGAAGCTCCTTACTGCCTTCAAGCAAGCGTCGCTGCCTGGATGGGACCGGACGACAGAGGTGCTCACCCCGCATACAGAGCGCAAAAGGAGAAATTATAATGTCCAGCTCACCGGTCAATAGCGCTGAGATGTGCAAGAGATGATGCGGGCTCACAGCATGACATACATGTGCGTCATAGATCGTAAAGGAGTTAACCAGTGTTACTAAACATGTATGGCCAGTTTGACCCTCTGCAGTCAGTAAATGAGTCAAATGACTAGAATCTGTATGGGAGCTTGACTTTCATTCATTTAACAATCAACCTACATTTATCTAATATGTATAGCCAGTTATCGGCCATGACAGAGGTAAAAGAAGATAATCATCAGGTAACTGCTACAAAAGAAGGTGGGCATCAATAAAGCACATTATCTGAAGGAGAATTACAAGAACGCTTCTCCATGATTACTGGCTGTGTATACATGACAGAAATATGCTGAAAACCTATCGTCTTGTTCTTTGGCTGATTTTATAATTTATATGAGCCTAAAACATGACAACACATCTCCCTGTGTGAACACGGGATGTGCTGCCGATTCTCTGCTAATTGGAGAGGCACTAAACTATCATACTAATGATTATTCAGTCTCTATACTGTTTGCATCGACATGTAAAAGATCACTAATCACTGTGTTAGACTGGAGTCACACTACCGAATTACTTGTGTGCGGATCGAATTTCAATGCCCAGACCATCCATCAGCTCTCCTGACCAAAGAGTGACAGCTGCATGCATAGAAATACATGAATCTGTCACACTTTGGTCAGGCGAGTCGCCGGCCGGTCCGGGCACTGCAATGCGATCATCGTAGAGGCATGTATAAGAGATGTCATAGGTATGGATGCCACAAATCTGGTAAACACGGATGTGTGAAGAGGCCCAAGAGACCGCCTGGAAAAAAGAACAATAGTGAGATTTATAAGGTTTGGAGTGAAGAAATAAAAAAGAGAATTTGTCCATTTCTCATTGCAATTGGTCCAACAAGTCAGAGGCAGCGTTCAATCGGGGAACTCATTAAACAGTTTAGAAACCAGGTTTATTGAAATATAGTAGCTTTAGCAAAGAACCACTGTAAGATCAAATACAATTTTTTTTTTTACCTGTTTCTAAGTCCCACAACCTACAGGAGTTATCTGCAGATCCGGAAAGCACATGACGCGTGTCCCCTGCGCACTTGGGTTAAGGATCCTGACATGCAAAGATCACTGTACTTATCACATCAATGTAGACTGCATCCTCTCTACTCCTTGTGATATGTGAAAGACAGGTAGCAAGGTGGAAGAGACCTCCTGCTATGGAAAGTGTGATAATAGCAGCTCTAATATAGAATTAACAAATATGGGATACATTGTACAGAAGAGTCAAGTGTCTGGACAGGACTACCAAATAATCCTCTCGCATCACCATCAAATTAAAACTAGAATTTTACCAACAGTTACATAAAGGGGTAAGCAACTACTTGAAAAACCCCTTCTGAAATGTCCGAGCCCACCAGGTAAAATAAGAAAGAATTATGCTCGCCTTGTGCACGAGCGCAGTTCTAGCGAGATCAGCACTTGCTGACATTTATGTCACGAGTATGGAGGTTAATCAGCCGTCGTTGACCGTCTGTGGCTCGTCAATATTCCGTCACAGTGGACATTCACTCTGACAAAACACATAAAGCTGCTGTTATATCACGTGAGCGCCAACATCACTTTATTTTACTTGGGAGATTGTGGCATTTAGGAAAGGGTTATCTAAGCAGTGGACAACTTCCATAATTAGTGATGTTTACGAATGCAAAAAAAGTTGAAGTAAAAAGGATACACTCAACATCCACACACCACACGGCTCCTGTGTGACCATTGTAGGTTCCAAGGCGTTCTCCGTTCACAGAGTACCAAACGTTAACCACCTTTAGACAATGACAAAATAAAGGTTTTAAACATGAAAGTTTTCCAGCCAGAATGTATAGTACACACTGCCTCTGTAATGTAGCATATTTCACCCAAAAGTGAAGAAGAAGAATTAGACTATTCGTGTCATAAAGGGACTTACTGGATCCTTGGCAACTGTGAAAAGCAGGTCCCCATCTCGGTTATACTTGATTTGGGTAATGGACCTCTCATGGCCCTGAAGCAGGATGGGTCTCTTAAAATAAAAGTTTAATTAATTTAGATTATTTCGATTTACTAGCGTTTTAACAGGTTCATTTAGATTCAAAGTCTAACTTAATTTTCATTGGTGTATGTTAGTTTTTCCATCAATGTTTCATCAGTGATTTTGACTCACAAAATCAAATTAATTACATAGCTTCTGCTATACCTGGACAGCATACCAACGACAGGAGTTTACATGTCATAGACTTACATGGGTATATTTTATTCATAATGCTAATCATAAACAGACATGTGTCCGTGAATTTGTGGTGCACATGGAACCCCACAAAAAGCAGACATTTGAACAGACCAGTAGACTTATATTGGGTACCATCAGTGGATACACATGCATGACTCACGAACATCGGAATGAAGCCTTAAGATACCATTACACACAGAGATATATTACTTGCAATTCACTGGTTGCAGTGAAATCATGGACACATTGTTCTATTTTGTTACCGTGTACAAATTTAACAATATGTCCATGATTTCACTGCAACCAGTGAGTTGCAAGCAATATGTCTGTGTGTTTCTGTGTGTAACGGTACCTTTAGAGGGCAGTCTGTTCACTTGTAAATAACTGTAATTTAATGCTTATAAGGTTACCTCTAGTATAATTAGAGACCTCTTCATAGTCTGTGTGTAGTGGTCTGCTGCATTCCACACTGATTATCAATATCTCAGCCCGTGGAGCACTTGACATCACAGATGCCAGCAAAGATTATCACAGCCCGTGGAGCACTCCACATCACAGATACCAGTGGAGGTGGTCACAGGCCGTCGAGGACTCCAGATTATTATTATTCTGTATCCATTAGATTCCATGGAGCTTCACATACAGTGTTGGCCAAAAGTATTGACACCCCTGCAATTCTGTCAGATAATACTCAGTTTCTTCCTGAAAATGATAGCAATCACAAATTCTTTAGAATTATCTTCATTTAATTTGTCTTCAATGAAAAAAACACAAAAATAATTGTCCTAAAGCCAAATTGGATATAATTCCACACCAAACATAAAAAAGGGGATGGACAAAAGTATTGGCACTGTTAGAAAAATCATGTGATGCTTCTCTAATTTGTGTAATTAACAGCACCTGTAACTTACCTGTGGCACCTAACAGGTGTTGGCAATAACTAAATCACACTTGCAGCCAGATGACATGGATTAAAGTTGACCCAACCTCTGTCCTGTGTCCTTGTGTGTACCACATTGAGCATGGAGAAAAGAAAGAAGACCAAAGAACTGTCTGAGGACTTGAGAAACCAAATTGTGAGGAAGAATGAGCAATCTCAAGGCTACAAGTCCATCTCCAAAGACCTGAATGTTCCTGTGTCTACCGTGCACAGTGTCATAAAGAAGTTTAAAGCCCATGGCACTGTGGCTAACCTCCCTAGATGTGGATGGAAAAGAAAAATTGACAAGAGAGTTCAACGCAAGATTGTGCAGATGGTGGATAAGGAACCTCGACTAACATCCAAAGAAGTTCAAGCTGCCCTGAAGTCCGAGGGTACAACAGTGTCAACCCGTACTATCCGTCAGTGTCTGAATGAAAAGGGACTGTATGGTAGGATACCCAGGAAGACCCCACTTCTTACCCCGAGACATAAAAAAGCCAGGCTGGAGTTTGCCAAAACTTACCTGAGAAAGCCTAAAACGTTTTGGAAGAATGTTCTCTCTTTTTGGGCAAAGGCATCAACATGGAGTTTACAGGAGAAAAAAAAAGAGGCATTCAAAAAAAGAACACGGTCCCTACAGTCAAACATGGCGGAGGTTCCCTGATGTTTTAGGATTGCTTTGCTGCCTCTGGCACTGGATTGCTTGACCGTGTGCATGGGATTATGAAGTCTGAAGACTACCAACAAATTTTGCAGCATAATGTAGGGCCCAGTGTGAGAAAGCTGGGTCTCCCTCAGAGGTCATGGGTCTTCCAGCAGAACAATGACCCAAAACACACTTCAAAAAGCACTAGAAAATGGTTTGAGAGAAAGCACTGGAGACTTCTAAGGTGGCCAGCAATGAGTCCAGACCTGAATCCCATAGAACACCTGTGGAGAGATCTAAAAATGGCAGTTTGGAGAAGGCACCCTTCAAATATCAGGGACCTCGAGCAGTTTGCCAAAGAAGAATGGTCTAAAATTCCAGCAGAGAATTGTAAGAAACTCATTGATGGTTACTGGAAGCGGTTGATCGCAGTTATTTTGGCTAATAAAGGCTGTGCAACCAAGTATTAGGCTGAGGGTGCCAATATTTTTGTCTGGCCCATTTTTGGAGTTTTGTGTGAAATGATCAATGTTTTGCTACATTCTCTTTTGTGTTTTTTCATTGAAGACAAATTAAATGAAGATAATAATACCAAAGAATTTGTGATTGCAATCATTTTCAGGAAGAAACTGAGTATTATCTGACAGAATTGCAGGGGTGTCAATACTTTTGGCCAACACTATATGAAGAGGGGAGAACACGGACAAATACAGTAAATATGGACAATCAAGTCTTAAGGCCACGTTACACACACAGATATCAGTTCAGATATGGGTCACAGATCTCTGGTTGCAGTGTAATCATGGACACATTGTTCCATTTTGTGGCTGTGTACAAAATGGAGCAATGTGTCCATGATTTCACTGCAACCAGAGATCTGTTCAGAAGTTGGTCACAGATATAGGTGTGTGTAGCGTGGCCTTTACAGATACAGGAGGGGTGGGATCACAGATGCCAGCGGAGGTGATCACAGGCCGTGGAGCCCTCCACTGCACAGATACCAGCGGAGGTGATCACAGGCCGTGGAGCCCTCCACTGCACAGATACCAGCAGAGGTGATCACAGCCCGTGGAGCCCTCCACTGCACAGATACCAGCGGAAGTGATCACAGCCCTCCACTGCACACATACCAGCGGAGGTGATCACAGGCCGTGGAGCCCTCTACTGCATAGATACTAGCGGAGGTGATCACAGGCCGTGGAGGCCTCCACTGCACAGATACCAGCGGAGGTGATCACAAGGCCGTGGAGGCCTCCACTGCACAGATACCAGCGGAGGTGATCACAGGCCGTGGAGCCCTCCACTGCACAGATACCAGCGGAGGTGATCACAGGCCGTGGAGCCCTCCACTGCACAGATACCAGCGGAGGTGATCACAGGCCGTGGAGCCCTCCACTGCACAGATACCAGCGGAGGTGATCACAGGCCGTGGAGCCCTCCACTGCACAGATACCAGCGGAGGTGATCACAGGCCGTGGAGCCCTCCACTGCACAGATACCAGGGGAGGTGATCACAGGCCGTGGAGCCCTCCACTGCACAGATACCAGGGGAGGTGATCACAGGCCGTGGAGCCCTCCACTGCACAGATACCAGGGGAGGCGATCACAGGCCGTGGAGCCCTCCACTGCACAGATACCAGGGGAGGCGATCACAGGCCGTGGAGCCCTCCACTGCACAGATACCAGCTATGGCAGACACCGCACTTAGCTGCGTATTTTTGCGCGCACACTTTGACTGCAAAAGTGCGCAAAAACAGTTGACAAGGCAATTCTTTGCACTTTTTATGCTGCGCTTTTCCCATAGGCTACATCATAAGATGGCCTCGGGAAAAGTGTTGGCATCTGTATGCAGTTGCGCTTTTTTGCACATAAACGCGCAAAAGCGCACCACTGCACAATACACCGCGTCTGACCATAGCCTTAGATCTGCACCTGAGAAAACCGGGATTGTATCAAAATGACAGCAAACAGCTCAGTGACATTGCTGGAATCAGGATCTCTATGTTATGTTGGTCTCAGATGGGAAAGGTAAAACCTGGTGACATATTACTGGCAGACTTGGTGCAGATTTAAATCACCGGCATGTCAATTCTGTCAGTATTTTTGCTGCAGATTTCAACAATGCTAATGAATGGACTGAAAAGGCACCAAAAAGCCAGGTTATTTGTACTGTCAAAAGATGCCTAAATTGTGGAGAAATGTCCGCATACATTGAGGGGATCAAGACTACAAGCAGAGATCTAATGCTAATAAGGGTCACCGGTCACATGATGGCCTGCAGAGCTTACTATTGTGGGGACACTGATGTGCGTCCTCTGATTGGCTGCTGCAGGAGGGATCTGCTAGTATTCTCATCCCTGACCTGAACAAGTAGTGAACAACTTATGTCACGTGTAAAGATGTGATCTTTTCAGTAAAAGGTTAAATGAGATCACCAATATTATACTGAATAATAAGTGCACCCCAGGAATCCCCGTAGACTCCTTCCCACAGCTGCGGGTGTTGGCCCCGCATGTGGGGGAGCTCTGGCTGATACACAGGGGCCAGGCCTGGATACGAGTCCTCCGTTCACTCACCATTCTGGACGCTGCTGCCGGCTGTACCAAGGCGCGTGTAGCAGGAGCCAGGAAGTAAGAACGATAGAGGAGCTACTTCCGGTTCACTGTGGTACTTCTGCCGGAAATGACGTCACCACAGTGTAGCGTAGGATGGCATTGGCGCTGTTTCCGTTCTATGTATCCTCTCGCTCCTCCCTCAGCTGACCGGCTGTGACTACCTATGGGCTGCGGCTCCTCATGCCTCTGTCTGCCGGCCATGTGTTGGCCCTCCTGACTGTGTCCATACTCTGGGGAGCCACCAACCCCTTCCTGAGGAGAGGAGCAGAGGGGGTTGAACGTGTGAAAGTGGAAGGGACAGTCCGGAGACTGCTGTATGAGGCGAGGTTCCTGATATCTAACTACAGGGTGAGAGGCACCAGGCCTGATAACGAGGTGTCTCCCCACAGAACTAGTGAGAAAAGTCATATACAGGACCATGTCTGCCTATTGCAGATAACATCCCAGCATTCCGAGAGGGATCACTGCTTTCTATCCCTCAGGTCGGCTTCACACTGGGGTTTGGGTCCATTGCGTTGCCCTGTGTCCCTGCCTATGGATCCACCCTGCATCCCTAGGTTTCACATGAGGACGCAGGGTGCATGCGTAGGCATCCTTTTGCATTTTTTTTATGCGACTGCAGGACACAACATGTTGCGATCTTTGGGGTTCTAAGGCTGCCTTCACACTTGCGTTTGCAAGCGCAGCGTACCGAACGCAGCCAAACGCTTGTGCACTGCGCTCCTATATTTAACATGGGAACGCATGTGCCTGCGTTCGGTTGCATTTGCGTTCAGAAGCGCACAATTTGTGCGCCCTCCTCTGAACGCAGCATGTTGCATTTTTGTTCGGTCGCAGGCGCTTGTTTTATCTCTAAGCGCACAAGCAATGCACTGAAGTCAATGGATCCGCAGTGTCCTCCGCATGACAGCGCAGGAGAACGCTGCGGATCTCATTGAAATCTCCGAGCGGCCACCTTGAGATCATCTGGAGCCTCCACTGCTCTCCCGCCGGTGTCAGCGCTGGAGATTTGAAGATACAGCTGATCTGACAGCTGTTTAAATCTCCCGTGCCGACACCGATTAGGTGATGTCGGTGCGGGAGATTTGAAGCAGCGATCAGCTGTTTCTTATCTCCTGCACCGATATCGCCTATTCAGTGTCAGCGCGGGAGATTTAAACAGCTGTCAGATCAGCTGTATCTTCAAATCTCCCGCGCTGACACCGGCGGGAGATCAGCTGTGGCTGGGAGGAGGAGATCTCTGCCGCTGATCTCCTCTTGCCGGCCGGCCCCCGAGACAGCTGGTTGGCTGCCCGGGCACCATACTAATGTGAACACATGCGGAGATTCTCCGCTGCGTTCACATAAGTATGGGCTGTGTTGCACTGCATTTGCGTCTGCATGCCATAAGCATGAAGACACATACGCAAATGTGAAGGCAGCCTAAGGCTGCGTGAAATAAGCGTATGCCTCCTGATGTACCCAAACAATACATAGATTTGAATGAAGGTACAATGCAATCCGGATGGCAGCGAGAGCAGATGGATGGCCCAATATAGAAAACAATCTCATCTCCCGGCCATATGTTCATCGTTTTCTATGGGGATTTTCATTCATGCGGATCCTCATAAAAAAATGCAGTGTTGCCATCTATCTGTATCCGTTCTGGGATCCGTCTGCATCTCTACGCACAAATGGATGCGTCCTAAGCGGTAGTGTGAAACCAGCCTAAGGACACCTTCATATGTTGAGTATTTGAGTTTTTTTGTTTTTTTTTACCTCAGTATTTGTAAACTGAAACAAAGGAATTGGGGGGGAAAAAACTGAAGTGGTGACGTGTTTCTATTGTACTTTTCCTCTGATTGCTCCACTTTTGGGTTTAGCTACAAATGCTGAGGTAAAAACCTCACCAAATACTCCATGTCTGCATGTGGTGTGTTTATCAGGTGGGTACACTAAATGACGTCTGTGAATAAGCACACATGAAAGGAATGAACATCTGCAATGTGAAAATGATATATGTATAGAGCACCATTGATTCCATGGTAAGGGGTTAAAACAAAGCAAGTGAAAAATACAATGAACAAACTAAAGGCCGGGTTACGCGCTTCAATGTGCCAGCGATCCCACCAACAAACCGACCTTGCCAAGATCGCTGGGACATCGTTTAATAATCGCTGCTGAGGTGTCACACATACAGATATCGTGAAAGACGCAGCAACGATTCAGCAACAAGCGAACGATACTTGCGGTCGTTTGGTCGCCTACATGCTTCATTTCTGTATAGGGAAAGTCGTAAACGAAATCGTTTGAAAGGTGTCACACTGAACAATGTTGCAGGTTGAACGGACGACAGATTTTTGGTCTGGTTCATAAACCTGCAATCAACAATTTAGCCGACTTATTGTTGGTCGTATCTACGTGTCGCACGCAACGACGTCTTTGCTACGTCACAAAACCCGTGACGTTTCAACGATATCGTTAACAATATTGTAGCGTGTAACAGGGCCTTAACAGTGACAGACTGGTACAGAGAGGAGAGGGCTCTGTCCTTAACGGCTTACATTCTACGGGAGATGGCTTGCACATACAAGTGCTTCTCAATGAATTGGGATATCATCAAACAGTTAATTTATTTCAGTAATTCAATACATAAACTGAAATGCATAAAGTGAAACATATATATAGAGAGAGTCATTACAAGGAGAGTGATTTATTTCAAGTGTTTATTTCTGTTAATTTTGATGATTATGGCTTACAGTCAATGAAAACCCAAAATGTATTACCTCAGAAAATGAATTATATAAGACCAACTGAATTTCTAATTCATAAATGTTGGCCTACTGAAAAGTATGTGGAGTAAATGCACTCAGTACTTGGTAGAGGCTCCTTTTGCATGAATTACTGCATCAATACAGTGTGACATGGAGGCGATCAGCCTGTGGCACTGCTGAGGTGTTATCGAAGCCGAGGTTGCTTTGATAGCAGCCTTCAGCTCATCTGCATTGTTGGGTCTAGTGTATCTTATCTTCCTCTTGACAATACCCCATAGAGAGGTTTAGATGTGGCGAGTTGTTGGCCAATCAAGCATAATGAGGCTACATTCAGTCACACCATTTTTCATCTGTTTTTTGCAGTCATAAATGGAATCACAGCAAAGTCAATGGGTTTTCAATTTTTTGCCATTCAGACAGAAAATTTGTGAGGTGATCCGTTTTTTTCACATGGCAGCAATCCATCAAAAGAATGAGCATGTTAGTTTCTGTGGCATTTTTCTCATCCACTTATTTCATACGGCACCATTGTGAATGGAGAAGATTAAACTGCACAAAAAAAGTACCAAAAACAGTGTGTGTAAATACAGTTGTGGCCAAAAGTATTGACACCCCTGCAATTCTGTCAGATAATCTGTCAGCTTCTTCCTGAAAATGATTGCAACCACAAATTCTTTGGTATTATCTTCATTTAATTTGTCTTCAATGAAAACACACAAAAAGAATTGTCCTAAAGCCAAATTGGATATAATTCCACACCAAACATAAAAAAGGGGGTGGACAAGAGTATTGCCACTGTTAGAAAAATCATGTGATGCTTCTCTAATTTGTGTAATTAACAGCACCTGTAACTTACCTGTGGCACCTAACAGGTGTTGGCAATAACTAAATCACACTTGCAGCCAGTTGACATGGATTAAAGTTGACTCAACCTCTGTCCTGTGTCCTTGTGTGTACCACATTGAGCATGGAAAAAAGAAAGAAGACCAAAGAACTGTCTGAGGACTTGAGAAACCAAATTGTGAGGAAGCATGAGCAATCACAAGGCTACAAGTCCATCTCCAAAGACCTGAATGTTCCTGTGTCTACCGTGCGCAGTGTCATCAAGAAGTTTAAAGCCCATGGCACTGCGACTAACCTCCCTAGATGTGGACGGAAAAGAAAAATTGACGAGAGATTTCAACGCAAGATTGTGCGGATCGTGGATAAAGACTAACATCCAAACAAGTTCAAGCTCCCTGCAGTCCGAGGGTACAACAGTGTCAACCCGTACTATCTGTCGGCGTCTGAATGAAAAGGGACTGTATGGGCGGATACCCAGGAAGACCCCACTTCTTACCCCGAGACATAAAATAGCCAGGCTGGAATTTGCCAAAACTTACCTGAGAAAGCCTAAAACGTTTTGGAAGAATGTTCTCTGGTCAGATGAGACAAAAGTAGAGCTTTTTGGGAAAAGGCACCAACATAGAGTTTCCAGGAGAAAAAAAGAGGCATTCAAAGAAAAGAACACGGTCCCTACAGTCAAACATGGCGGAGGTTCCCTGATGTTTTGGGGTTGCTTTGCTGCCTCTGGCACTGGACTGCTTGACCGTGTGCATGGCATTATGAAGTCTGAAGACTACCAACACATTGTGCAGGATAATGTAGGGCCCAGTGTGAGAAAGCTGGGTCTCCCTCAGAGGTCATGGGTCTTCCAGCAGGACAATGACCCAAAACACACTTCAAAAAGCACTAGAAAATGGTTTGAGAGAAAGCACTGGAGACTTCTAAGGGGGCCAGCAATGAGTCCAGACCTGAATCTCATAGAACACCTGTGGAGAGCTCTAAAAATGGCAGTTTGGAGAAGGCTCCCTTCAAATATCAGGGACCTGGAGCAGTTTGCCAAAGAAGAATGGTCTAAAATTCCAGCAGAGCATTGTAAGAAACTCATTGATGGTTACCAGAAGCTTGGCTAAAGGTTGTGCAACCAAGTATTAGGCTGAGGGTGCCAATACTTTTGTCTGGCCCATTTTTGGAGTTTTGTGTGAAATGAACAATGTTTTGCTTTTTGCTTCATTCTCTTTTGTGTTTTTTCATTGAAGACAAATTAAATGAAGATAATAATACCAAAGAATTTGTGATTGCAATCATGTTCAGAAAGAAACTGAGTATTATCTGACAGAATTGCAGGGGTGTCAATACTTTTGGCCGCAACTGTAGGTAGTACGTTTTTTGCAAAAAGGGTTACATTTTGCAGCTGAAAAATGGTGTGTGTGTGTGTGAACTAACTTCAGGGAATGGAGTTTGGGAGAGCCGCTCCACCGCCTATTACCTCCTGGACTCCCGTACCTGGTGTAGCGGCTTGGTAACCGCCCACAATATGAAAATAGACAAGAAACACCGGTGCAAATCTTCTTTCAATTTTTTATTCTTCAAAATCAAGTCCAATATTAAAAGCATTCAGCGTACTAGCGGAGTTCAAGATGCGTTTCGGAAAAACACTTCCCTTAATCATTAGCCTAATGATTAAGGTAAGTGTTTTTCTGAAACGCGTCTAGCACTCTGGTAGTGCGCTGAATGCTTTTAATATTTGGACTTGATTTTGAAGAAAAGGATTGAAAGAAGATTGGCACCAGTGTTTCATTTCTATTTCTGTGTGAACTCAGCCTAGTTCTGTGGTTATTAAACCAGATATTGATACTTTTGTTAGTGTGGACATGTGCCAAGTCCTGCTGGAAAATGAAATCTCCATCTCCAAAAAGCTAGTCGGCAGAGAGAAGCATGAAGTGGTATAGGGCAGCACTGACTTTGGTCTTGATAAAACACAGTGGACCTACACCAGAAGATGTCATGGCTCTCCAAACCATCACTGATTGTGGAAACTTCACACTAGACCTCAAGCAGCTTGGCTTGTGACCTCGCCACTCTTCTTCCAGACTCTGGGACCTTGATTTCCAAATGAAATGCAAAATTTACTTTGCTCTGAAAACAACACCTTGGACCACTTTCTGAACATCTGTCAAGTCAGCAGTCTTCCCCGCAGGGCTGTGGAGTTGGTAAGTCAAACCACCGACTCAGACCCCTGAATTTCCCGACTCCTTCATACACGGCTCATGTTTAAGTGATAAATTTATTGTACTAATATGGTAACATCCGGCTTTAATCATTAAACAATAATCAAGATATTTAGATAGGACAAAAAGTAATAATATTCAGCACATTCTGCATTGAACGGCTGTACCCGATTTATTATATATTTTAGGGAGTCGGTCCATTTTCTACCGACTCTAATGCTACCAAAATGGGCACTAACTTCACGACTCTGACGTCACAGCCCTGCTTCTCCATAATGTGTAGCCTACTGAACCAGAGTAATTGACTAGTTTAAACACTTAGTAAGCCTTTACAGTTGTTTTGTGTTAAGTATTGTAATTTTCCGAGATAATGACTTTTGGATTCTCATTGGCTGTAAGCCATAATCATCAACATTAACATAAATAAACCATTGAAATAGATCACTGTTTGTAATGACTCTATATAATATATGTGTTTCACTTTATGTATTGAATTACTGAAATAAATTAATTTTTTGATGGAATACTACTTCATTGAGATACAGCTGTATGTCTACAGGAAAAGTCTGATAAAGTTTCTGATATTCCAAGGAGAAATATCTACATTTTGTTCTCCACTCTTTTTGTTAAAATTTCCTATTTTGGTTGTGGTGAACATGAATTTGACAATAATCTCAATAGTCATTTTGGTAGAAAAAGAATTGTCAAACTGAATTTTTTTTTTTTTTTTTCTTGCCACTTTATTAAAAAAAATCTCAGACAGCAAAACCTTTTTTATGGACAAATCAGAAAAAGATTAAAAGAAAAACAATATTACCATCCACGTCTACAGCTCTGAGTGCTGATCTGAACACAGCAGCAGCAATTACTGTGAACTATACAATTACTAGAAAAAAGGCCCGATGCAATTGCATCGGGAGCGCGGTGAAATGAATTGTGTGTATAGAGGCGGGTCAGTGGGTATCAGAGTATAGAGGCGGCTCTGTGGGTAGCAGAGTGTGGAGGCGGCTCTGTGGGTAGCAGAGTGTGGAGGCGGCTCTGTGGGTAGCAGAGTGTGGAGGGAGGCGGCTCTGTGGGTAGCAGAGTGTGGAGGGAGGCGGCTCTGTGGGTAGCAGAGTGTGGAGGGAGGCGGCTCTGTGGGTAGCAGAGTGTGGAGGGAGGCGGCTCTGTGGGTAGCAGAGTGTGGAGGGAGGCGGCTCTGTGGGTAGCAGAGTGTGGAGGGAGGCGGCTCTGTGGGTAGCAGAGTGTGGAGGGAGGCGGCTCTGTGGGTAGCAGAGTGTGGAGGGAGGCGGCTCTGTGGGTAGCAGAGTGTGGAGGGAGGCGGCTCTGTGGGTAGCAGAGTGTGGAGGGAGGCGGCTCTGTGGGTAGCAGAGTGTGGAGGGAGGCGGCTCTGTGGGTAGCAGAGTGTGGAGGGAGGCGGCTCTGTGGGTAGCAGAGTGTGGAGGGAGGCGGCTCTGTGGGTAGCAGAGTGTGGAGGGAGGCGGCTCTGTGGGTAGCAGAGTGTGGAGGGAGGCGGCTCTGTGGGTAGCAGAGTGTGGAGGGAGGCGGCTCTGTGGGTAGCAGAGTGGAGGGAGGCGGCTCTGTGGGTAGCAGAGTGTGGAGGGAGGCGGCTCTGTGGGTAGCAGAGTGTGGAGGGAGGCGGCTCTGTGGGTAGCAGAGTGTGGAGGGAGGCGGCTCTGTGGGTAGCAGAGTGTGGAGGGAGGCGGCTCTGTGCGTAGCAGAGTGTGGAGGGAGGCGGCTCTGTGCGTAGCAGAGTGTGGAGGGAGGCGGCTCTGTGGGTAGCAGAGTGTGGAGGGAAGCACACAGTATATACATACATGAGACATTGTATAGACACACAGTATGCAGAGATTACACACAGTATAGACACATTACACAGAGTATACAGAGACATTACACAGAGTATACAGAGACATTACAGTATACTGTGTAATGTCTCTGTGTAATGTCTGTGTAATGTAATGTATACAGAGACATTACCCAGAGTATACAGAGACATTACACAGAGACATGACACAGAGTAGACAGAGACATTACACAGAGTATACAGAGACATGACACAGAGTAGACAGAGACATGACAGAGTAGACAGAGACATGACACAGAGTAGACAGAGACATGACACACCCCAGCAACAGGCACAGTTATGACTCTAACACACACCTGCAGCATGCACACTTATTACACTAACACACACAGACACACACACTCACACACACATACACAGCATCCATTACCATATCATGAAGGTCCTGATCGATATCCAGCAGGAGAGGAGCCACTGCGACCTGCAGAAAAGCAGTAAGCATCTGCAGGACCTTTGAATGTAGGTCACATGATGACAGTGAGGAAAGTGTTTCAGTTGCCGGGCTCCTACAGGCTCTTTGTAACTACAGGCTTTCTCCTGCTTTGTACGGAGTAAATCAGTGCACAGAGCAGGAGAGAGAGGGAGAGAGGGCAGCTTGTGTGTGAGCGTCTCCTCACTGCTTCCCTCGGACACAGCAGTGGGCCGTGTCACTTGTTAAGGGCCCGGCATGTGGGCGGGTATGTCGGGTGCTGACGCCGGGGCAGGGTAGCGCGGCTGCGGCTCGCAATGACGCTACGCGTCATCGCTCGCAGTCGCGCAAAGGAGCTTGGGATTCGCCTACAGTGCCCGAATTCCCAACTCCCGATTATATAAGTAGATGATAAATCTGTTTATAATAACAGGCACAAGGTCCTGCAAAAGATGATTTATCTTTATGGACTGCCTAGAATTTCTCCTGGATAGGTACAAGTATTCTTGTGGGTATGAATAAATTAAAAGGGAACTTGTCATCAAGTAGCCACCACCATGTTATAAAACAATTAAACAATTTTTTTTTTCACTTTCATGCAACCCTTCTTTTTTACCCAAACTGTCCTGCATTTCTGTAAAAATAATATACTGTATGACAATGAATGTTGAGCAGTCCAGTGTGCCATGTTTAGCTCCCTCTTTGTATCTACTGACTTCACCCCACTGCCTTCGATATGGGTGATGCTTCCTACATCATCCGCAGAGTGAAGTGCAGTGTTCTATAGTAATTCATATGTAGCCATGGATACTCTTTCTTTTTTTGTATTTCAGTATGTTGTCCCATTTTTACTGAACCAGAGTGGATCATTGGTCTTCTACCTTACATTGGCTTCAACAGGTGTGTTGTAAAACATTTTCTACACCGTCGTCAGCACAATATTATCACACCTTTACTGATGCTTACTGCTTTGTAGATCTGTCACTGGCTGTACCTGTCTGTAATTCTCTTGCACTGGTGTTTACAATGGTAACTGGAAAAGTCCTAGGAGAAGATGTAGGAGGAACGGGTAAGTTACTGGAGTAAATTATATTGTACTGTTTGTTTCATATAAAGACACATGGCTCGGATACCAATGTTGTTGCATCATGTCTAAGTTTTGTTTTTATTACTTTCTGCATATATCTTTACATTTTTGTTTTACGTGATAAAACACACAAAGGTAACCTGTCTTTTCCAGAATTGCTGTTAACTTGCCGACTACCCCTATATTTACAGGTAAATAGCATTACTGGAAAGGTTCCCTTTGAATGTTTTAGGCTGCCTTCAGACTTGCAGATGCATCTGCAGCGTTTTGCAGATGCATCTGCAAGCATCTGCATGCAGACCGCGGCCCCTATGTTTATAATGGAGCGCACGGCGGTCTGCAGATGCTTGCAGACAGCCATGTGCTCCCATTGCCCGCCATGAGTGATCTGTGCGCACGCGGATGCCTGCGCACAAATCACACACTCCCGCCCGCACCAGGGACGCAACATCTCGCGTCCATGGTGCGGGCGGGAGTGTGTGATTTGTGCGCAGGCATCCGCGTGCATTGGCATTGGCGTTTGTGCCGCTTGCGTATGCAGGTGACACAGTATGTGCAGAAACGCATGTGTCCTGTGTCCCTATGTTTAACACGGTTTAAATGGTATCTGCATTTGGCTTCGAATGCATGCATTTTTTTTGTGTGCCCTGAAAATGCATCTTGTTGCATTTTTTATGCGTTTGATGCAAGCTTTATACGTAAGCGTCCTCAAGCGCCCAAACAATACATAGAGCTCTATATATCCGCACTGCCATCCGGATGGCAGCGCAAAGAAACACATGTCTCTCTCTCTCCTATAATGGTGCCCAAGGGGAGAAAACCTTGCAATGATTTCCTATGGAGAATTCCCAGCTACTGAATAAACATAGTGTATGCCTGCGTTCGGCATTGCATTTGCGCACCAGATGCACACGTATCGAACGCCAATGTGAAACCAGCCTAAATCCTCTTTAGCTGGCTTACTGGAGCAGCAGATACAGAGAGAAAATTAATTTATATCCTCCATGCAGCCGCTCGATTCCAGCCATTGGGGAAGTGCTAAGAGCATTTAAAGTTACTGCTCAATACACAGTGAGTGCATCTGCAATTGCTCCCCGACACTTTGAAGTGATTATAGATGCTCTCTCTATGTGGTGAGTAGTAACTTCAGTGGCGTGAACAACGAACGAGAGGAATGCGAGAAAACCTCGCATTGCACGAAGAACAATGTTACAGAATGAGTCAGAACAGATTAACGTGAGTCGTCCGCTTTTTTCTCATCCAGATTCTGGATGAGAAAAAAAGTTGCAACATGCTGCAACAGTATGCGATTCTCGTGTGAGACTCACCCAATGCAAGTCAATGGGTCCCACAAAATCACGGACAGCACACGGACATCCATTTTTTTAACTGATACATTGTCATTTTGTAGCTCAGAACACTGTAAAATGTTGTAAATTATTATACAGTAATAGTTGCTGAGAAAAAAACGCATTGCACCCGGATGTCACGCGAACACCACTCGGCTGTCACCTGAGAAAAAAAGCACACACTCGCATAGCAGTTGCATGCCACATAGATCAAAAAACGGATGTCACTTGTCCGACTCTCCTGGATGAGAAACGGACCAATTTTTTTCACGCTAGTGTGTCCCTACCCTTAAACTCTCCCAGCAATGCCCCAATGACTGAAATTCCCATGTTACTAACTGGGTATAGGTAGGTAGACATTATTAAAAGGAAACAGTCAAATCTGATAAATCTATTAACGTGCAGATTTAGGCTACATGGGTCATTCCATGTCAAGTGAACCAATGATTATTACCTCTATATTTTTAATTCTTTTGAGATTTTGTTATTTGATAATAGCATGTCAGACAATGCAAAATGTGAAGAGAAAAATTTTTAAAAAAATTTATTTTTTTTAAAAATGATTTTCAAAGTTCGGAAAAAGTGCGAATTTCGCTGTTGCCTGCCTTTACGTTTCTCCTCATAACTAAGGCTAGGAATAAGATAGAGAGACAAAATAAACACCATTCTACTCAGAACTATACAGGCTTTCACCAGATATATCACAAGAGGATCTTTGTTAATATTTTACCCATTAGTTAATTACAAATTAAAAGTTTAGAATCTTTTTCTTCATCAGTTAATTTTTTACAGATTTTTAAAGTTTAAAAAAAGTGTGAATTTTGGCCTGGTATGACTTTACATTTTTTTATCTTGGGCTAGAAATAAGATAGAGAAACAAAATAAACACCATTCTACTCAGAACTGTCCAGGCTATCACCAGATATGTCACAAGAGTATATTTGTTAATTTTAATTTTTTACCCATGCAAACGCAACATTTTGAAACGCATTTCCGAAAAAACGTTTTCATAAAAATTTTCCAAAACTGCCCATGTGTCTTTTATGCTCTTAGCCACATCTGTACCAAATTTCAAGTTGGGATCGTGATGGGATCATATTTTAAAATATTTAACTATTATAGTGTCAATTCAAAAATCTTGAATTCAGATCTGTTCAACCTGTGGTCTAAAAGCGTGGTGGTCTATATTTATCAAATCCATTATTTTTAGACATTACTGTATTATTTTGATATGTTACAGCTTAGAAGCAGGAGAGGACATATAGGAAAAAGCTTTGTTAGGGCTCAACCTGAGAAAGCACAGGGATAGACAGTGAATGCAGAGCAGATGATAGGCCAGCAGCTCTGTCAATCATGTTAAGTGTCTACCCACTGCATTCAGGAAGTAAGACAGCTCGTTCAGACCTTTCATGTCCTGACATGTCTTGACATCTTCACTCCTGAACAAACAATAGTCTGTACAAAGCCATCAAGGCTGTGTACTAAAATATGGGTGAGTAAATATATTAATAGTTTAATGCTTTTATTATTAAGGGCCAATACACACAGTGCTATTCTTAGGGATCATCATTCAGAAAAACAGCCCCATTGATTTCTATGGGGTTCACCACATGCAGTGTTTTTGGAAACACTCAAGAGTGAGTAAATCACTGCTTGAACTACTTTTTAATCGCTGCAATAAACGCAGCATTTATCATTTATATAAAAAAAAGCTGCCATTTTTTTCACTAGCGATTAAAAAAACTAACGCATATGTGGTAAAAACTTGGTAGAAAAACACGCTGCCAAAACTGCAGCGTGTATCTGCAGACAGAAAAAGCTGTGCGCGCTAGCCCTAAAACTCACTTTATAGTAATATAGTTCTATCTCAAGTGTACTGTAAATCTTTACTTTTATTACCTATCTTCCTTACTTAATATTAACTGTATTTTTCCCACACAGCAATGGCTGCTACTTCTCAAAAAACAGCATTTTATCATAGACACTGTTGCAATCCTTTTGAAAAAATATGAATATGATTGGCGCTGGTGGCTGGCTACTGTACTCTCCAAAGATTGTGAAAATGAAGAAGTAGAATTGACTTTATTGCATCCTTCTGGTCCAGCGCCATCCTTTGTGTATCCAAGAAAGCCAGACATTTTAAAAGTGCACAAAAATCAGATATTAAAAGGGATCCTGTCACCCCCAAAACACCTGTAAACCTATTAAAACCTGTCCCTAGAGCATATTAACACTTTCCCTACACTCCTTTTACCTCCTAAATGCAGTAAGTGACATTGAATAAAAACGTTTTATAAGTACCTGATTACTGATGATAATGAGTGACTATCTATTCATAGTCACTCATCAAGACTGCCATGCATGGGCATGCGCAGTGTGCATTTTGAAGCTGACAGCGCGGTGCCGGTGTAAATATGTCACCCGGCGCCGGGAATGACGCGGATCGCGTCACCCAGCCACACAGCAGCCTCGGACGACACAGGGCACAGCAGGGAGGCGGCAATTTGAATCTGCTATGAAGATCACGCCTATTCAGGCGTGATATGAAGCAGAGGGGCAGTCTTGATGAGTGACTATGAATAGATAGTCACTCATTATCATCAGTAATCAGGTACTTATAAAACGTTTTTATGCAATGTCATTTACTGCATTTAGGAGGTAAAAAGAGTGTAGGGAAAGTGTTAATATGCTCTAGGGACAGGTTTTAATAGGTTTACAGGTGTTTTGGGGGTGACAGGATCCCTTTAACTCAGGCGGAGCCTAACACCGTGACAGGCCGGACATACTCTTTGACACACAAGGAAATGGCGATTGCTAGTAAGCGTTTATGGACAAGATTACATTTCACCCACTAGAAGGGACAAATTGATAAAATGCCACTTTAAAAACATACTATTAATTGTTTGATTAGTTCATAATTTATAGAACGATGATTTAACTACTGTACTATTCTTATTAAACACTTCATAAATCACATGTTTAGTGATAGAATAGAAAACAAATTTATATGTATAAATAGGGGTTAACATTTTTGATTCTTTTAATCTTGTTTAATCAAACTTGAGGATATGATCACCTTTCTTCTTTTGGTTTGTTCAATACATTCAAGTTGAAAATGCTGAGCGTTGTGTTCTGATGATTAAGATGTATTTATCCTGGCACTTATGGGATTTGTTTTTTGTGTTTCTTTTTTGTTGCATATAAATGTTTTATTCCATAAGTTGTGATAACTCATACAACCATAAAATAAAAAATATATACATTTGACAGGTCCCAAGTTGAATCTCTGCACAAATATAACCAAGAACACAATCAGTCATTTTTTCACAATTGCCCGTCAATAGTTTGAATTTGATATAAAGAAACATAGTCTTGTAACATATCAAATGAAAGCTGTTACCGTTCTGAGTAAAATGATGCCTCTCCCACTTCATTATCTTATTTCTAGCCTGAGATAAAAAAAAATGTACAGCCATACCAGGCCAAAATTCACCCTTTTTTTAAACTTTAAAAATCTGTAAAAAATTAACTGATGAAGAAAAAAATTCTAAACTTTTAATTTGTAATTAACTAAAGTTGTACTTCATAAAGAAAAAGAATAAAAAAAATCTAAAGACGTCAGGTAAAAAAAATATTCATATTTAGATCACTTGATATAGAATGACCCATTGACGCTATTAATATTAAAATATTTTAAAATATGATCCCATTGCGATCCCAACTTGAAATTTGGTACAGATGTGGCTAAGAGCAAAGCATACACATGGGCAGTTTTTGAAATATTTAAAGCGCGCCGATTTTTCGGAAATGCGTTTTAAAGTTTTGCGCTTGTGATCACATGGGTAAAATATTAACAAAGATCCTCTTGTGACATATCTGGTGAAAGCCTGCACAGTTTTGAGTAGAACGGTGTTTATTTTGTTTCTCTATCTTATTTCTAGCCCGAGATATGATAGAAAATGTAAAGCCATACCAGGCCAAAATTCGCACTTTTTTAAAACTTTAAAAATCTGTAAAAAATTAACTGATAAAGAAAAAAATTCAAAACTTTTTTTTTGTAATTAACTAAAGTTGTTCTTCATATAGAAAAAAAATTTAAAAAATCTGAGGACGTCAGGGAAAAAAAATATTCATTTTTGGATCACTTGACATGGAATGACCCCCATGCGTTTTTGGTCTGTTTTTGCGCGTCAGATTTTGTAGTCAAAACCAGCAGTGGGTGATGAATCCAGACGTGGTGACCTGTTTCTATTATACTTTCCCTTTGATTGTTCCACTCCTGGTTTTGGCTACAAAAACTGATGAGCAAAAACAGACCAAAAATGCACAGTGTGAATGGAGCCTAAGGGTATGTGCACATCAGTCGTTTTGTGGGCTGCTTTTGGACGTTTTCCGTCGGCGTTTTCCGCTCAGTTTTATGTTAATTTATGTTAATCCTATCCTCCGGTTGGATTAACATGCTAGTCAATGGATTTTAGAAAACTCTGTCTTCACTAGAACGGTTTTCTTCTGGTCGTTTTCAGTCAAAACTGAGTTTTCTCAGTCAAAACTGAGTTTTTCCACCGGTTTTCCAAAAATAGAGCAAGTGACTTCTTTCCACCGTTTTTCCAGCGGTTTCAGCTGATCAAGTGCACAAAAAACTCAGTTTTCAAAACCGCCGAGAAAACCGCCGAGAAAAACGCTGTAAAACCGGGCGGAAAACGAGCAAAAAACGAGGGACACTGCTGAGCACAGAAAACTCAGTTTCTGCTAAAAAAAACCAGGTTTTTGGACGGACTGCAGAGATGCACAAACGTCAGATGTGCACATAGCCTTAGGGTCAATCTTCAGGCTAATAGCATTATGAAGGAGCCCAGCCACTGCAGTGAAAGTGTGGCACACAGGAGAAAAGAAACTATATGACCCATATATGACTCACTTATTTTTTATTGAATACTCATATATTATACTATTTATGTTCATTATTGTATCGACTTATGTAATCTATATTTACTTCTCTTGGGGTGCCCACGCTTGTCACTCAACATACTAAAATCCATGCATGTATTACTGGAATAATTGTGTTTGACTGTTTTTAGAAAAAGTATTTAAAAAAGTTTAATCATTAATAATAATTTTTCAGATTATTTGCATTTATTATTTTGGGAGAAATTTGAGAGCCATCACTGTTCCACTCTGTCAAGGTTTTCTTCTGGGTAGCTCTTCTTTTTTTTTTAAATCAGATAATTTTTATTAATTTTTTCATACAGATTAATACATAAAATTAATAAAATATCCCCAACCCCCCATACCACCCCGGTTCATAAACAGCTATTACAACACATATTACCTATATAGCATATCTCCCACCATTGTTGTTCCATGTATTCAGAAAACGCATCATAGTTGTAGACCTTGAACTATAGTCCAGCTGTCAGGTCTGGATAGCATGTACATTCCTGTCTCACCTAGGCCTACTACCTCCCTGCAGCCATGCCATCCAGATTTTATCGAATACCCCGGTCTTGTTCCTTTTCTGCTATATGCCCTCTTCCATACATATTATATAATCCACTTGTTGAATATATTCCATCCTAGAAGGGGGCTCGGCCCTGATCCAGCACCTAGTGATCACTTTCCTGGCTATGTATAATAGCCTAGCTATTGCCAGTTTTTGTGTATTGGCTATATTAATCTCCTCCCCATATCTAAGCACACACACCAGGGGAGATTTAAGGTATCGTTACACGGGGAGATGTGCCAGCGATGTCTGAAGCGGTGCCACGGGTGTGCGCTCGCTTCCGACATCGCTGCCATACCTGTCACACAGGCAGATGTTGCCTGTGACGTCGAGGCGATGTTGCCTCAGTGATCGCTTGCTGGGCTGGGAACAACCCAGCGAGCAATACGCTGCAATGTTGCCAATAGGCGGCATCACTGGCAACATCGCTATTGCGGTGTCACACAGCAAGATGCAGCCAAATCGCTGGTGCAACATCGCCAGGTTTTCCAACATGTTGGAAAACCTGGCAACTCACAACCAGCGATTTATCGCAGTTGCATTGTGCTGTCACACAGCACAATGCATTTGCGATGTCACCGCAACATCGCTGAGCCTGGGATTTTTCAGCGATGTTGCTGGCGAGATCATGCCGTGTGACGGTACCTTTAGGGACATCACATTCAAATCTACCTTCAATCAAACTCAGCACAACCAATCAAAAAGCTTGCAATCTCGGACAATCCCACAACATGTGTAAAATTCCAGCATTTGCATTCATACACCTCTGGCACTTGGAAGTATCTCGCACCCCAACCCTGTGCAAAAACGCAGGAGATCTGTATGCCCTATGCACAGTTTACAGTTGAGACAACCTACCCGGCTCACTCAGAGACAACTTCGGGATATACTCCAATATAGTCTCCCAGACTGCATCATCAATCACCACAATGACCTCTTCCCACCTATCCCTGGCCCGTATAGGGTGTCCAAACAAAAAAGTGTGTAACAATCTTTGTAAGTAGTTGAGATGACTCCCTTCGTGCCTCCCTCTCCACAAATGTAGACTGGGTAGCTCTTCATGTTTCAGTACCTTCTGCTGTCCTCCTTCTTGTGATGAACAACTGTGCCACAATTTTTCTCATATGAGAAGTTCTGGGTTCTAGAGAGTGCCTGCTTCTGGATATCTCACCTCCCTCCAAAATCAGTACAGTTTCCCAATGAGCATCTTCTACACGCCCCATCCCAATCACTGGGATCCAACCTATTTAGAAGTTCCCAATCGGTCATGTCAATATCATGTTCTTTAATGATATTTTTTAGTTTCGTCACGCCACTTGCATTATGATTGAGGTAGAGTGCTATCACTGAAAAATGTTAGAAGTTGGTTAAAGGATCTCTGTCAGGTCATATTTCAGCATGATTCTAATAGTACCCTTGAATAGTGCTCGGGCAGCCCTTTTTTAAACATGCAAAAATCTTTACTGTACCCTTTGTAGTTTTCTTGTTGTAAGCATTTTCACACCCTGTAGGCAGCTATCTTCACTAGTCCGACTCATTACTTTCACTCCAGAGTAGTCCACTGTTTGTAAATGTTATTTAAATAATCACGCCTATCCAAGCTGGTATTCTGCCCCATGCCCTGTGCTTGAAGTAACACTGAAAATCTTGTGCAATCTAACGGGCAGGGGGAGGGAGAGAGAGGGGAGGGGGGAGCTGTTTTGTGCTACACTGTGTAGTGTCTGTAAGGCTGCTTTCACATCAGTATACCACTAATTCAGCCAAAACTGAAAACACAAGATGTATCAAAGTCCAATAATAATTAACTTTTATTAAATTACACGGGCTAAAAATCACATACTATAAGCAGGCTAATCTTCAAAAGAGGGTGATGGATAACAATAATTGGAGGGGTATTCAAAGAATATAGGCACAGGACTGTCAAAGAGTTATTTAAGAAACAGCAAAATGGTATTAATATATCAAAATACTTGGACCTCCTTTATATATTCTGCAATTCAATCAAGGGATATGTGAAGAGAAGGGGAGGGAGGATGGGAGGGTAAAAGGGAGGGTAAAAAAGCAACAAAGACAATTTATATAGTAGGCAAAATATTGTACAGAAACACTATATTATCCTAGAAAGGCCGACCAGCAGCTCTTACTACCAAACCAATAGTACATATGGAGGTATATAGAAATTTCTTTGTGCCAAAGAATGAGTAGAGCAGGAAGCCTAGCCAGCCTCCACCTCCCTCAACACCTCTTATCTCTAACAGCAGAAAAATAAGCCAATACTACATTTGCTGTTTAAATACTTGCATACTAGACACCAGTAGTAGAATAGTGTAAGTCCAATTAAGGACTAAACGCAGAGCTAGGTAACCCAGGGTAATACTGTACTAAGCCCCCACACAATGAACAAACTGCTACTGGTGTACTGACCTGAGCCTGAGGACTTAGACCCTGATCCAATTTCAATGTCCGCCACACCTCGCCTCGACGCGTTTCGCCGATGGCTTCATCAGCAAAAGAACTTCACCCCACATCAGAGGTTACAGCCCCCATCAGTGGTATATACAGGCCCCCATCAGTGGTATATACAGGCCTCCCATCAGTGGTATATACAGGCCTCCCATCAGTGGTATATACAGGCCTCCCATCAGTGGTATATACAGGCCTCCCATCAGTCAGGTAATTATACAGGCCTCCCATCAGTGGTATATACAGGCTCCCATCAGTGGTATATACAGGCCCCCATCAGTGGTATATACAGGCCCCCATCAGTGGTATATACAGGCCTCCCATCAGTGGTATCAGTACAGGCCTCCCATCAGTGGTATATACAGGCCTCCCATCAGTGGTATATACAGGCCCCCATCAGTGGTATATACAGGCTCCCCAGTGGTATATACAGGCTCCCCCAGTGGTATATACAGGCCCCCCATTAGTGATATATACAGGCCCCCCATTAGTGATATATACAGGCCCCCCCGTTGTATATACAGGCCCCTCCCAGTGGTATACAGGCCCCCGGTTGTTGCCGCACACCTGTAAAAGAACAGCTTTCATACTTACCCTCCTCGCTGTCACCGCGTGTCCTCGTCTTCTTCCTGCTTCTACCCGGCGTCATGTGACCGCGCAGAAGCAATGACGTAATTGCGGCTGCGCCGGCCGGGTACAAGCAGGAAGGAGACCGGAGGAGCGTGGTAACAGCGAGGAGGGTAAGTATGAAAGCTATTCTTTTACAGGCGTGCGGCAACAACCGGGGGCCTGTATACCACTGGGGAGCGGGGGGCCTGTATATACCACTTGGGAGGAGCGGGGGCCCTGTATATACCACTGGGGGGGGGGGCGGGGGGCCTGTATATACCACTGGGGGAGCGGGGGTCCTGTATATACCACTGGGGGGGGAGCGCAATGTAATATGCACCGCTCCCCCTGCCGCTGATGGACAGGGGGATGCAGTGCATATTGCATTGCACTAATGAGTGGCCCCACGTGACCGGCCGCTCATACTGCAGCCTCCCCCTGCCTCCTCCAGCCCCCGATCACCGCCCCCCCCCCCCACACTCAGCCGTATACTGACTCGAGTATCAGCCGAGGGGGGCACTTTTCAGCACAATTTTTGTGCTGAAAAACTCAGCTTATACTCGAGTATATACGGTACCTTAAAATTCCTTTCTATTTGAATACATTGGAAAACATAGATTCCACCCTATTCTTATTTTTTAACTTCCCAGGTTCAGTTAATGTTTTGTGGCATGTTCTCTTTCCAGGGTTCAAGTCATAATGATTTCTGGTTGTTGCCAATTGCTATACCCTCTACTTAGACACTAGGTGGCAGCACAGTCTAGCAGCTCCTACTTCTGGAATGTGCTGCCTAGTGTCTGTGGAAAGGGTATACCAGAGTAAGCAGAGCTAGCACTTTCATTCTGTCTAGCTTCAGCCTATTGATGATTAGGCCTACACTGGGTGCTTTGTACCCTAATGTATTTAATGAGAAAGTAATTTTACAGAAGTCTGATTTTATAACGTCTTCCTTTCTCACATTTGACTTTTGATTTTTTTTATTGACTATTTATTGTCAAGGTGACAGAACACCACTGTTGCCTTAGAGCGGTGGCTGAACATGAGCAGTTTACACCAACTTTGGGCAGGATCTTGACGATGCACTTTAATTCTTGGTTCCAGTCACCATTCCCTGGCAAAAGCAGTAACTTAGAAGCAGGTCTATAAAGTAGCTTGTGTCCTTCCCTGTACTCATAATTTTCTGGTCGTCATAATGGGAGACCCAGACAATGGGGTTTAGGGCTCTGCCCTCCGGAGGTCACACTAGGTACTACAAGTTTGTAGACACCGCCTCCTCCGCTTATAAACCCCCACCGAAGGATACATCCTCAGTTTTAAACTTAGTGTGCTCGGAGGATCACGCTTTGCTTGCACTTCACTGCATTCTCACAACTTACGTGATGGCGTCTGAAGACAAGGTAAAATGGTCCCCGTCGGGGACCCTCGACAGCCTCCCCGCTCACCCTTGTGGAACACGCAGGTGGAGGTACCGGAGGGCCAGTGGCCTGGACACTTATGTGTTCTCCCGGTACGCTGTCGTACTCCCTTTCCATCCCTCCCTGGAGGCTCTGGAGAGTAGGAGTTTTGGAGCCTTGCACAGCTCCGCTCCGTCCGAGGCCTCCCTAAATGGTGCTTACAGACCGGACTGGAGCCAGCCCAGTCCGAGGCCTCCCATTATGGTGCTTACACTCCGGACTGGTGCTGAACCCCCGTCCGAGGCCTCCCTAAAGGTGCTTACAGACCGGACAGGCACTGAGGCCCGTGTGTCTCCTGTGTGCCTGGGGGTAGTGTCAGACACTTTTTGTGTCCTGACACTCAGACCGCGCGTACCCTCGGGTCCGCGGTTCTGGCGGTGTACCCTGTGCTGGGGTCACCCTGGCAGACCGCCCTGTGTGTCACAGGGGCTGAGGCCGTAGACTGCATATGGTATGTGCTGACAGTCTGTGTATGTGTGTGTGATTATTCCGCACGTTTTTCCCGCGCTGCGGGCTCCGGCACCTCCATTTGGAGTCTGCCTGGAGGAGGAGAAGCAGCCCTTACGATGACGTCATCGAGGGGCGTGTGTGTGTGTTTCCCGCGTGTTCTCGGCGCCGCCCACGTCTCTGCTCTCGGCGGCCATTTTCTCCCTCATTCCCGGCTGGAATATACTGGCAGCGCGTGTCTGCACTTCAGGGGAGACCGGAACTTGCGGAGGTCACACACACACACCGCTTCCTCCCACCGCGTTACTGCGGTCGGTAAGCCACCGGGATTCCCGGTTTATTTGTCGGTACAAATTGGCTTATATTCCCCTACTGTGGCTATGTCCTCAGTTAGGAAGCATGCTGCTAAGGCGGCAGATGGCACCATTGCCTGTGTTACATGCAACGGGACACTGGTGGAGGGGTCCTGCAATAACTGCGGACGCCCAGAAACCCGGACTGCTTCTGCTGAGTCAGCAGCTCCGGGGCTACAACCTGAGGCTAAGATCCCAGGACCATGGGAAACGCAGAATAGGATCAACGAATCCCTGCTTTCCCAGATGTCCTCCATGTCGCAATCCCTGGAGGCACTTCATAGGAGACTGGAAAGCCCAGTTACTCCTCCCAGTTACCCCCGGGTGTCTCTCACTTCTACTGTGAGACCCCCTAAGCGAGCTCGCCGTGAGGATTCACCCGAGCTCCAGGCTCTCTCTGAGGAGGAGCGTTCCTCTGATGGTGAGGAAGATGATGGGGGTTCTACTCTTGGGTCTGTGTCTGAACCTGCAGATGGGGTGGAGGATCTGGTGTCCTCCATTAACGAGACCTTGCGTCTCGTGATTCCCCCTGAGGAGGTGACTGTACACCCCAAGGAGGTCTATCAATGGCTGCGGCCAGAGGCCAAACCAAGTGGCTCCTTCATGGACCACACTAACTTTGGAAGGGTGGTTAGAGCACCAAGGTTACATCCTGGTCGGCGTTATGTCCGCAAACCAAAGGACAATCGCTTCCCCTTTCCCCAGGAGGTGCTTCAGGAATGGTCGCAGTCTCCCAAGGTGGACGCGTCCATGACTAGGATTGCTGCACGCTCCCTGTTTTCTGCCTCTGATAGCTCCTCATTGAAGGATGCGACGGATAGACAGGTCGAGCAACTCGCCAAGTCTTCCTATGAGGCTGTGGGGTCTTCATTTGCCCCGAGTTTTGCCGCGGTCTGGACCTTGCAAGCGATTACCACCTGTGTGGAGGGTATCGCTGATTTAGCTAGGTCCAGTCCAGAGGTACTGGCGCTTACCGACAGGGCGAAGGCCTATGCGGACTACGCCAGGACGGCAACTTTGGAAACTGCCACTCGCTCAGCTGTGGCTTCGGCCAATGCGATTGCGATCCGCAGGTTATTGTGGCTGCGTCTTTGGGACTCAGATACCACATCTAAGAAGATTTTACAGAATCTTCCATTCGCTGGTGACAGGCTTTTTGGCACCGAGCTGGACAAACTGATAAAGGATTCTGCTGAGTCTAAAATCCCACAGAATAAGCCTAAGCCACGGTATACCGTGAAAAGGAACCCTAAACAGTGGTCCTTTCGTTCCAGCTCGCAGTCATCAACGACGTCCGCTCGCTCAGACCGAGGGGGCAAGCCTGCGACTCAGTGGCGTTCCAAGAGTCGTCAGAAGAAGCCGGCGGGGGCAGCGGCTGCCACCCCCAAGCCCGCCTCGACATGACTCGCTCTCTCATCCTGCCTCCCCACAGGTGGGGGGCCGCCTGTCTCGTTTTCGGGACAAGTGGCTACTTCACGTTCAAGATCAGTGGGTTCGAGACGTAGTCTCAAGAGGTTACAGGATAGAGCTGACGTCAAAACCAATACCCCGATTCCATCGGTCGGTTCCATCCCCAGAAAAGGCTCAGGCTTTTCATCTGGTGTTGGAGGGACTCCGCAGAGACGGAGTAGTGGTCCCAGTGCCCACGGAAGAGAGGTTCAGGGGTTTTTACTCCAACCTCTTTATTGTCCCAAAGAAGGACGGCTCTTTTCGCCCGGTTCTGGACCTCAAGTTGTTCAACCGTCACGTGTTGGTGCGGAAGTTCCGCATGGAATCCCTGCGCTCCGTGATCGCGGCTGTGTCGCAGGGGGATTTCCTAGCGTCCATCGATATCAGGGACGCTTACCTTCACGTACCCATTGCACCAGCTCATCAGCGCTGGTTGAGATTCGCAGTGAGGGAAGAGCACTTCCAATTTGTGGCACTGCCATTCGGGCTAGCCTCGGCACCGCGGGTGTTCACAAAGGTGATGGCCTCCATGATGGCTCTCCTGCATGTGCAGGGACACGCCGTCATTCCCTATTTGGACGACCTACTGGTCAGGGCACCATCGGAAGACCTTTGTCGGGTGAGCCTGGAGGCGACCATAAAGTCTCTGGAACAGTTCGGGTGGCTTCTCAACATCCAGAAGTCGACCCTGGTTCCGACCCAGTCATTGACGTATCTGGGCATGGACTTCCACACGGACTCAGCCCTGGTGTCCCTACCTCAAGCCAAACAGCTAGCGATCCACTCAGGAGTGCAGAATGTTCTCCTGTCACCACAATCATCCCTACGGGTATTGATGAGACTGGTGGGACGCATGGTAGCGGCGATAGAGGCGGTGCCTTTCGCACAGTTTCGCCTCCGACCTCTCCAGCTGGAGATTCTTCGCCGATGGGACAAAAGGACGATCTCTCTGAATCGGCTGGTGACGCTTTCACAACCAACCAGGGACTCCCTGCAGTGGTGGCTCCAGCCACATCACCTGTCACGGGGCCGGTCCTTCCTAAAACCGTCATGGTTAGTGGTGACCACCGACGCCAGTCTGAAGGGCTGGGGTGCGGTGTTCTTGCACCACAGGGCTCAAGGCCTCTGGACTCAGTCGGAGTCGGCGTTGCAGATCAACGTGTTGGAGATCAAGGCGGTCTATCTGGCGCTCCTAGCGTTTCAGAAATTTCTGTCAGGACAACCCATTCGGGTGCAGTCCGACAATGCGACGGCCGTCGCCTACATAAATCATCAGGGAGGGACCAGAAGTGCTCAGGCCCTCGCCGAAGTCCACCGCATTCTAACTTGGGTGGAGGAAAACGGCTGCCTGATCTCCGCAGTTCACATCCCAGGGGTCGAGAACTGGGAGGCCGACTACCTGAGCCGACAGGGGATGGACGCCGGAGAGTGGTCTCTACATCCAGACGTCTTCCGGGACATCTGCGGCAGGTGGGGCACTCCGGACGTGGATCTGATGGCCTCACGGCTGAATCATCAGGTGCCCCAATACATGGCAAGATCGTGGGATCCTCACTCTCTGGGGGCGGATGCCCTGATCCTGAGTTGGTCCAGCTTCCAGCTGCCATATGTGTTTCCGCCTCTGGCTCTGATTCCCAGGGTTCTGTGGAAAATCAGGTCGGAATGCAGAGTGGCCATTCTAGTGGCTCCAGATTGGCCCAGGAGGTCCTGGTACCCGGACCTGTGGCAACTGTCAGGCGGACACCGGTGGGCTCTTCCAGAACGCGCAGATCTTCTCGCGCAAGGCCCATTCTTCCACCTCAATTCCAGGGCCCTCAGATTGACTGCGTGGCTCTTGAGGCCTGGCTGCTGACATCCAGGGGCTTCTATCCTACAGTGGTTGCCACTATGAATAGGGCTAGGAAGCCTGTTTCCAGGAAGATATACCACAGAACGTGGAAAATCTTTTTCACCTGGTGTGCCTCTGGTGGACGCTCACCGTGGCCTTTGTCCATCCCGACATTGTTGGCCTTCCTACAGTCGGGGTTGGAGTTGGGATTATCCCTTGGCTCTCTGAAAGGTCAAGTATCAGCACTTTCTGTGCTGTTTGACAGACGCTTGGCGCTCCTCCCGAAGGTTCGTCAATTTCTGCAGGGGGTGTCGCGAGTGGTTCCGCCTTACAGGCGACCTCTGGATCCTTGGGACCTCAACATGGTCCTGGCGGCACTGCAGAAACCGCCGTTTGAGCCACTGAGAGACATCTCTCTCTCTCGTCTGTCCCAGAAGGTGGTCTTTCTGGTGGCAATCACGTCTCTGAGAAGGGTCTCAGAATTGGCTGCACTTTCGTGCAAGTCTCCCTTTCTGGTGGTTCACCAAGACAAGGTGGTGTTGCGCCCACGGCCTGAATTCTTGCCGAAGGTGGTTTCAACGTTTCACCTAAACCAGGAGATTGTTCTCCCATCATTTTGCCCCGCTCCCGTTCATCAGGTTGAGCGCGACCTCCATACTCTGGATCTCGTGAGAGCTGTACGCATCTATGTGTCCAGGACCGCCTCCTTTAGGAGTTCGGATTCCTTATTTGTCCTCACGATGGGTCGCTGTAAGGGGGCCGCGGCTTCGAAGTCGACCTTGGCCAGATGGATCAAGGCTCCCATTCAGGAGGCTTACCGGTCTTCCGGTTTGCCTCTCCCGGTGGTTTTGAAGGCACACTCTACTAGAGCTGTAGGTGCCTCCTGGGCCTTGCGACATCGAGCTTCTGCTCTACAGGTGTGTCAGGCGGCCACTTGGTCCAGCCTGCACACTT
Source organism: Allobates femoralis (assembly GCA_033576535.1). Classification (NCBI taxonomy): domain Eukaryota; kingdom Metazoa; phylum Chordata; class Amphibia; order Anura; family Aromobatidae; genus Allobates; species Allobates femoralis. Next base: position 391,919,141 of record JARQOC010000002.1, read on the forward strand.
TCTCTAAGCACTATATGGTGCATGCCCATGCCTCTGCGGATGCGAGTTTGGGCAGGCGGGTTCTCCAGGCGGCGGTTGCCCACCTTTAAAGGGAACCATGTGTTATCCGTCTTGTTGAGGAACTCTTCCCGCCCTGGGGTATTGCTTTAGGACATCCCCATTGTCTGGGTCTCCCATTATGACGACCAGAAAAAAGAGAATTTTGTTTACGTACCGTAAATTCTTTTTTCTTTAGTCATCAATGGGAGACCCAGCACCCACCCAGTTGTTCCGTTGCATATTTTGCACTGGTTCTGTTCTCTGTTGAGACAGTGTTTACCGGGTTGTTGAACCGTCTGTGCACGGCATTCTTCCCGATGTTTCGGGTGTGGTTTAATTTCTCCTCGCAGCTTGTGGACTAAACTGAGGATGTATCCTTCGGTGGGGGTTTATAAGCGGAGGAGGCGGTGTCTACAAACTTGTAGTACCTAGTGTGACCTCCGGAGGGCAGAGCCCTAAACCCCATTGTCTGGGTCTCCCATTGATGACTAAAGAAAAAAGAATTTACGGTACGTAAACAAAATTCTCTTTATTCATGTGATACTTCCTGACCTCCGCTCGCCTGCAGTACCATCAAACCTTGTCTGCCACTGCCTTCTGAGATCTAGACACTACCTCCATATGTTAATACATGGTAGTACATCTACGTCTCCCTCTGCACCAGCCAAGTGATCCAGACGCTGCACACCCATACCTTCTTTCCGGCACCTGTCTATGATCCAGAAACTACTGTATTTTATTCCCCCACACTTCTTATGCGGTAGACGCAGACAATACTGCATCAAATAGCTGCGTTGGGAGCATGCATATTCCAGCCCAGCAACAACAATAATGCTGGCCATAACTGTTAAGGTACTTTTACACGCCACCACAGGAAGGCAGCAACTGCCGGGTACTGGGGATAATTGTGCCTGTTGGCATGAAATTGCTACGAAATGGCGGCGTGTAAATAGGGCAGTTCCTCCCGGTGTCCTGCAGTTGCTTCGAATACCTGTTGCTGAGCCGTGCTCAAAAACAGAAAGGCACAATTACTATGGTGGTGGCGTGTAAACGGGGCACAGGCATGGATGTTGCGTCACCTAGTGAACTCCCAGGGGCGTGCCACGGCGTCATGGATACCACGATCATTGGTGTTGGCAACTGTGTAACCATTGGCTTTCCCTTCACAGGGCGCCATATTTAAAGAGCTATCCATTCACAGTCCACAATTGCAATGGTGTCATGTATTAGCCAGCCTTCCTGTGCAGGCTCGCCAATCATGACGCTATTGCGTTGTCCAATCAACGCTTGTGCATCACGGAATACACAACTTTGTTACGCCTATGTACTTACGGCGCGAAATATGTACGCCCATATTCCTTTGTGGTAGTGGCGTGTGAAGTAGCGAAGGTATTCCACAGGAAGTTAACCGCGGCAACCGTTGGCACTTCCGGGGAACAAAGATACCTTCAGTGGAGCACGCAATGGCGGCATGTATATGCGGCATCAGCGGTCGGTATCCACCGCTAAAAACATGCCCGTGCACGTGCGGTGGATACCTGTTGCTAGGCACAGTGGCGGCGTGTAAAGGTACCTGTAGTGAAGGTGGAGTGCCCGTCCCGACATTAACCAGGAAGTTTAGAAGACTGTAGAGCAGAGGTCTACTGAAAAAAAAAATATTTATCACTCTGATAATGTTTTCAACACCAGAAAGTATTTAATATCAGTTTATTATCATTTTCAATTCTTTACTGTCTTGTGATAATATTGATGTTTGAGTGGCACATGTGACCTTGTTATAAGGAAGGAATGATCAATTTACAGGAAATCACCGTGAATGAAAATTTAATTCAGAGAATAATAAATACCAGCCAGCAATCACTTCAATAATAATAAACTTTGCTTGTTAAAATACAAATAACATGCCTTCTATCCAATATATATCACATATACTGATTTCGTTCATATGCATGGCCATAACTATTCATCTGTACATAACTCCATATGCAAAGAAACTACCGTCTTCCTGGTCTGAAGTCCGGAAATTAATGTCAGACCATGGCACAGTAAGATAAGCTTGGCTATTCATGAGATGGTTGTTGCATACTTGCTTGGCTGACGGTTTTCTCTCTCTACTCCACCATACATATGGACGCTTGACTTGGCATTTATGTAGTTTCAACGGGCAGAGGGGAAGTGACTGAAAGCAATTTATCTCTCCTAAAAACAAAAGGATCAGGTATTTGAATTTCTCCTTCGCATCATTGGGGGACACAGGACTGTGGGTGTATGCTTTTCTGCCACTAGGAGGCGACACTATGCAAAGCTTAAAATAGAGCCCTCCTTCCTGCAGTATACACCCGAGCGTGGGCGTAGCTATTCAGTTTTAGCTTAGTGTCGCTGGAGGCACATGTAGTCTGTAGTTCAGACCACATCTACCATCATTTAATTTTTATTTACAATACTTCATTCTCTATTTTTACTACTACTCTCCATGAGAGCACAAAGGACGGAGGGCAGCGCATCACACAGGGACGACGGAGCCTCAGAAAGGACCCCGCTCTCCCAGCCCAGAGGCAGCAACAGTCACAGGTCAAAACTGCATCCCCCTGCATGACAGAGGGATGCACAGACCGGCTGCATTTACAGGGCACGATGCACCCCCCTGCAGCACACCACATGGAAGTTCTCACCTCCAGCAAAGGAGGCAGGTGAGGAATTGCAGCAGTTACCACACCCCGCTCACCAAGCCATCCCTAAGGGCTGTGGTGCAGCAGGGGCAGCAGGACCCTCACCGTCCTGGCAGGCTGGCCAGGGATCCCCAGAAGACCCAACGCGGCGGCCACAGGCTGGGACGCGCACCGCCGGTAAGTAGGGGTGCGCGCACAGCCCAGGAGCCGCACCATCCACGGGGGCGCCGCCACCGCCGCATCGCGCATCCCATCCACGCGCCCGGGGCCGCAATTAATCGAGGCCCCGGTCTGGGTCTATATCCCGGCGCCGTTTACAGCCCCAGCTGATTGGCCGCAGGCGCGTCACAGCCGCGTCATAGGGGCGGGCGCCTCTGAGCCCGCCACTCAGGGCCAGGCCACAGCTATTGGCTGAGCGCCGGAGGCACCGCTCCAGCCAATAAGGGCAAAGGGGGAGGAACAACCCCACGCCCACTGCAGCGTGACTGCCCAGAGGGCATGTCACTCAAAGCCCAGGGGCACAATATAGCAGCTAAAGCCTATTCAAGGCCACAGCCCACAAAAACATGCCCCAAAACCGGCACGAAAATTAAACAATGCTGCTGCACACTGCAGCTACATATAGGTACAGCCCTCAGGTAATAAACCTGGGGCTGATACCTAACTATCCCCCATGGAGACAGACTGTAGGAGGGTGGGCTTAGCCCCCTCACGGGGGGGCCACACAAAGCTCACATACTACCCAGGGACACTTTCAGGTCACAGTCCTTTGTTCCAGTGCCTCTTCAAAGGAAGGACCTCAGCACCTCAGGGCAGCATAGCAGGGGACACAGGATCCGGGTAAGCTCCATGGGAGACCCTCTTTCCTGCAGTTATTCACCCCTGCCCTCATTACAACCCAGTCTGATCACCGCAGTGCGATTGCTGACAGTAATCTGGTACGCAATGGCAGATACAAAACCGTCCAAGGACAAAAGCAGCGCAGGGAACAAGGCATCATGCACTAGCTGCCAGGCCACGCTTCCACGCAAGCATACGTCACAATTTTGTAAGGACTGTGAACCTGAAAGTCCCATAGAGGCTGCCTCTGACGCAGGTCCCAGTGCGCCCGACATTCCTCCATGGGGTATAGAATTGTCACAACGGTTGGACTCCGTAGTCCAAATGTTGCAAGCCCAGGCTAAGTCTCACGCAACCAGTACCCTTAAACGTCACCGTTCCCACTCCAGCAAGGAACAGCCCGCGGACGCGCTAACCAGTAAAAAACGGACGGATACCAGGCCGTCCCGGGAACAATCTCCAAACGCTTCATCAAGTGACAGGTCTCGCTCTCCCTCACCCCACCGCTCCGAGAGCGAACTATCGGACCCCGACACACCATACGAGAGCGAGACCACGGACATCCAAACCCTGGTTGACAGCCTCATCGAAGCTGTCAACATGACACTAGATATCAAAGACGAGCCCGTCGCCACGCCAGAGCACAGTCTCCTGTTCTCTAACACTAAACGCTCTCGCCGGGTCTTCTCTAACTCTGAGGGGATCGGCGGCTTTGTACAACGACACTGGGACCGGCCCGACAAACGCTTCGCAGGCCGCAAGGCCATCGAAACGAAATATCCGTTTACCCCAGACCAACACAAAAATGGGCAGAATCTCCGGCCGTAGATCCCCCGGTGTCTCGTTTAGCTAACAAAACCCTACTTACCATCTCAGATAACTCGTCTATCAAAGACCCCACTGACCGCCAGCTCGACTGCTTAGCGCGCTCAATCTTTGAGGCGTCAGGGGCAGCTCTGTCGCCCCTGTTCGCCATGGCATGGGTGGCCAAAGCAGCAGAATCCTGGATCCGCAACGTTCAGCAATCACTGAAAGAGCCCGACCAAGACCAGGCAGACCAACTCGATTTGCTGGCAAAAGCACTCCACTATTTCTTGCTAGCATCCACAGATGCAGCCAACTGCGCCGCACTGGCGACAGCAAACGCAATCTCCTTGCGCCAAACGCTCTGGCTTAGAGGCTGGCACGCTGATCCAGCATCAAAAAGGTCACTCATAAACTTATCGTACCAAGGAGATCGCCTGTTCGGCGAAAAACTTGACCAACCCATCTCTGAGACTACCGGGGGCAAGAGCAAGTTCCTCCCCCAGCAGAGGTTCAAGCGGCCCTTTCACCGCCCACAGTCTAACACACGCTCTCAAGCCTCCCAAGGATCACCAAGGTGGGCCAGCTCTAACGCCAGCACTAACGCAGGTCGGCTGACCCGCGGGGCCAACAGCTACCCACATTCCTTTAAAACCAGCCGAACATGGAAGACCAGGCCTAAACAAACTCCTTTTAAAGGCGGAAGGCCACAGAAACTTAGCACATGACTTTCCCCCCACAGCCGCTCGACACCGACATAACAGGTGGACGCCTTCAGCTTTTCCGCCAATCATGGCTCAATGTCGTACACGACAATTGGGTCAGAGAACTGGTGTCATCCGGCTACAAGATAGAATTCACATCCCGGCCCCCAAATCGCTTCCTCCTATCCCGCCGCCCAAAGGGAAACACCCTACCGTTCCTCGACGCCATCAACTCAATGCTCAAGTCCGGCGTCATAAAACCGGTACCAGTAGACGAACAATTTAAAGGCTACTACTCAAACCTGTTCGTCGTCCCAAAAAAGGACGGGACAATGCGCCCCATCCTGGACCTCAAACTTCTCAACAAGTTTGTAAAAAGTTCGACATTTCAGAATGGAATCCCTACGCTCAGTAATTGCGTCCTTAGAGAAGGGAGAATTCCTAGCAACCATCGACATACAAGACGCGTATCTCCACATACCCGTCTTTGCATCTCACCAGAAATACCTGCGGTTCGCGATACAAAAACGCCACTACCAGTTTGTCGCCCTGCCCTTCGGCTTGGAAACCGCTCCCAGAGTCTTCACAAAGGTCATGGCGGCCGTCATGACCATCCCCACGCACGAGCAGTCGTCGTCTTACCGTACCTAGACGATCTGCTGATCAAGGGACCATCCTTCCAATCATGCCTCGACAGCGTCAGAATCATAACGGACACACTCTCCCGCCTAGGATGGCTCATAAACCTGGAAAAATCATCCCCAAAGCCTGCCCAAACAGTCAACTACCTCGGCATGACCCTGGACACCGCAAGAGGGCTGGTCATACTCCCTCAGGACAAGGCCACAGCAATTCAAAAAGGCGTGCAGGTTCTTCTCGGCCGCTCGCCCCAGTCCATACGCTTCGGCATGAGTGTCCTGGGAAAAATGGTGGCCACAATGGAGACAGTCCCCTTCGCCCAACTACATCTCCGAGCCCTACAGCTCTCCCTCCTCTCGGCCTGGGACAAAAGCCCCTTCGGCCTCAACCGAAAACACAGACTATCCGCCAAGGTCAGAACATCGCTCAAATGGTGGACACAGCCGACATCCCTCTCACGAGGAAGATCCTTCCTCCCACTCCAGTGGCTGATCGTAACCACCGATACCAGCCTACTCGGCTGGGGGGCCGTCTACCTTCACCACACGGCTCACGGACGCTGGACACGCCAAGAGTCACGCCTCCCGATCAACATCTTAGAGCTGCGGGCAATTCGCCTAGCACTCCAACACTTTCACCATCTTCTAGCTGGTCGCCCCATCCGCTTTCAATCGGACAACGCCACGGCCGTGGCATATATAAATCACCAAGGCAGCGATGCACGAAGTAGAACACATCCTACGATGGACCGAAAAAACCCAGTCAATCATATCAGCAGTCCACATCCCGGGAGTGGACAACTGGGCAGCGGACTTCCTAAGCCGCCAAGGGCTGGCCTCAGGAGAATGGTCCCTTCACACGGAATGTTTTCCAACAATCTGCCAAGGCTGGGAACGCCTGACGTGGAACTCATGGCATCAAGAATAAATGCGAAAGTCCCGGCATTTGTGGCCAGATCCCGGGACCCACTGGCCCTAGGAGTGGACGCTCTTGTCCTCCCCTGGCGCCAGTTCCACCTCCCGTACATCTTCCCTCCACTCCCCCTAATCCCTCGAGTAATCAGGAAGGTCAAGGCAGAAAGAGCGCAAGAAATCCTCATTGCCCCAGACTGGCCATGGCGGTCATGGTACGCAGAGCTAGTACAGCTACTCACAGACGTGCCCTGGCCACTCCCAAACAGGCTGGACCTCCTGTCCCAGGGCCCCTTCTACCACCAGAACTCGGGAGCCCTGTCTTTAACGGCATGGCGATTGAGTCCTGGGTCCTGACCCAGGCAGGGTTCACACCTAAGGTCATAACCACCATGATCAACTCCCGAAAAACATCATCCTCTCGCATCTACTACCGCACCTGGAAAGCCTATTTCAAGTGGTGCGAAGATCTCAACCGTAACCCACTCCTCTTCGCCATCCCCTCGATCCTGGAGTTCCTCCAAAATGGCCTCGATGCGGGCTTAGCACCAAACTCCATCAAGGGCCAAATTTTGGCCTTAAGTATTCTTTTCCAACGCAGGATTGCGTCAAAACATTCATTCAAAGGGTCTCCCACACACGACCCCCCTACAGGACGCCCGTGGTGGTCTGGGACCTAAACCTAGTCCTCGACGTGCTTCAAGGCACACCGTTCGAACCCCTCAAAGAGGTTCCTCTAACCCTTCTCTCGCACAAGGTCGCCTTCCTCGTCTCTATTACATCAATTAGGCGCGTGTCTGAACTGGCCGCCCTATCCTGTCGGCCCCCCTACTTGTCCTTCCATAAGGATAAAGTCGTCCTACGACCATCTCCCTCTTTCTTACCCAAAGTGGTATCTCAATTCCATCTGAATGAGGACATCGTACTCCCGTCCCTCTGCCCAACTCCAATACACCGGATCAAAAAGCAGCTCCATACCCTGGACCTGGTGAGGGCTCTCAGACATTACATCTCCCGAACAGCCCCTTTCCGCAAAACAGAAAAGCTGTTCGTCATTCCCAAGGGTCCTAGAAAGGGAATGGCTGCGTCCAAATCCACGTTGGCACGATGGATCTGCTCCACAATCCAGGAAGCCTACCGCATCAAGGGAATGCCAATCCCGGGAGGTATTAAGGCACACTCGACCCGGTCAGTGGGCGCCTCATGGGCCATTCGCCATCAAGCTTTGGCAGCTCAGGTCTGCAAAGCTGCAACCTGGGCCAGCCTACATACATTCACCAAACACTACAACATCCACACCCAGGCCTCTGCAGATGCAAGCCTAGGCAGGAAATTCTTACAGGCAGCGGTCGCGCATCTGTAAACAGCTAGCGCACGATGCCCGACCACCACTGCTAGATCCCCACCCAGGGACTGCTTTGGGACGTCCCACGGTCCTGTGTCCCCCAATGATGCGAAGGAGAAACAGGGATTTTTGTGTACTCACCGTAAAATCCTTTTCTCCTAGCTCATCATTAGGGGACACAGCACCCACCCTTAACGCTTTAAAAGCACACCGCTATATGCAAAGCATACCTAACAAGCACAGCATTGTACCTTACACCATTCGTACCTTATTACCAGCTCTCCTACTGCTTTAGTACTAAACTGAATAGCTACACCCACGCTCGGGTGTATACTGCAGGAAGGAGGGCTCTATTTTAAGCTTTGCTTAGTGTCGCCTCCTAGTGGCAGAAAAGCATACACCCACGGTCCTGTGTCCCCCAATGATGAGCTAGGAGAAAAGGATTTTACGGTGAGTACACAAAAATCCCTGTTTTACTTGTATGATGATAGTCAAGGGGGATCGCTTGCATATCAAATGGTCATTCATTACATCTGAAAATGGTTGGTATGGGAGCCTTTAAGGGAAACATGTACTATTAGAAGATTTTCCTCATCCAGAAAAATTAGTGTTTTGAATTTCAGTTTGGTGCAATGATTATATTGTATATATTTATTTCTCATAGTAGGTGATGTTCCTTTTTGCTTTTTTTCGTAGGGGCTGTTCTTGGGTTGCTTCTTACTACATTGGGTATTTCAATATGTGTTGGAAGTTCTGTCAATGAATGAAACAACCTCCTTGCCGAAAAAAAAAAGCTCAAAGGATTTTAGAAGTAATAAGCACAGTGGATTGATTGCTGGATGGAAAGCATGTAAAAAAAAGTCTTATATAGAAGGTAAAGGTGCAGTAGTGTTTAAAAAAAAATAGAAAGAAATAAATCTAAAGTGATACATACTGGAATATAGTGCACTAACATGCTGAGATACAAAATATTTGTCTAATAAAGTTGGACATTGAAATACAGCCTATTCTATTTATTGCCATTAAATGGAGCTTTGCTATCTATTTCTGATACCTAAGTCTGCGAAATGAAGAACAAAGTGTGAGATTTGTTTTGATGATAGTGCACAATTTAATGGGATGGTCCCTTTAAGAGTACTGTGTAGTGCATCCATGAACTGATTAGGGTGAAACACTTCGTGACCCCTGATTTCCATAATATACAACCATAAAGAACACACTGATTGTATAAATGGACTCTGTCAGCCAGTGGTGTAACCAGAGTCTTACGGGCTCCGGTACAAGATCTGGATCTGGTAAACCCCACCCACACCTCTTGCGTATTAATCAGATATATGAGCCCACAGCCCCCTGAGGAAGCAGACAGGAAACACTTGTTGGGGCCTTACACGTTAGGTGCAGGTGTCATTTCTGTCTCTGATATGGGTAAGAAGTTTTGATTGTGTCACTCAGCAGTCCCTTTGTAACTAATTGTGCTATCTTAAGGCCCTGTCACACAACGACGCTCCAGCGATCCTGACAGCGATAACGACCTGCCGGGATCGCGGGAGCGTCGTTACCTGGTCGCTGGGAAGCTGTCAAGGCGGATCTCCCCAGCGATAAGGGACCTGGGAGCCACCTCCCACATTGCTGAAGGCAATGTTACCATCGTCCTCCCTGCTTAGCTCTGCCTGTAAGCATGGAGGACGCTGATAACTATGATAAATACCGGGTATCAAGGCATCGCGCGCTGCCTGGATACCCGCTGTTTATCATAGTTATTAGCCTGTGAGGTCACTGATCGCTGGTTTCTCCCTGTCACACGCAGCGAAGCGTGCTGACTAGCGGGAGACCAACGATCAAAAAATGACCCAGAGCACTTTGCAGCGATCAGCGACCTCACAGCAGGGGCCTGATCGCTGCTAGAGGTCACACATAACGACATCGCTGGAGAGATCGTTGTAACGTCACAGTTACAACAATCTCGCTAACTATATCATTATGTGTGACTGGGCCTTTAGTCTTTTTTCTGGTATTCACTGGTCCCCATTTACATCACATATTCTTCCCTTTGTCATCAGGGCTGCTGCTTTGATGTATTTATTTAACTGTGCTTTGTATTTAACTGACATGTATCCTATTTAGTTGCCCCTGTTACTAACAATTGGAGTCTAACCCCATTAATCTTTATTTTTTATGGGATTGTGTTTTTTATACCAGTTGTGTACATTGTATCACATGAATCATTCAGGACTGCTGTATATGGTAATTCGTTGTAATGGTTTCTTATCCTTGTGTTCATTTTTGTAGTATGCCTGCACTGACGTGTCTCATTCTCTCTTTTCCATCCTTTCTTGATCCATTTCTAATCTGTATTTATCCTGAAATAAGAGATTGTTAGTCCACTATATATTTAATAAATGCTTTTCCACTTACAATTTTGTTGACATTTTTTTCTAATTCGTGTTCACTGGGTTTTTGTGTACTTCGTGCTATGTTTTTCAGAAATGTGGGCCCATGTAGCATTCTAAACCCAACAAATACATATGTGTTGCCCTCCCCACCAGTATATAGTAATGTCCCTCTTCCTATAATAATGTCCCTATCCTGGGCCCCGTCCAGGTATATATGTCCTCCATCCTGGTATATCCAGTGTGTGGTAAACACTTTATATATCAGTCACTATAATGGGGTACTCAGTGGCTTTGCTGGTCTTCGAGGCAGTGAAATGAAAACATTCTCCATTTAAAAGCTCATTCTAAACTATATAGAGGATAACGCTGGAGCTGGCCGTAAAAGTATTAACGGAAGCGCAGTAGTGACCTCGTATACTACTGAGTTCCCGTGTGCTGCTAGGAAACCCCTGAGGACCTCCGTGTAAAAATGCCTCTATGGCTGAGAGACTCGCCCTTAAAAGTGAAATAAATAGAACCCCATAATTCTATTTTTTTCACTTAAAAGCTCATTCTGTTTATTCATCCTCCATAAACCGTACAGAATGAACAAGCTTGAACCTTTCTTCAGGCTCTACAGCAACATAAACATTGTCCATACACAGTATCCACTGGCATTGGTCAGTCTTTACAGAGGGATTTCAGGTCCCTCTCTTTGTCTGGGGCTCTGGGCACGCTCCAAACACACATGGACGTCTCAGCATGTCCAGCACACTTGCAGGACCTGGGAGACTAACCATGTGACCCAGAACTAGTCATCTGATATCTGCTGAGACACACCCATAGGGAGGTATGTGAATGGTCAATCCCTGCCATCACTTGTGACCATCCTGTGAAACTGGCCCTGTATATACTAAAAGCTTCATGGAACAATAAGTCTCAAAAAACATTCAATAATTACATTGCAACAGACCCTCGCCTGTGCAATACATACCGGTCATTTACAACATAGCTGGTTGTCACATCACAAGTGTTTGCCCCCTTGAAATTGTTCCAGAAAATTAAGTAATTTTCCCAGAAAATTATTGCTATTATACTTGTTGTTGTATACATTTATTTCCATTGTGTGTATTGGAGCAACACAAAAAATAAATAAAAAGTCAAATTGGACATAATTACACACACAACTCCAAAAATAGGCCGTTTAAAAATTATTGGCACCCTCAACTTAATATGTAGTTGCACACCCTTTGGAATAACTAACAGCAATCAACCACTTCCTATAATCATCAACAAGTTTCTTACACCTCATCTGGAATTTTGGACCACTCTTCTTTTGCAAACTGCTCCAGATCTCTCTTATTTGAAGGCGCCTTCTCCTAACAGTAAATGTAAGATTTTTCCACAGGTGTTCAATGGGATTAAGAGCCGGACTCATTGCTGGTCACTTAAGAACTCTCCAGTTGTTTCCATCCATTTCTGGGTGCTTCTTGAAAGGAAACCAGTAAGCACTTGTATACATTATTCTAGAATGCTGTATATATGTCCCCAAGCTGATCTGTATAACATAAAAAAAGATCTTTTATTATACTCGCCTACAAGGTGCACTTCTCTCTTGTCTGGCTGAGAACAGAGCCAAGTACTGTAATGCGCAGGGTAAGGTCAAAGAACGCCCGCGTATGCACACTATAAGACTTTGCTCTTGGCAGGGCAGAAAGAGGTACGAAGGAGCGCAATGGAGGACAATGTGTAGATGACAAAGGACACAGCATCAATACGAAGCAGGGAAGGAGGATCAAGACCAGTGACGCCCATTGGACCAGGCCTCACTGAATGGTGAGTATAATAAAAAGTATTATTTATCTTATACAGATCAGTGTGAGGACTTACATAAAACATTCTAGAATGCTCTATATATGAACTTACTGGTGGTGGCTGGAGTTTATATGGGAAAAACCTGTTGACAGGTTCACTTGAAATATGTTTGGGGTCATTGTCCGATTGCAAGTCCAATATCTGGGACCCAAACCCAGCCTCCTGACATTCAGCCCTACATTGCAACATAAAATCCTTTGGTAATCTTCAGATTTAATGATACGTTTCACACAGTTAAGGCACCTAGTGCCAGAAGCAGCAAAATAACTCCAAAGCATATTTCAGCCTACACCATATTTGACTGTAGGTACTATGCTCTTTTGGTATGCCTCATTCCATTTTCGGTAACAACTAAATTACTTACCGTAGTAGGTAGAAGAATTACCTTTTCCGCACTTCCAGATGATAAGGATGGCTAGAGAAGAGATATTTTTCTCAATATTAAATTTATTAGGACACTTTACTAACAACAAATTGTCACTTTAATGAGGAAGTGAAAAACTCTAATGCCACCCAATAAGGGTAGCAATCTTTAAGGTCATAATCGACTCTTTAACAAGCCTATTAATATGACTTAGGATTTGTGCCATATCAGAACACCAAACTGCAGATGCTGCATTTCGGGGTGATTGCCCCTCATCAGTGCAGTGTGTGGGAATTCTGATCTGGCTGTATGAGAGGCTAAGACGAGGTCTAGGAGACTAGCTATTCTCCTCATGGAGAGGAATCTGCCTGCCGGTATAAGGAGACAGATAAGCTGGCAAGGAGACTTATGGCACAAATCCTAAACCACATTAAAAGGCTTGTTACAGAGTCGATTAGGACTTTGAGGATTGCTACCCTTATTAGGTGGCATTAGAGTTTTAGGAGCATTGCAGCTATAAATCTCCTTATCTGCTTATGTCCCTCCTTATGCAGTCAGTCAGATTCCTCTCCATGAGGAGAATAGCCAGTCCCTCTAACAACAATCAACGCATTTCTGCCAGCAATGGCCTTCATTAGGTATAATATGCACTTTGTAATCAAAGGCGGATGTAAATATTTAACAATTTTTATTTTAGGGATACCTGACAACAAGTTTTATTCCATACACAATTCCATGAATAAATGAAAAAAGGGGGAAGACATATAATTATCAGCAACAAAATGAGCTTCTGAATAATATCACAATAGCAAGATTATATATACTTGAATATACTATATTCAAATTGCACACCTTGCTTCTGATATTGTGATTATGGTGTTGTACTGTTGAAAGCTGGTCTAGGTGCTATTGGTATAGTTTAGTAGTGGTGGAAAGGCGTGGAGCCTGACACTCACTGCTGTATATCCTAAATAGCCCCATTGAGTAATTTAAACTGGATACATGACACCATGAAACAGAGGCACAGGTGCACAATTTTTGTGATAGATTAGTGCTGATCCATTGTTGTGTGTATGTATGCCAAATATTGGTCTTTTTTGGATGATAAATCTGGGTCAATGGTGAGATATTAGATCTATTGTTGAAGTTGGATGCCTGGAATAGATCTGGTCCTAGTGTGAAAGGTCCAGCTCTATGCATACTGCAGCAATCTTGATAGGGCTCTATCATTGACCCAAATAGTCCGATAGCCCTTTAGGACATTAGACTGAACTGGCCCATATTCATACATATTAATGACACTTTCAGATACTTGCACAACCACTGTACAGTCACGTGGCCTACCCCTTCATCTGTACCGCCAGAGATTGCTTCTAAGTATATATAATCTTGCTATTGTGATATTATTCAGAAGCTCATTTGTTGCTGATAATTATATGTCTTCCCCCTTTTTTCATTTATTCATGGAATTGTGTATGGAATAAAACTTGTTGTCAGGTATTCCTAAAATAAAAATTGTTAAATATTTACATCCGCCTTTGTGTCTTTCGGGACTTTTTGATTACATGTTGTATCCAGGTTGGATATTGTATGAGATATTGATGTATAATATGCACTTGTAGAAATTTTAAAAGAGCACTATCTTTATAGACTAGTTGCTACTGAGACTTCAAAGGGGTGTTTTTTTATTCTCTTTTCCTAATTAGGATTAACACTGCATCTCAATTAGGTTAGAAAGGTTGGTGGTTGTTCAACATTACATTCTAACACCATCCTGTATACCAGAAGAATATGTTCATTATATATGAATGAATGGATATGAAATATATAAAAAAATATAGTAGTGATTATAAAATATATGGTTGTGATTAAAGAGGGCATGTTTTCAGGATTTCCCTAGCATTGCACAAGGTGCTGGAATCATCCATCACCTGTGCAGGTGATTAAATTAGCACCTGTACAATGCTAAGGAAATCCTGAATACGTGCACTGTTTTCAGACCTTGAGGACTGTAGTGGGCCACCCCTGCCCTAGAAGTCTCTGTGAAGTAGCCAGGGGTCAAGAAGAATCCTTGAGCCCTTTCACCTCAACTGTAACTCTCCCTGGTCTCTCATAGGTCCTGTGCCAACAGTGCAATGCTTGACTTTTTTTACGCAGATTGAGAATCTGCATGTCTATGCTGAGGCCAGCAAAGTGTAGGACAGGTCATGAGTGCTATTGCCCATGTTGCTATTTTGTTTCCTTGCACATGTGGCTTGAATTAGTTTTTTCTGCATTAAAATCTGCACCAAATCCGTAATTAAAAAAAAAAAACACATTGGCACAGCACTCCTGAACTCTCATAGACTTTGCTGGCTTCAGGTTAGACATGCAGATTCTCAAAATCTGCATCAAACAACATGGCGGGTCACAGCTCCATAAATTTGGTGACAAGGCAGGGCGTCTATTAGCAAGGTTAGCTAAAGATAGACATAATCCCGCCCCCATACAAACGATAGTGGATGCACATGGCACCACCTGGAATGACCCCAGGGGCATCTCCCGAGTGCTGGGCAAGTTTTATGCATCTCTTTACACGAAGGTCAACACTGATGACTCAGACAGCCTTGCCTGGTTAAGTGGGGTTGAATTGCCAACTGTTTTCCAAGAAGACACCCAATTTCTTAATAGCCCAGTCACGACTGATGAAGTCGAAATGGCTATACGACATTTAAATACGGGTAAAGCACCCGGGCCAGATGGTTATAATAGTGCTTTCTTCAAGACCTTGAGAGAGCAGATCTCTCCGGTATTGTGTGACTTATATAATGCGATATTGCAGGGGGCTCCCATACCGGAGAGAATGAATTTGGCTATATCAAATTGATACCTAAATCAGGAAAGGCACCCACAGACCCAGCGAGCTACAGACCGATTTCTTTAATAAATCAGGATCTGAAGCTCCTTTCCAAAATTCTGGCTGACAGATTGGCAATGGTCCTACCCAAACTAATACCCACACATCAGGCAGGTTTTGTTAAAGGGAGATCAACGACCACAAATATACGAAAAGCAATGCTTATGTTAGATGTCATGGGAAGGAAAACAAAGATGAAGGGAGGTAACCCAGCCATGATCACTCTGGACGCTGAAAAAGCATTTGATAATGTCAGATGGTCATGGCTGGGCAGGGTGCTGGATTCCATAGCTATGATAGGCCCCTTTCGGCAATACATTAGTGCCCTATACTGTAACCCCAAAGCTTGTGTTAGCACGCCTGGCTTTTTGTCAGATTCCTTCGCTCTCCAGAAGGGAACGAGACAAGGATGCCCATTATCGCCCCTTCTTTTTAATCTGGCTATAGAACCTCTGGCACCGTATCTGGAACGTCATAGCACCTATGAGGGTTTTAAGGTGGGAGCTGCTGAAATTAAGCTTTCACTTTTCGCTGACGATATCATCCTGTATGTTCAAAACCCAGAAAGAGACCTTCCAGATATATTGACAGACATAGAGAAATGGGGTAGATACTCAGGTTTCTCCTTAAACAAAGGTAAATGTGAAGTTCTCTTCATAAACCAGGAAGAAGGAACACGGAAAGGGGAAAACTTCTGTGGTCTACCAATTGCGAAAAACAGTCTCAAATATTTGGGAGTACACTTGGCCAGATCTAGTGAGATGACATACAAACTCAATTTTTTACCGATCATCACAAAGATAGAACAGGAATTAGCAAGATGGGAGGGGCTGCCACTATCTCTGATGGGACGCTGCCATTTACTCAAAATGATGAGCTTTACAAAACTACTTTATCCCCTCCAGACCATTCCCATGCTAATGAAACATGTTGATATTATGAGAATTAACAAAGCTTTCACCAGATTTTTATGGAGAGGTAAGAGACCTAGGCTAGCCTTTAAAACCTTAATCCAGTCTAAACAGGAGGGGGGCCTACAGCTCCCAGACGTTAGGGGATATAATCTAGCATGTATCTTACGTAATGTATTGGACTGGATTAAGGGAACAAGCAGATTTTCAGATTTAGGTTTAGAGGGGGAGTGGGCTAAACCCTGGGACTTGTCCGCTTTATTGCACTCTCCGTTGTCCTGCCTTCCGGCCACGTTGAAAAATACAGTAATATATAGAGATACCATCATAACGTGGAGAGAGGTCAGGAAAAAACTTAAATTGGCATGGAAAGTCTCCAGACGACTTAATCCGTGGAGATGCCCGGCCTTTCAGTTGGGCCGTGAAAACTCTCTATTTAAGACTTGGAAAGACAGGGGCGTCAATACACTAGAAGACCTTATAAATTTTGATGAGCGGAGGTGGATGTCAGAGAGGGAGGTGCTAGCCGTTTATAATTTACCTCAATTCCAAGCTATACAATTCCGCCAGTTGGACCACCATCTCCTCTCACACCTGTGGGACCTCTCTGGGGAGGTTGACAACAATCTATGGTCTGAACTACTAAATATAAATGAAGGCGATGTGTCCATTACCTCACTATACGCCAAATTGCAACAAGTTCTGCGACCGCAGAGGAGGAGAGGGTGTTTCAACAAATGGCGCAAACACATAAAAGATCCTGATCTCACTCAGAAAATCCTGGAGGGTTGGGGACTCATGAGGCGGTATATCATTAATGAGAGATGGCGGGACTCCCAATTCAGAATTATGCATGGGACTATTCAGGGCTTTAACATACCCCCTTCCCAGGCCAACCAAGGGAGATGGGTTCACTGCCCAAAATGTAAATCTGCTATGACGGATCTGGAACACGGTCTTTGGTCCTGCCCAGATTCACAAGATTACTGGAGGAAGGTGGAAAGTTGGGCTAAGGAAATATGTGGAGACATGGAAAGTTCAGATCCGATACGATGGATCTTCCATTACCAGACAAACTCTGA
Organism: Allobates femoralis; assembly: GCA_033576535.1. Taxonomy (NCBI): domain Eukaryota; kingdom Metazoa; phylum Chordata; class Amphibia; order Anura; family Aromobatidae; genus Allobates; species Allobates femoralis. The sequence continues at coordinate 391,936,592 of JARQOC010000002.1, forward strand.
TACTCACAGACACCCGCATATCTTGTGGCACTATATTGCGATACTAGCTAAAAGACTTCTCCAACATTGGCTCAACGATAGGTACCCAGACCTGACCCAGATCAAAATGTTGATGCGCCATACTTTAACACTTGAATCGTTGGATGCGCTACGTAACCCAAATAAACTAACTAAGAAATTTTTTTTCAAGTGGAAAATATTCATTTAAAAAGAATGTACAGATGGTGAAATAATTAATTTTATGTTACCCTTCCGTTCCTCGGTGTGGTATGCAGAAGAGGATTTAGGAGGGACGCTTGGTAGACTGAGATGTGGCGTCTAACTGATTAAGACGAGACTAGATACTCTATATTTATATTATATTCGTCTTCTTTTGAGACTATAAGTTAAACTATGAGTAAAGGATAATTTCCAGGGAGGGGTGGGGGAGGGTTTATAAGACTTGTTTTGTAAAACTGTAATTCGATGTATACTGTTAATTCCAGAAAACTTTGTTTGACTTTTGTAAATTTATGTTGGATATGCTTATCCTAATCTTTTGGAAATTTTATTATGCTTAAAACCTAATAAAAACATGGTTCAAAAAAAAAAAAAAACATGGCGGGTCACCGTGGGATCCCCTGCTGTGTGATGCCGGCTGTGTAACCTGACATAAAATAAATGAATAATGGAGAAAAAAAATGTGCAGGACTTCGCTGTATTTATATTTATTTTTTTTAATTCTTTATTTATAGAATTTAATATTAAGAGAAAAAACAATGTGATATAATCGAACAAAATGTCTAATCATTGTCAATGTAACATTCAGGTCTTCCCTATATCGGGCATTACAAAAACCTCAAGTGAATCTAATATATACATACAGCTTATATTTGTAATGCGGAGACACCTGATAGCATACTCCGAGAACACAACAGGAGCCGATAATTTATCTTTCTTATTCTTATATTTTTTTTAAGGCAGAAGGAATAAGAATTGGGAAAAAGAGAGGGGAAAAAAAAGAAGAGAAAAGGGGGGGGGGGGGGGGTAGGAAAGGAACTACCTCTCAACCAGCAGAGTATTACAGTCCTTGGCTCAACCTATATGTCTATAAACTCAAGCCAACTAAACCACGTATTCCTAAACCTAAGTAAGTGTCATGGACTGCAGAGGTTTGAATCCTCCATGTGCATGAGTTCGTTGATTTTCAAGATCCACATCGAGATTGAAGAGCATGTCGCCGTCCTCCATAAGAGTGGAATACACGCTCGAGCCACTATTACCAAGAACCTCAGCAAATAATGTTTATATCTACCAGTGGGAATCTCACAGTGATGGAGCATAAACAGAGCTGGGCCCATCTCCCCATCATAGTTTGTACAATTTGAATAATCTCGCTAACCTTGGACCAAAAGAGGCCCAAGATTCTGCATTCCCAGAAGATGTGCAAAAAATTGCTCTCAGCCTCACCACACCTCCAGCACACACGGGTCAGTAGAGGGAAACATTTTATGTAAGCGCAAGGGAATCCTATACCAACGGGAAAGTATTTTATAATTTGCCTCCTGGAGTCACGAGCTGATTGAGGTGGTATGTGCTAGTCTGAGTGTCAGTCCTAAGTCTGTTTCCCATTGCAACATAAATGGAGGTGTTGGCAAGTCCAGGGGAGAAACCAATAACGCATAGGCTCTAGAAAGGGCATGCCTACACGTTTCAAAACCGGTTTAGATCTACAAAACTCTGTCTTCGGCAGAAGGCTATGAAAGTAATGATTAAGTTGCAAACCTCTCCAGAATCCTAGGGGATTAGGAGTCAAAGTGGAGCCCAGAAATTCAAGAGATGGCCAGGTATCTCCACCCTCCCAGCTTTCCACTCTATCAATGCCCACTGCTATCCAGGAGCCAAAAATTGGATCCGTAACACTCGGTTTAAAGTTCGGGTGACTGAGTATTGGGGTGAGGATCGAGTTAGGAGGAATCATTTCCTATCAACTTATGTCCGCATGTAGATAACGTAGACCCAATGGTTGGGTGATCATACAGACCTCCCCCTAATCCCTCCGTCACCCAAGGTAAAGTTCACAGGAGAAATGGGGTAAAACTCTGTTCAATCTGAACCCAAATTTTATGTTTGTTATTTCTACACCAATCTATTACTCGTGCGAGGTGACTCGCCAGGTGGTATAGTCTGATGTCAGGTAACCTCACTCCCCCTCCTTTTTTGTTCTAAACAAGATCGATTTCGCCACATGAGTCCTCTTATTATTCCAGATGAAGGTTGTTTGGATTTGGGATATAGATTTAAAGAAGGAGAATGGAATCCTAATAGAAAGGGCTTGTAGATAGTACAAAATCTTAGGTAGAATAGTCATCTTGAATAGCTGACATCTGCCCATCCATGTGAATGTTAATTTTGCCCACCTATTGCAGTCTGCTCGCATTGAGGCAAGAAGGGAAGGAAAGTTAGCCCGATAAAGCTCCCGAACCTCAGTTGTGATCTGTATACCTAGATAACTTATGGCTCGTGTTGACCAACGGAATCCAAAGGTGTCTTTTAGGTGGTCCACAAGTCGGGGAGGAAGAGTAATGTTAAGGGCCTCAGACTTTGTTTAATTTTAAAATTAGAGATACCAGAGTATATCTCCAACTCCTTCAGAAGGTTCAGGAGGGAAGTCTCGGGATTTGATACAAAAAACAACAGGTCTCGCTGTATTTTGTATCCTCTGCATTGATTATGCAGACAGCTGCGGGCTGCCACCCTCATCTGCCTATTTTTACCTTGGCTGTCAAAAAAAATGTGTGGTCTGTGCCCCATTTTTAATTGCCAGCCAAGGTAATATTAGGCAGCTGGGCTGGCTGGTACTCTCAGCTTGGTAAGAGCCCATCAGCTGCTCAAGAAATTGTCGCATTCATAAGAAGCACCAATTCCTGGAGCTTTACCCGGCTCTTCCAGTTGCTGTGTGACGCGGTGGCAAACTGGGTGATAGGGTTAATGCCAGCTTTGTATTGCCAGCTGGCATTAAGCCTGAAATTCTTAATTTCGGGCCTATGTTAGGGGCCTTTCACACTTGCGTTTTTTTCCTGATTTGGAAGATCAGGAAAAACCCGATTCTTACAGTATTTTGCCCTTTCATTTTAAGTTTGTCAGGTAGAATCTTGTTGCTTCATGTTTTCTCCTGAAATCATTAAAGAGAATGGGCAAAAAAAAATGAATCCTGTAAGAATCATGTTTTTTCCTGATCTTCCAAATCAGGAAAAAAACGCAAGTGTGAAAGGCCCCTTAGACCCAGCTTTTAACAATTTTTAACAATTTCAAGTAATAGTAAAGAAGACACAACACAGAGAGAAAACATTTTACTAAAAATAAAATCACAAACACATATCTGGACTCAATTTTTATTACTCTTTCATACCATCTTCGATCCTTTGCAAAGTCTTCTTGATTGGAGGCTGCGGTGAATGTCACCTGTCATCGCAGCTTCCATACACTGAATGAATGAGCCGCCAGCTCCGATAAGCGGTGACTCCTGAGGTCCCCCGAGGCTCAAGTAATGGTACTGCTTATCAGAGCAGAGCTGGCGGTGAGTGACGTGGGTGATCAGCTGATGCGATTGCCATATGATATGGTCACCATAGTAATCAATTCAGATTAGATGACCCGATCTGGTCAGGTGACGCGATTGCTATGACAATCGCATCTGCTGACTGCCCAATTTACTCACCGCAAACCTGGTCCAATAAGTAGTGAGTCGCTGAGGTCACCAATTAGGTAACCATGGTGGCTGCTTACCATAGTGGTGACCTGAGGAATCGCCGCTTATCGGGCCAAAGCTCGTGGCTCATTCATTCAGCATTTGGAGGCTGTGGTGACAGGACATTATGTTCTTCACCACAGCCTCCAATTATGAAGATGTCACAGAGGATCGAGGATGGGTATGAGGGGGTAATAAAGATGGAGTCCAGATACGTGTTTATGTTTTTATTTCTAATAAACTGTTTTCTCCTTCACCCCATTAGGGGACGCAGGACCGTGGGTGTTATGCTGCTGTCCACTAGGAGGCGACACTAAGCAATATCTGCAGTATACACCCTATGAGCAGGCACTTGCCTCACCAGTTTTGCTTAGTGTCGTTAGGATGCAGACATACTTTTTATTGTTTTTATTTTTTATACAATTTTTTATTAACCCCTTCATGACCCGGGAATTTTTCGTTTTTCATTTTCGTTTTTTGCTCCCCTGCTTCCAAGAGCCATAACTTTTTTATTTTTTCGTCAATATAGAAGAGATCCTGCCAGAGATCCTGCAATACTATCACTGGGTCTCCGGAGCAGTTGGGGAACCGCGTCCCCTGCCGCGGCCGCCTTGGATCCCGCGGTCAGTGATTGACAGCGGGATCCAAGTGGTTAACAGTGCCGATCGGATCCCGGATCCAATCGTTGCTGTTACCCTGGCATCTCAGCTGATGAGATCAGCTGAGATGTCAGGGCTTCGATGTGAGCTCCACGAGTCCTCCTACGTCATAGGTCGGGAAGGGGTTAATTTTAATAATCTTTTTTCACGAAGAGGATTCAAATGACGGGTCTTTGGAACCTAGAAGGCCCCTGGCATACTCCTTCCTCGGCTCCCCACAGTTGGGGAGATGGGTCGAGGTTGAGATACCCCAACATATGCCATACTTCTTACTCTGCTCCCCATAGTTGGAAATTTGGGTCGAAGTTGAGATATACCAAGACTGCCCGGCTACCCTCCCCAATCCCATAGTTGAGACTCTGGGTTGCAGGATCAGGACATATCTCGACCAGGAAACACGAGACCAACAGTCACCCTCCCCAATCTACCCTATATGGTAACTTGGGTCGAGACATCATGTGCAGGTACCCTCCACAGCTCTGCTGCAGGGCCCCGCAGATTCCTCTGGCATAGAGCTCCCTACCAGGGCTGCTCCTGCTATAGGATCAATGGACTATGGGCGCAATTTCCCCAGACTCACTATGGATCCAGCCCCCCGCCCTGATCGCGGATCCGGTGTGGTTCCCGGACCTCCGCACTGGCTCCCCTTTATTCCGGGACCTGCATGCATATCACGTTAGACCCTGGCTTCAGTCCTAGCGCTGATGATACCACCTATCTCCAACTCATGCCCGCCCTCCGGATGACGTCACACGATGCCTGGCTACATCACAGAGAGGGACGAGACAATCTTTTTCAGCGCTTCTCGCCTATCGCGAGATGTTACCACGCGCCTTTTTTTGCAGACTGCTCCGCCCCCTTCTCACTCCGCCAGCACCATTACAGCAGTTTGCGGTACTCTGGCGGCGCCATTGCAAGGGACCGCGCTGAGTCTGCAGGACTACTATCGGACACAGCTCTGACAGGATCTACAGTTTCACTGGAGGACACAGGATCGTTGGGCTTCAGTTTTTTCACCACTGGTGTGGACATAAGGTGGTAAGAAGCCAGCAGTGATATATTCTCTGCTGCAGCACTTTGTTTTCCCTGCTTCCTCTGTATATCTATACACAAGTAGCAGTATAGGCACAGGGCAGCATTAACTAAGATCTAACCATGTCGGGCTCAAGAAACAAAAGGGCAGCGTGTCCTAACCTCTGATGGTGTAGGACGCACGTTGCTGGAGCTCCGACCAGGATCCTGATAAAGCGGCTAATAGCGCGGTCTCTTCGCTCGCCTGTGGATCCATTCTGCCCTGCTCCGGTTCCTGGACTTCTGGTGAGCACATGGGGAAAAGTAGAGCGGGGTCCCGCGATCCAGCCCGGCACATTCCGGACTTCTTTGTCCCCCCTCCACACTTATCCCAGGAAGACAAAATGGCGCCGCAGTCTCCCAGAGCTGCACGCGCTGCACGGCGAGGCCCCCCTCCCGTTACCTCCGGCAGCGCCGACACTGAAGTCACTGAAGCCCTGGTTACTCCGTCTCTCCTTAGAACTATGCTGGGGGAACTGCGATCTTCCTTACAGGAAGACATGCGCTCCATGATGGCATCCCTTAAGACTGAGGTGGAGGAGCTGGGAGGGCGCACAGACCACCTGGAGAGGAAGATGGCAGAACTGGTAGCGTCGCATAACAGCCTCTGGGATGCACATGAGACCCTGGATATGCGGGCTCACAAGACCCATTCAAAAACCCTGGATCTGGAAGACAGATCCAGGAGAAATAATGTCAAGTTGCGGGGGGTGGAGGAGTCGGTCTCGGCCCCGGACCTGAGAGCTTTCCTGCAGGAATTTCTCATGGCGGTCCTCCCCCAAACTGACAAAAAGCTCCTTGTGATTGACCGGATCTATCGCCTGCATAAGCCGCATTGACTTGCTTCCTCTGTTCCTAGGGATGTACTCGCTCGTATTCATTTTTTCAAGCTAAAAGAGGAGTTTCTGTATGTTCTCCGGGGCTCCCCTATGCTGCCTGAGAAGTTTGCGTGCATTAAAGTTTTCCCGGATCTCTCCCCGGGCACTTTGTCATTGCACCGTGCCTTTGCTCCGTACACAGCTGTTTTGAGGGATAAGGAGATCCCGTACCGCTGGGGGTATTACCCCACAAGACTCCTCATCAAGAAGGATGGCTCCTTCACAACTTGCCTCACTCCTCGTCAGGCTGCTAAGACTCTCACTCGCTGGGGTCTCCTCTCCTCAGGATCCCCTGCCTCAAAGGACTCCCATCATCCTGAACCGGACGCCCTGAAAGCTGCTGACCATCACATTGATCCTGAATGGGAAACTACTTGAAGGGACTTCATCTCAGCTGGTTCCTGGTCGGACCCTTTCTTTTTCTTTTTTGCCTTTTTTGCTCTTCAGAAGATTTGTGGCGTTGCCTTTTTGTCTTCTGTGGACTGTTTGTCCGCGGATTTGCTGACTTGTCAGCCTTAGGCCCCTTGGTGACCTTTTTTGTCACCTGTGGATTCAGACTTTTTGTCTGAATGGACATTGTGTTTTTGTATTTTGTCTGTTGGTTTTGTCTGTTCTCCCCTTCTTTCCCTTTCTTCTTCCCACAGGTTGTTCCAGGAGGCTAACTCTTCTATGTCATCACTGACATTGCATGTTCATTCTGTTATGTTGTTGCCTTTAATCCTCTATGACCCACCATGAGTATTACTCTATCCTCTCATAATGTTAACAGGCTCAATTCCCCATGCAGGAGAGCCATGGTTTGGCGCCAGCTCTGTGAGTTGACACTTCAGATAGTATGTCTCCAGGAGACCAATCTTCTGGAGCAGGACACTGTCAGAATGAAATCTGATATGTACCCACATCGCTTCTTTGCAGGAGGAGGCACGAAAAAAGCCAGAGTCGCTATCTTTGTCAGTAGGGATGTGGCCTTTCATCTGGTCTGAGCAATTCCAAACCCCTCAAGTAGATCGTTGATAATTCTTTACACCATTAATAATGCTCCTTATACTATAGCCTCGGTATATGGTCCCAATACCGGCCAACTTAAATTTTTTAAATCCTTTTTACAGTCCATTGGAGACGTCCAACATGGACATAAATTAATTGCAGGAGACTTTAACGTCCCCATGTCAAGATTGTTAGACTGCTCCGCTCCCTCGACTTCAAGGGGCTAGGCTGGTCCTCTTGTCCGTTCCCATGGTCTTCACGATATCTGGCGGTACCTCCATTGTGGTGAGAGAGACTACACGTATATGTCTTCTAGGCATGCGACCTATAGCAGGATTGATTATATCCTGGTTGACGATGTGGCTCTCCCTCACTGCACTGCAGCTTCAATAGGTAATATCTCTTGGACGGACCATGCTTCAGTTACAGTCTCCCTTGAAGACCCCTTAGCTCTTAACCCACCCTCGCGCTGGCGCTTAAACACCCAGATTCTCACCGATCAGTCCAACGAATCCCTTTTGGAGTCCTTCCTTAACACTAGAACTACTGAGCTCGTAGTCACAAAGGAGAAATACATAGTGTGAAGTAGTCAAAATGACTACCTCAGTAGTTCTAGTGTTAAGGAGTTCTTTTGCTTTAATGATTTACCGGAGGTACAGCCTGATACACTCTGGTTCGCTCACAAGGCAGTGTTGCGGGGCCACCTGCTTAAAGTTGCTGCCATCCATAAACGTAAATATACTCAGGCCTTGAGGGACGCTATGTCTGGGGTTGCAATTTTGGAAGCCCAGCACAAGCACTCTCCATCTGCATCTCTTCTCTCCGAGCTTAACAAGGCACGTCTGAAGGTCCAGCAGCTATTGCTTCGCACCACGGCAAATGCCCTTCGGATGTCTAAGCAACCTTTTATTCCATGGGGGATCATGCGGGCGCTCTGTTGGCCAGGCGTGTCAAGAGGAGGGAGACTCAGTCTAGAATCCCCTTATTACCAAGTCAGACTCATTGAAAGTATATAACCCCATTCATATTGCCAATGAGTTTGTGTCTTATTACTCTGACCTTTATAATCTCCGGGATGACCCATCGGTGCCCCAGCCTACCCCTGCCTGTATTTCTGCTTTCCTGGAAAGGGCTAACCTTCCGAAAGTCTCTCCAGCCCAACTCTCTTCTCTAAACTCTCCGATTCTTACTTTCCGAAATCTCTCAAATTGTTAGGGATGCTAAAAAGTCTTCAGCTCCTGGCCCTTTTCCTTATTATGCTCATTTTCTTCCTATCCTGGGTCCATATCTCTTGCACCTTTTTAAGTTCTGGGCCCACTCTGGCTCTATTAAGCGAGAGGGTCTGGAGGCCTCTGTGGCCACCCTCCCCAAACCAGGCAAGCCTCCCACTTCCCCATCTAACTTCCGCCCCATTGCCCTGCTTAATGTAGATGTAAAAATGTATGCCAAATTATGGGCCAACCGCCTCCTTTCTGTTCTGCCTTCCCTTATACATCCTGACCAGGTGGGGTTTGTGTTAGGTAGACAAACGAGGGATGGTACGAGGCGCTTGATTGATCTGCTGGATGTGGTGGAGAGGGGGCACCTTCCCAGTGCATCCCTTTCACTCGACGCAGAAAAAGCGTTTGATCGGGTGCACTGGGGCTATCTGGAGAAGACACTGGACAAATTTGGTCTTACTGGCCTTATTTCTCACGCCATTATGGCTTTATACTCCAATCCGAGTGCCTCAGTCCGTGCCTCTAGTTTTCATTCCCAGACCTTCTCCATTTCTAATGGTACACAGCAGGGCTGCCCCTCTCCCTTCTAATCTTCGCGCTGGTCATGGAGCCTCTTGCCGCCATCGTTCGACATTCCCCGGATATTAAGGGGATTCAGGTAGGCTCTATTGAATATAAGATTAGTCTGTATGCGGACGATGTGGTCTTTACCTGTACTGATCCACAGCGCTCCTTGTCTGCGATTTCCTCTCTCCTGCAGGACTTTTCTGCTGCCTCATTCTATAAGCTCAATCTATCTAAATCCACTCTGTTTCCCCTTTTTCTCCCCCTATCTCTTCAACGGTATATCCAGTCCACTTATCAGTTTCTTTGGTCGCCCCTGGGCTTTACCTACCTAGGGATTAAATTGACATGTCTGGCTGACTTGGTGCGCCTAAATTGTGAGGCTCTTGCTGCGGACCTTAGGGCCGATATTGGGAAGTTCTCTGAGTCCCCCCTTTCATGGATGGCACGCATACAAGCGGTTAAGATGATGCTACTACCCAAGCTAATTTACCTCTTCAGATGCCTACCTCTATACATTCCTGCTAGGCGACTTTCTCTTTTTCAATCCATAATAGATTCCTTTATCTGGGGTGGCAAACTGCATAGGATTAAGAAGAGGTGGATGGTGCCCCTAAGCTGGTGGCTTATAGGGCGGTCGATTTAGAGCCCCTTAAACTATGGTGGGATGGTGGCTCTTAACATTCCTTGGCTTCAGATTGAGGCGTATTTTGCCCCAAAGGGCTCCCTCAGACGTCTACTGGAGGCGTCCCTCCTGCGGGGCAGCAAACCTGGGGGTACTTTACTTACCATGTCTGCCGCAACTAAACTCTGGGCAATTGTTTGTCCGGCTGTTTTCCCTCATATGGCCCGTTATATTTCTCTTGACGCCCTGAGGGAGGTCATTGACCATGTTTCTATTCTTCCTTGGAAGCGCTCCGGAATAATGTATATCGTTGATCTTTTAAGTCCCTCTGGCATGCTTCCCTTCAAAGTCCTTCAGACCCGTTTTTCTCTCCCGGACTCAGCATTTTTCTCATATATACAATTCCATAGCCTTCTCCGTAACATGCTTATCTTTAGGGATCCCCCGATTATTGCCGACTCCCCGGGTCAGAGATTTTTTAAACCCAATACCATTATTTCACATGGGGTGTCAGTTCTGTATAACTCCTTGCTGCTCCATGGGGTCCAGCCTAGACTCCCCTGTATGGATTCATGGGAATCCCTTCTCTCTTTCTCTGCTTCGGCGGATGATTGGTCTTTTGCCTTATCCCACCCTTTGAAATTTTCCTCGTGCGTGGGTCACATGGAGCAGGCTAGGAAGATCCTCTTACAGTGGTACATGACTCCAGCTCGTCTGGCTAAACTCCATCTAGCTTCCTCCTCCTCCTGCTGGAAGGGATGCGGCTCATCGGGTACTCTGGCACATGTCTGGTGGGAATGCCCCCTCATTAATGCCTTTTGGCGTCAGGTTGATTCAGTTCTGATTGAGGTGACCCACCTCCCCATCACCCTGACGAGCCCACTGGCCCTCCTGGGCATTTCCATGGTGGATCACCCTTCGTCTCTGCGGCCTATTATCTCTAATATTCTGGTTGCTGCCAGACAATGCATAGCAGCACATTGGAAGGCCCCCACTGCTCCCTCTAGGTCTGAATTGGTCAATAAACTAAACCTCCACTTTTGCTATGAGTCTCTCACCGCTTCCTCCCTGTCCAAAAAGAATAGGATCCTTTCGTGGTGGGATCCCTGGACCTCTTCATCCCTGGCTTCTGACATCCCTGCATATCTCTTGCATTGACACTGCTTTACCTGGAGTTGTTTTGTATTATTTTGCTTATTTGGAATGACATATTCTATTGCATGTGTTGGCCTCTGGTCACCTTTCTTGTCCCCCCTTCCCCTTTTCCTCTTCTTCCCCCTTTCTGTATTGCCTTGTTTGAAGGTTTATTTGGATTTGTTATACTATTAATAATAAAAGTTTAATGGTTTAAAAAAAAAAAAAAAGAAACAAAAGGCCTGCTAAGATAATTAACTCTTACTATGCCTCTTGTATGGCTTGCAGAGATACTCTGCCTACTGGATGTACTACCCCACACTGCCAGGATTGTACTCCTACCACTGTGCTTGAACTCCCATCAATGCCGTACCTGCCAGTGCACGAATACTGCGCCATAATGGGCAGTTTTCATGTCCCAATCTATGTCAAATTCTATAGAGAAACTGTCCTCTACTTTACTCCAGGCCTTGCAGAGTCGTCTCATCCTCCATCCTCCCAAACCACCTCACCCACTTCTCCGACCTATTCATTCACTTTCAATCCTCAATCAGCAAACAAGCACGCCTGCCACGTAAGCTCTCCTGCTCCCACCTGCTAACCCTCTGCCTACTCCTCCTCCTTGCCGGTGACATCTCCCCCAATCCTGGCCCCCCCCACCACACATCCCCACACCCACGACCCATCGCCAACCCCCGCAACCTCACCACCACTAACCCTCGCAACCCCACCAGCCTTAGACCTAATCCCCCAACCCCTGCCCCCCCACTGTTCTACCTGGTGCACTCTGGAATGCCCACTCAGTGTGCAATAAACTCCCAGACATCCACAAACTCTTTATCTCCAAGAAACTATCATTCCTTGGCATCACAGAGACCTGGCTCACCCCCTCCGACACGGCCTCCCCCGCTGCACTATCGTACGGCGGCCTCAGCCTGTCCCACACCCCCCGTCCCTCTGGCAAACACGGCGGTGGTGTCGGCATACTCTTGTCCAACTCCTGCAACTACAGCCCTATTCCCCCACCCCCTTCCGTCGCTGCCCCCTCCTTCGAAGCCCACTCGGTCCGAATCTTTTCACCCTGCAACCTCCAGCTAGCCATCTACCGCCCCCCTGGACCCATCGCCTCCTTCCTCCTTCACCACCTGGCTACTTCACTTCCTCTCCGCTGACATCCCCACCATCATCATGGGCGACTTCAATATCCCCATTGACACTCCCCGCTCAGCCGCCTCCAACCTTCTTTCCCTGACCACTTCCCTAGGGCTCTCCCAATGGTCCTCCTCTCCCACCCACGAACAAGGCCACACGCTTGACCTCATCTTTACCCGCCTCTGCTCCCTCTCCAACCTCACAACCTCGGAACTCCCCCTATCTGACCACCATCTCTTGACCTTCTCTGCCCTCTCTTCCCTTGCCACGCTACCGCCTCCCCGCAAACTTGATCACCCTCACCGAAACCTAAGAGATCTTGATCTTCCTTTATTCTCCGAATCCCTCCTCCCTCTCACCGACATACCCTCCGCTGGTGACATAGACACTGTCACCACCCTATACAACACCACAATAATGAACGCCCTCGACCTAGCCGCCCCCCTCACAATCCACGCTCCACGCACTAACAGGCAACCCTGGCATACGACCCTCACTAAAAACCTAAGACGGGCGTCCAGGGTCGCCGAGAGGAGATGGAAAAAGTCCCCCACCTCCTAGCACTTTGCTCTGTTCAAACAATCCCTCACTGACTTCAAGACAGCACTTGCTACTGCCAACCAAGCCTTCTTCTCATCCCTAATAACCTCTCTGTTCCGCAACCCCAAACAGCTCTTCAAAACTTTCAACTTACTCCGCCCGCCTGCTCCTCCCCCCCTCCCCTCATCTCCACTGAAGACTTTGCGACCTTCTTCAAGGAGAAGATCGACAAGATCAGAAACAGCTTTGGCCCACTTTCCCCACAACTCCCTCTCTCACCTACACTGCCCTCCTCGACCATTAGCCACTTCCCCCCCATAACTGAAGACCAACTCTCCTCCCTCCTGTCGAAATCACACCTCACCACCAGCGCCCATGACCCACTCCCATCCCACCTCATTCCCAACCACACCTCCATTTTCATCCCAGCCCTCACCCACCTCTTCAACCTATCACTGGCACCTTCCACTCGGCCTTCAAACACGCCCTAATCACGTCCATCCTTAAAAAAACCTCCCTCGACCCTACCTCTGTCGCCAACTATCGCCCCATACCTCTTCTCCCATTCGCCTCTAAGCTATTCGAACAGCATGTCCACTCTGAACTGTCCTCTCACCTCTCCTCCTGCTCCCACTTCGACCGCCTACAGTCCAGCTTCCGATCCCTCCACTCCACCGAAACAGCCCTGACCTAAGTCACCAACGACCTACTTGCCACCAAGAACAAACGCCACTACTCCATCCTCCTCTTCCTTGACCTGTCCGCCTTCGACACGGTTGACCACTCCCTTCTCCGGATCCTGGAATCCCTCGGCATCATCCACCTTGCCCTCTCTTGGATCTCCTCATACCTAGCAGACCGGACCTTCAGTGTCTCCCACTCCCACACCTCCTCCTCACCCTACCCCGTTTCTGTTGGAGTCCCCCAAGGTTTGGTCCTGGGACCACTACTTTTCTCCATATGCACTCTCGGCCTAGGGTAACTCATTGAGTCCCACGGCCTCCAGTACCACCTCTACGCCGACAACACCTAAATCTACTTGTCCGGCCCCCGACATCACCTCCCTGCTCTCCAGAATCCCACAATGCCTTTCTACCATCTCATCCTTTTTCTCTGCTCGCTTCCTTAAACTCAACATGGACAAGACTTAATTCATAGTCTTCCCCCCAAGAAATTCCCCCCCACTTCCCAACCTATCCATCTGTGTCAATGACTGCGCCTTCTCCCCCAGTCTCCCAAGCCAAGTGCCTCTGGGTAATCCTTGACTCCTCCCTATCCTTCAAGCCCCACATCAAAGCCATCTCCACATCCCTCCGGCTCCAGCTTAGAAACATCTCATGGATCTGCTCCTTCCTTACCCACAACACCACTAAAACACTTATTCATGCCCTCATCATCTCCCGCCTTGACTACTGCAACCTCCTTCTCACTGGCCTCCCATCCAACTCCTTCACACCTCTCCAATCTATCCTCAATTCCGCTGCCCAACTAATCCATCTGTCCCCCCGCTACTCCCCTGTCTCCCCCCTCTGCCAAACCCTTCACTGGTTCCCCGCCTCCAAGAGATCCCAGTTCAAAACACTAACCATGGCATACAAAGCGATACACAACCTGTCCATACCATACATCTCCGCCCTGGTTCTCCGTTACCTATCCTCACGCAACCTCCGTTCCTCCCAAGAACTCCTCCTCTGCTCCCCCCTCATCTCCTCGCACAACCGAGTTCAGGACTTCGCCCGGGCATCTGCCATACTCTGGAACTCCCTGCCCCAACACGTCAGACACTCTCCGACCCTGAGAAAATTCAAGTGTCACCTGAAGACTCACCTATTCCATCAAGCCTACAACCTGCCATGAGACCCAGGCGACCGCTCCGTAACTGACACTCCCCCAACCTACTGTATCCCCACCTGCCCCTCGTAGACTGTGAGCCCTTGTGGACAGGATCCCCTCCTCTCCTGTACCTATATGTCCCGATTGTCTACAGTTATTGTAATTGTGATTGTCTCCCCTATCCTCATGTAAAGCGCCATGGAACCTAATGGCGCTATATAAATAATAATAATAACACCCTGCACCACTGTCCAACCTTCACAGCCCACTCAGAACGACAGCACGCATCATGAACGGACTACCTTTGAGCCCTTCCTGTCTACTTCCAATCCAGGACGAAAAAGGGTTCAAAGGACACCTTCTCCAGCCTCCTCATGCAGTTCTCGGACCTCCCCAACCTGAGAAAGCCGCCGAGTTTCCCCTGTGTCTGATGGATTTTATGATCCAAGCTCAGACCCGGAATTAGTCGCATCCCTAGAACTAGACTCTTCAGACACCGTGGCTATGGTCGAGGACTTAATCACGTCCATTAATCAAGTATTGGACTTAACCGACCCTCCTTGTGACATCCTGGATCATAAGGTTTCTTTTAAGAGAGCAAAACGTCCGCACAAATATTTTGCGGATCATCCTGAATTTCAGGAGATCCTCCAAAAACATCGATCCCATCCGGACAAAGAATTTGGTAACCGTAAGGCGTTAGAAACTCGTTAGCCCTTTTTATTAGCCGTGACCCAAGACTGGGCTGATCCACCGCAGCTAGACTCTCCTATGTCTTGCTTAGCTGCAAAGACACTTCTTTCTCTACGTGATCGTTCTTCCATTAAGGACGCAACAGACCGTCAGGTGGAAAAGATGGCACAATCTGTTTTTGAAGTGACAGGTTATTAGCCCCCTCCTTCGCTTCGGTAAGGGTGGCTAAAGCTTTCATGACTTGGACCGGTAATCTGCATACCGCCTTGCGCACTAGAGACTCTGACCCAGAACTCTGGCAGCACAAATATCTGTAACTGGAGAATATCTACTTCACGCAGCCCTAGATACAGCTAATTGCCCAGCAGTGGCGGCGTCAAACGCCATTAGAATTAGACGTGCCCTCTGGCTATGTGAGTGGAAGTCAGATGCAGCCTCTGAGAAGTCCCTCATGAGCCTGTGTGGCTGTCTTTTTGGCGAAAAATTATACAAACTAATTTCTGATGCTACAGGAGGGAAGAGCACTTCTCTCCGCCAATGCAAACCAAAGAGGCTCTTCAATCATCGTCAACAAACACGTTTTCGATCCTTTCGGAACTCGTTTGGTTGGTCGACATCCAGGCTGGCACAAGCTAACATAGTAACATAGTTTTTAAGGTTGAAGGAAGACTTTAAGTCCATCTAGTTCAACCCATAGCCTAACATGTTGATTCAGAGGAAGGCAAAAAAAAACCATGTGGCAACACTAAGCTCCACATTGGGGAAAAAAATTCCTTCCTGACTCCAGATATGGCAATCAGACTAGTTCCCTGGATCAACGCCCTATCAAAAAATCTATTATATATAACTGGTAATATTATCATTTTCAAGAAAGGCATCCAGGCCCTTCTTTTTTTTTTTTTTTTTGACAAATCATTTTTATTAGAGTTTTACACAAATAACATATCATGTCCACATTGAATTAAAGGCAAGTAACATTAACAGAAATAGAAATTTTCCCTTTCCCTCCCCCCTCCCTTGTTATCCAACTTCAACTAGTCGTAGCATCCCCTCCCATCTGCAGTGGTAGAGCACACGTCATTCCTCACCACCAATTTTCAGCTCTCCCAATGTGTTACCTAGGTCTTCCAGACAATACCACTTGGTGTTGCGGAAGCCTTCCATTAACGTCACAATTTCCCCTCTAGGTAGGCAGCATACTATGAAATCTCGCCATACAGACATGAATTTGGAGGTTTTATTTTCCTTATCTGTGTCTGTTATTAATTTTTCCAATCTCATAATGCGTTTCAATTCCCCGCATAGACTCGTCACCCCCGGAACCTGTGTATCCAACCATTGTCGCAGTATTAGACGTAGGAATGTTATCAGGATTAGATGAAATAATGGGTATTTTCCTCTTGGTGACTGTTAACCCCTCTAGATCATGAAATATCAGAGTCATCTTATTCATTGGTATAGTCAAATCCAGTAATTCCCCGTCCATCGCCTAACCTTTTCCCATCCCATTTGTACCTTTGGACATTCCCACACTCCATGGAACATGTCCGTCTTTTCTTCTCCACACTTCGGGCATTTTGTCATTCTGTCAGGATTATTAATTGATACTGGAATGTTGAAACCCAATATCGCCTTGTGAATCATTCGAAACTGGGTATCACGCCAACGGTTGTCTGTCACATATTTTCGCATAGCGTTCCATCCCGCCAGAACCCCTTCCCCTGCTCCTTCAGTCCCCAGTCTTGTATCCCATCCTGTAAAAAGTTTAGTAGGTCCCTTTGGTAACAGTCTCATTTTCATTGCCGCATACATTGAAGAAATCGTCGTCATGGGAGCCTGGCCAGTTAGCAAGTCATCTATAGTCGACCTCTGACATTCCCTCCTAATCTCCTGGATTCTTGACATCAAATGACCCCTAATTTGTGCGATTTGTAATAATTGTGAGGATCCTAATCGCCATTTTTCTATCACCTCCACCGCTGACATCTATCTTCCTTCCGTCTTATTCATTAGGTCACCCAACACCTTGATCCCTTTTTCCCTCCATGTCTTGAACAAGACATTGTCCTTTCCCTGTGGAAAGTCTGGGTTATCCCACAACGGCGTATACTTAGATATTTGCCAAGACAGTCCCAGTTTATACCTGACCGCCTTCCAGGCCGCTCTTGTGTCTCTGAATAATACTGAATTTTTGATACGTGGCTCCAAAACTCCACTTCGCGCATGTAACACTGACCCCAAACTCCAAGGCCTACACCATCTCGTTTCTA
Organism: Allobates femoralis; assembly: GCA_033576535.1. Taxonomy (NCBI): domain Eukaryota; kingdom Metazoa; phylum Chordata; class Amphibia; order Anura; family Aromobatidae; genus Allobates; species Allobates femoralis. Next base: position 391,953,948 of record JARQOC010000002.1, read on the forward strand.
ATTCAAAATCAGAGTAGTTGCTCGTCCCCCGCAGCCAGTCCACCACATGTCGCCACACACATGCCAAATTATATCCCCGTATATTGGGTAGGTTCAAGCCTCCTTCCTCCTTGGGAAACATAAGTGTTCTCAGTTTTATTCTATGCCTCCTTCCCTTCCAAAGGAACTTGGCAATGGCTCCATTTAGTTTATTGACATCCGCGTGACGAAGAAGTAGCGGGACTGTCTGCATAGGGTACATCAAACGAGCAAACAAAATCATTTTTATAAGATGTATTCTTCCTGTCAGAGATAGCGGTAAGTCCTTCCATCTAGTTAGTTCCTGCTCTATCTTCTTTATAATAGGGCTATAATTTAGCCTATACAGATCTCTAGCATCCCTGCTCATCATTATGCCCAAATACTTAACCTCTCTCGTATTCACTTTAATCCCCAGGTATGTGTCCCGTCGCCGCTCATCATGTAAGACTTTCTTGCCGTCTTCCGTGAGAGGCATAAGCTCGCATTTTGAGAGATTTAGTCGGAATCCCGATATTTTATAAAACATCTCGAATCTCTCCAGCACCCCCTCCAGATCACCTGCAGGATTTGCCATGTATAAGATGATGTCATCAGCAAATAGGTTAGATTTTATTGGAGTGCCTCCCACTTTTATCCCCTTGAAGCTATTCGATCCGTTGAGGTACCTGGAGAGAGGCTCGATGGCCAAATTAAAAAGCAGCGGCGACAGGGGACATCCCTGCCTCGTTCCCCTTTCCAGTCTAATTACGTCAGATAAAAAACCTGGTGTATGCACTCTCGCCCTCGGGTTAGCGTATAGAGTTCCCAAAAAGCTTCTGAACCCTCCCACCACTCCCATCTTATTCAAGACTTGCTCCAGCCATGGCCATCCCACACTATCAAAAGCCTTTTCGGCATCCAGGACAAACATGGACGGAGCAGTCCCCGCCATCCTATCCTCTAGCCGTACCGCCTCCAACACCATGATGGCCTTTCTGACATTCGCTACAGCTGCTCTGCCCCTTACAAACCCCGCTTGTTCTCTTCCTATCCATCTAGGCATCAGGTGTGCCAGTCTATCTGCTAGTATTTTAGAGATTATCTTCAAGTCCTGGTTGATCAGGGATATCGGTCGGTATGCCGCCGGGTCATCTGATATTTTGTCCCCTTTTGGTAGTAGTTTTATGTAAGCTGTATTCAGTTGCGACGGAATCTCCCCTCCCTCCATGAAACTTTTATACATAATCTTTAAATGTGGTGCAACCTGGTCAACCAGAATCTTGTATAAACTGGCTCCGAAGCCGTCCGGACCTGGCGCTTTATTTTCATTAAGTTGTTTAATTACCGCCTTTATCTCCTCCTCTGACACCTCCCTATTTAAATCTTCCAATTCCATTTCTGTCAAGCCCGGTAACTCCACCTCCTCCAACCATTGACGGCCCAATTCACTATCATGTGATTTTGCTGTATATAAATTTGTATAGTAGGAACCCAGAATAGAATTGACCTCTTTTGGATCTGATGTGAGTGTCCCTGTCTTGTTCTTGAGAGACACTATGTGTGAAATAGGTTTTCGGCCCCTTGCCAAATGTGCCAACAATCTCCCCGCTTTGTCCCCCTGAGTATGTAGTGTTGCCTCCCAGTGTGATCTCCCCATGTCTTCCCTCCTTCTCGCCCAGACATCAAATTCCTTCTTTGCTTCCAGCCAAGTACTCTTAGTTACATCTGAAGGGTGCGTTTGATAACTCCTGTATTCCTCCCTCACCTTTAAGCTGAGTCTTAAATATGTGGATTGTATCTTTTTCTTTAACGAAGCTGTATAAGCCATGATTCTCCCCCGTATAACCACCTTAGCCGTTTCCCAAAACAATGTGGGTTCCATTGATTCCGGAGGGTTGTTGGAAACCAGATCCGTCCACCACTCCCCCAACCTCAGCGCAAAGTCAGCATCTTTTTTTAAGAAATGTGGGAATCGCCAGATGTAATCTGTGCCTTTGGGGAAATTGTCGCGCAGTGTCACTTCCACTGGGCAATGATCAGAGATCACCAAATCTGATATTTCAGTATCAATTGTCTTAGAAAGTAATTCCCCACTAGTGAAGATTGTGTCTATCCTTGACCATGTGCCGTGCGGGTGAGAAAAGTGCGTGTACTGTCGCTCAACTGGGTGATGCAACCTCCAGGTATCTCTCAGGTCCAAATCTTCTATGAACCCTCGTAACGATCCCCCTCTCAGTGTCCCTATCCTCCCTTTCCCATTACCCCTTGACTCAGTGCGATCTTCCAACTCCTCCATTACCTCATTCATATCACCTCCCACTATCAAATTAGACATACTTTCCATTGATATTTTGGACCCTAAGGCAGCAAAGAAGGGTCCTCTGTCTGAATTTGGTGCATAAATATTATGTATGTTTAATACTCCACATGGTGTGTCCAAAACTACTTGCACATGTCTCCCCCCTTCGTCATGTGTGTGTCGTAACAGCTTATGTGGAAAATTTTTCCCCACCAACGTGACCACCCCAGCTTGTCTACCCACGGCTCCTGAACCAAACACCTCTCCCACCCACAGTTTGTTCATCCTATACAGGTCCTGTTGGGGTAAGTGTGTCTCCTGCAATAATGCTATGTCCGCCCCTAATCTTTTCAAATGTCGAAGGACCATTAGTCTTTTTTCAGGAGACCTTAGACCTTTTATATCCCAGGAGACAACCTTAACCATTGTCCCAGTGTTTCAGGAACTCCACGTATACATAGATTTTTATAATACAATAACACAAAGAATCCAAAACCTCCTTACTCTGCATATGATACCACTGCTTTTCCATTGGATAACACTTTTTCCCTTGACCCAACACCCCTAGAAATTCAATTTCAAGTATCCCAACTAAAATCTTCAACTCCCGTCTTATCCCTCCCTTCCTTTCCCCCCATTCCCTCCCCCCATTCCACCCTTGCATAACTTCCTTTTTTTCCACCATGGACACCTCCCTCTTGCATCATCCAGGCCATTTATATTAAATAAAGTAATCCCCCATATCAGGGGCGGAACTACCGTGGTGCAGCTGGTGCAGCTGCACCAGGGCCCCGACCAGCTAGGGGGCCCCTGGAGCTCCAGCGGCAGTTCCGTTCCCCTGACTGGTCCGGCGCGAGATCCCCCGGGGGCCCCGACACTTTGGGGCCAAACCCACTGAGCCCCGCCCCCATCCCCCCCCCCTGGGCGCTGTAGGGGGGCCCGGACGCAAAGGGGGGCCCACTGGTCCTCTGAGCGTCCCCACATGTACTAGGGGGCCCCTGACCGCTGCCCCCACACGCTATCCTCGGGGCCCCCTTACTGCTGCCTCCCCCCTCTCTCCATTACCGGCAGTCGCGCTGATCTGCCTGTCACGTGGGCTGTAGCCGGCGCCGCTCTACTTCCTGTATCGCGCCGGCTGCAGCATCACACCACATGACAGGCTGCGCTCAGCGCGACTGCCTGTCGGTAATGGAGAGCCGGGGACCGCAGCAGAAGGCAGCGGTAAGGGGGCCCGAGGATAGTGTGTGGGGGCAGCCGTCAGGGACCCCCTTGAAAGACATGTGGGGGCCAATTAGTGTGGGGGCAGCTCTCATGGCCCCCCCCAGGATGAGTGTGGGGGCAGCTCTCATGGGCCCCCCCCCAGGATGAGTGTGGGGGCAGCTCTCATGGGCCTCCCCCAAGATGAGTGTGGGGGCAGCACTCAGGGGCCCCTGAGGTATGGGGGCAGCACTCAGGGACCCACCAGAGCCCCCTGGTGGTGCTGGGCCCCCCTGGTGGTGCTGGGCCCCTCTACTGGTCCTGGGCCCCTCTACTGGTCCTGAGCCCCTCTACTGGTCCTGAGCCCCTCTGGTGCTGCCGGGCCCCCCTGGTGGTGCCTGGTGCTGCCAGGGTCCCCTGTGCTGCCGGGCCCCCCTGGTGGTGCCTGGTGCTGCCGGGCCCCCCTGGTGGTGCCTGGTGCTGCCGGGCCCCCCCTGGTGGTGCCTGGTGCTGCCGAGCCCCCCCTGGTGGTGCCTGGTGCTGCCGGGCCCCCCCTGGTGGTGCCTGGTGCTGCCGGGCCCCCCCTGGTGGTGCCTGGTGCTGCCGGCCCCCCCTGGTGCTGCCGGGCCCCCCTGGTGGTGCCTGGTGCTGCCGGGCCCCCCTGGTGGTGCCTGGTGCTGCCGGCCCCCCCTGGTGGTGCCTGGTGCTGCCGGGCCCCCCTGGTGGTGCCTGGTGCTGCCGGGCCCCCCTGGTGGTGCCTGGTGCTGCCGGGCCCCCCTGGTGGTGCCTGGTGCTGCCGGGCCCCCCCTGGTGGTGCCTGGTGCTGCCGGGCCCCCCCTGGTGGTGCCTGGTGCTGACGGGCCCCCCCTGGTGCTGCCGGGCCCCCCTGGTGCTGCCGGGCCCCCCCTGGTGCTGCCGGGCCCCCCCTGGTGCTGCCGGCCCCGCCTGGTGCTGCCGGGCCCCCCTGGTGGTGCCTGGTGCTGCCGGGCCCCCTGGTGCTGCCGGCCCCCCCTGGTGGTGCCTGGTGCTGCCGGCCCCCCCTGGTGGTGCCTGGTGCTGCCGGCCCCCCCTGGTGGTGCCTGGTGCTGCCGGCCCCCCCTGGTGGTGCCTGGTGCTGCCGGCCCCCCCTGGTGGTGCCTGGTGCTGCCGGGCCCCCCTGGTGGTGCCTGGTGCTGCCGGGCCCCCCTGGTGGTGCCTGGTGCTGCCGGGCCCCCCTGGTGGTGCCTGGTGCTGCCGGCCCCCCCTGGTGGTGCCTGGTGCTGCCGGCCCCCCCTGGTGGTGCCTGGTGCTGCCGGCCCCCCCTGGTGGTGCCTGGTGCTGCCGGGCCCCCCTGGTGGTGCCTGGTGCTGCCGGGCCCCCCTGGTGGTGCCTGGTGCTGCCGGGCCACCCTGGTGGTGCCGGGCCCGGCTGTTGTTTCCACCTCTTTTTGAAACTCCCGTCTCCTGTGGTATTCTGACGTGCCAACCAGAACGTCATATCCGGTCCTGTGCATTGTGGGGGTTTATGACATGTACGGGCAGCTTCAATATGTGCACTGGGCATGCGCCGGACCCCGGCCGAACATGTGATCAGCCCCCACAATGCACCAGGCCCGGATATGACGTTCGGGCTGGTGTGACAGAGTACCATAGGAGGCGGTAACAACCATGGCTTGCCCCACCCCTAGTTTTGATCCTGGGTACGCCCATGGCTGCACACCCGCGGCACTATTCTGTCATTGAGTCCCGTGGTGCTGTCGGGTGTCAGCTGTGCTCAGTGGCGTAGCGGGGGTTGGGCACTTGTGTGGGGGCGGCACGCGGCAGCAGCAATTCCTCTCCCTCCTTGGGAGAAGCGCCACTGCAGGACCTGTCAGAGCGACCGCGGTGATCACTTCATGATAGGACCTGTGCGGTTAAATTCATTGAATTTAACCAGTGACTCCTGACTCCCTGTCCTTAACAGGTACACTAAGTGGGTCCATGGAGATGTATGCTGTATATAGCATATGGGTCATATGCTATATACAGCATACAGAGGAGAAGAGGACGGGGGGCAGAAGGACAGGAACAGGGGGGCAGGAAAAGGGGGCAGGAGAAGAGGACAGGGGGGCAGAAGGACAGGAACAGGAGGACAGGGGGGCAGGAGGAGTGGGGCAGTATATGGTGATAGTGGCGGCTGTACCAGGTATCTCTGCCTCCATGCAGCAGCCTCCACCTTCCTGTGTTGGCAGGGTGTGGCATGCTGGGAATTGTAGTTCTCCTGCCTGTTCGGGCGTTATTGTATGGTTTCTGGGCAGTGTGTTGGGTGCTGGGAGTTGTAGTTCTCCTGGGCGGGCTCAATGTTCTCCCGCCGCCTGTCTGTGGTTATTGTGCCTCTTCTGGGATGTCCTCAGCTCCGTGCTGTGCACAGTGTACCACCATGTCCCCAGCTCCGTGCTGTGCACAGTGTACCGCCATGTCTTCATCTTCGTGCTGTGCACAGACAGTGTACCGTACACTGTCTGTGCACAGCACGGAGCTGGGGACTTGGTGGTACACTGTCTGTGCACAGCATGGAGCTGAGGACACGGTGGTGCACTGTCTTCCGCCGCCTTAAAATCTGTCTGTTTCTCATCCAGGAGAGTCGGATGAGTGACATCCGTTTTTTGGTCTGTTTGGAAACTGCTGTGCGAGTGGCCAACATTTTTCTCAGATTCTCAGATCACATCCGTGTGCAATCAATCTGTTTTTTCTCAGCAGCTATTACTGTAGAATCATTTACAGGAACATTTTACAGTGTTCTGAGCTATAGAATGAGAATGTATCCGTGAAAAAAACGATGCCTCTCGGATGGTTCGTGTGCTGTCAGTGTGCGGTATGTGATTTTGTCGGACCCATAGACTTGCATTAGTGAGTCACATACTGTCGCAGCATGTTGCAACTTTTTTCTCACCCTGAATCTGGATGAGAAAAAAGCGTCCGACACTCACCAATGTGCTCTCAGAGATTGATTGCAATGTGAGAAAATCACACATTGCACTCATCAGAGTTTCACCCCAGTGTGTCCGTACCCTAATACTAAAATCCATATAGTAATCCTACTGGTGTGGGGAGGGTTTATGGCTCAGTTAGTACACTCCATACTTCTTGTTATTAACCAGTTAATGCTCTCTTGTCCACCACACTGCAGTGTCAAAAAAGGACGACAGCGAGACAGACAGCAACATGGCATCAGAGAGCCCCTGACCTCGAAATAGAAGATCCTCAGATCCCGGTATTGTGACATAATATTAAGAATAAAGGTTTTTTGCATTTATATTACATTATGAACTCCACAGCACGGCGGCGAAAATTGCTCCGGCCCCGGGCCCTCCTTCACTCCTACTTGTTGCCATACACTGGGGTTGTGCAGAGGTGGCAATTGCACCCCTTCTCTTTGTGTTTTAGTATAGTAGTTATATTCTTGTATATAGGGGCAGACAGTGTATGCTATGTACACTTCCAGATTATCAACAACCAAAGTGGCGGCAAATTTTTCGACCGCCCAGGGCGCCACAAACAGATGCTACGCCGCTGGCTGTGCTGCACTATTCTGGCACTGAGTTCCAGGAGGGGGGGCCCCAAAAAATTTCTTGCACCAGGGCCCACTACAGTCTGGGTCTGCCCCTGCCCCATATTATCACCCCCCTCAAGAGGGATGTTTCTCCTCATATTCAGTCAGTCATAAAACTATCCATCATTACCGCAGCTGCGAGTCTGTCTCTTTCACAATCTTATCGCCTTGAATCACGTCTTGGACTCGCCAGTTTATCATTGTTGTTAGATTTCTCCCTGTCATAGCTCGGAGATGATCCTCTGGATGTTCTCATGAAGACTCTCATAGCCTCATCCGGGTCCCTCCATCTTCTGAAGGTGCCATCTTCTTCTTTAGTCCTCAGGATCGCTGGATATTGAAGCTGGAATTGTATTCCTCTCTTGAACAGCATGCCACATACGTCACTAAATGCCCTTCGCTGTTTTGCCACCAGCGCTGAAAAATCTTCGTGCAGCACTACTCTGTGGCCCAATATCTCAGGAGGTCGCCGTCTCGCTCTAAATGTCCGCAATATCTTATCTTTGTCCTTATAGTCCAGGTATTTAGCAATTGCTTGCCTCGGACCCCTAGGTGGTTGAGTGCTGCGGCTTCCTCCCTCTGAGTTTTGGCTTGTGCGAATGTTCTCTCTTTGTGGTCCCAACCTGTGAGCTCTCTCCACTTTGCACATGGATTCTATGCCAAGAGCTGTGGGTAATTCCTTTTCAAATATGGCATCCAGCTGTTGAAAGGTAATAGATTCTGGTAAACCAGTGAGGCGCAAATTATTTCTCCTTGATCTATTCTCCAAGTCCTCCATTTTATTAGACATCCAGGAGTTTTGTTTCTGCATCTCTTCCATTTCCTGTTCTTTAGCTGTGAGCTTGTCCTCCAGACTCTTTGTTCAAGCTCATCAAGCCTGCTGGCATGCCTGGCTGCAGTTTCCTGGAGATCCTCTACTGCCTCCCTCACAGCCTCTCTCACTGCTGCCGTTATGTCTGCCCTGAGTGTCTCATATAGCTCCTTGGAGCCTGCAATTGCAGCTCTCTGTTGGTCCGTGCCCGCAGCCTTGTCTTTGGGGCTCCCTCCTCCTGTCTGCCCCTTCATACCTCGTTCACTGCCACAGTCTTTGCGGGTCGCCTGGCGGTGCTGTGAAGAGTCTGCCCTCTCACTCTCCTTCTTCCTCATGTCGCCTGTAGCTCCGGCGCCCGGCGCCATCTTGGGCTTTCCCGCTCTCTGGGGGGCCGGCTGCGTTTTTGCCTTTTGTCCGCCTCCCGCACTCCTCAGCCACCGCTCCACGATTGCGCCTGCTCCCGGCTGGATTCACTGGCCTCTCTCTCCGTTTGCTGCTCTGTGGGGGTCTTTTCTGCCGTTCTATGGCCGGATGATGCCCAGAGCCTCCTCAGCCCAGTCTCTCCACTGCGGCGCCGGAACCGGAAGAAATTCCAGGCCCTTCTTAAATGTTAGTTGTGACTCATTCATTACAACATCATGTGGCAGAGTTCCATAGTCTCACTGCTCTTACAGTAAAGAATCCGCGTCTGTGATTATGATTAAACCTTCTTTCCTCCACACGTAGAGGATGCCCCCTTGTCCCAGTCTCAGGCCTAAGAATAAAGAGATCATTAGAAAGTTCTCTGTACTGTCCCCTCATATATTTATACATTATTATAAGATCACCCCTAAGCCTTCGTTTTTCCAAGCTAAATAACCTCAAGTTTAATAACCTGTCTTGGTATTGCAGATACCAAGCAATCGCTCACCACGCAGAGACCGATCGCAGGCTCCCCAGAAATAAAATGCAAACTGGCAATCCCACTCTCGACAATCTAAACCTAAGGGATGTAGATCCCACAGGTTTTTGTCCTCATGACTCTCTAACCCTGGAAGACACCTCGCAAGTAGGCGGGCGACTTGCCCGCTATCATCAAGTTTGGCTCGCTGTTACAGACGACAGGTGGGTCAGAGAACTGGTGTCTTCCGGTTACAATATAGAGTTTCTTTCCCGATCACCCAATCATTTTTTTCCGTCCGTCCCCCCAAAACTGCCATGGAAGGCTCGTGCCTTTTATCAGGCTAGCGACTCTCTTTTACAAAGAGGAGTCATTGTCCCTGTCCCTCAAAATGAACGCTTCCAAGGATTCTACTCGAATTAGTTCCCAAAAAGGGAGGTTCAGTCCGGCCTATCCTGGACTTGAAACAACTAAACAAGTTTGTTCGGGTTCGTCATTTTCGCATTGGAGTCTCTCCGCTCCATAATATCATCCATGGGGGAAGGAGATGCCTCCATAGATATTCAGGATGCGTATTTGCACATTCCAATATCTCAGCCGCATCAAAAGTTCCTCCGTTTCGCAATCAACCAGAATCACTATCAGTTTGTGGCCCTCCCTTTTGGACTCGCCACAGCCCCCAGGGTATTCACCGTGGTTATGACCATTCTCCACTCGAGGAGTAGTCATGCTTCCATATTTGGACGACTTACTCATCAAGGCTCCTACTTTCATGGACTGCGAACAAAGCATCCTTATCACAGTAGACACTTTACGTCGTCTTGGTTGGTTGGCCAATCTACAAAAATCATTGCCAGTCCCAAGCCAGACTCTGACCTTCCTGGGAATGCTTTTCAATACCTCCCTCGGATTAGTTCTTCTCCCTCAAGACAGGTCATGGGCACTCCGCCAAGGAGTCCGGACCCTCCTTCGCTCAACACCTCACTCCGGTTTGCCATGAGAGTACTAGGCAGGATGGTCGTGGTAATGGAAGCGGTTCCCTTTGCCCAACTACACCTGAGACCTCTCCAGCTGGCTCTGTTCACATCCTGGGACAAGAGCCCTTTCTCCCTGGACTGGACATTTAGCCTATCAACTGCAACCAAACGTTCTCTTCACTGGTGGCTCCGACCGTCCTCCCTCTCACAGGGAAAATCCTTCCAGCTCATTGGAAGGTCATGACCACCGATGCATGCCTAACAGGATGGGGCACAGTGTACCGTCACCACAGGGCCCAGGGCAAATGGTCTCAATCAGAGTCCATCATACCCATCAACCTTCTAGAGATTTGGGCCATCTTTCTGGCGTTACAAGCATTCCATCGGTTTCTAACAGATTATCACATCAGGATACAGTCGGATAATGCCACAGTGGTGGCATATGTCAACCCCAAGGAGGAGGGACTCGCAGCAAGCAATGCATGAGGTAGAACCCATTCTCTGTTGGGCAGAATCAACCGGATCGGTGCTATCACCATTACACATTCCAGGAGTAGACAATTGGGAAGCGGATTTCCTCAACCGTCAGGGCATAGCTTCTGGAGAGTGGTCCCTGCATCCGGACGTGTTTCAACAAATATGCCACCGGTGGGGAACTCCAGATGTAGACCTCATGGCGTCACTTTTCAATGTCAAAGTTCCCAACTTCATGGCTCGGTCTCACGACCCGAAATCACTGGGAGCAGATGCCCTAGTCCAATCTTGGACGCAATTTCGTCTCCCCTACATCTTTCCCCCTCTGCCTCTCATTCCCAGAGTGGTACGGAAGATCAAACTGGAGGGCATTTCAGTCATACTCATGGCCCCAGACTGGCCCAGGCGCTCCTGGTATGCCGACCTAGTTCAGCATGCAACCGACGTCCCTTGGCGACTTCCAGATCGTCCAGACCTTCTTTCTCAGAGCCCATTTTACCACTAGAATTCAAAGGCCCTGAATTTGACAGAGTGGCCCTTGAGACCTGGATTTTAACCCAAGCTGGTTTTTCCCCAGAGGGAATCAAAATTACGATCAGAGCGAGGAAACCTGCTTCCGCTCGGGTCTATTACCGCACATGGAAGATCTTCTTTGCCTGGTGCAGGTCTCGAGCCTGTTCACCTCTGCTCCTCTCATTACCAAATATATTAGGTTTTCTTCAGTAGGCCCTCTCAAAGGCCAGATCTCAGCCCTATCTGTACTCTTTCAATGCCGTCTTGCAACTAGGCCTCAGGGGAAGACATTTATCCAGGGGGTTTGCTGTTTGCCAGGATAAAGTGTTACTCCATCCGGTGCCGTCTTTTCTTCCGAAAGTGGTCTCATCATTCCATCTCAATGAGATTTCCTTACCATCCTTTTGCCCAGCATCAATACATCATGTCGAGAAGGCTCTGCATACTCTGGATCTTGTTCGGGCACTTCGTATATACATGTCCAGAACGGCGCCCTTTCGGAGGTTCGAATCTCTTTTCATCCTCCTGGAAGGCCGCTGCAAAGGCATGCCAGCATCAAAGGCCACTGTGGCCAGATGGATCAGATCCACTATTTAAGAAGCTTACCAACTGAACAGACTGCCCATTCCAGCAGGTATAAGGGCGCCCTCTACTCGTGTGGTAGGGGCATCCTGGGCCATTCGACACCAGGTATCAGCACAATAGGTGTGTAAGGCAGCCACTTGGTCCAGCCTTCATACATTTGCAAAACACTACAGTGTTCATACTCAATCTTTGGCAGATGCAAGTCTGGGTAGACGCATCCTCCAGGCGGCAGTAGTCCACCTGTAAGGTGGTTGTCTTCTGCAAATCTATAACATTATTTTCTCTCACCCAGGGACTGCTTTGGGATGTCCCATGGTCCTGTGTCCCCCAATGAGGCGACTGAGAAAAGGAGATTTGTGTACTCACCGTAAAATCATTTTCTCTTAGCCTCTAATTGAGGGACACAGCACCCACCCTGTTGCCCCGCTTCGGGCCTTTTCAGTATGTTATATTGTTTTCGAGTTCTTACATGGTTGCCTTCTTACAGGCTTTTTTGATCATTGTTTTCTTCTCCTACTGCTTTAAGCACAATACTCGTAAGGCAAGTGCCTGCTCAGGGGGGGTATACTGCAGAGGAGAAGCCTTTGTGTATCTTTTTCAGATCTTGCTTAGTGTCGTCTCCTAGTGGACAGCAGCATAACACCCACGGTCCTGGGTCCCCCAATTAGAGGCTAAGAGAAAAGGATTTTATGGTGAGTACACAAAAATTTTTTCTCTTTCGCCTCATTGGGGGACACAGGACCGTGGGACATCCCAAAGCCGGGTCTAACATTGGCCCAACATTAAGAATCTCGGGCTTCATGCCAGCTGGCAATACAAAGCTTACATTAACCCCTTATTACCCAGTTTGCCACCTCTACACAAGACAACTGGGAGAGCTGGGTAAAGTGCCAGGAATTAGCGCTTCTTATGAATGCGTGGGGGGCCCAATAACAATGGGCCCTCACCATGGTGAGAATAACAGCCCCCAGCTGCTTAGTTTTACCTTGCTGGCAATTAAAAATAGGGCAGAGTTCTATGCAGCTTAGGCTGACCTTTTGAATTTTACGTGCTGAAAAATTGTTCCTAACCTATTTCTAATAAATGTAGATTTCATGAAGAACCCTGAGTGCTAGGTTCTTTTACTCGCTGGATTATTTGATGCATATGGAAGCAGCCTGAAGCCCGCTGAGATCAGTGTTGAGAGGGAGGAATACAGGAGAAAGAAGACAGGTGAGCGGATATAATCTTTGTATTTGATGTGAAATCATGTACCTGGCAGTACTGGTACCTGATATGGTGGGTTTAAAGGCTCCAGAGGAAGACTCCCAGGCACTTTTGAGATACATTTCTGCCTTTTAAGGCCCCGTCACACGCGTCAATATCGCTATCAATGTTGCTCATACGTCACAGATTTTCAGTCGCTCAAACGACGTAGGAGCGACATTGCAGCGTATGACAAAGCGATGCAACCAGCGATATGTCGCTGATCGCCGATTGCAGGTTTTCGAACCATACCATAAACCTGTCGCTGATTGCTCAGTTGAGCTTGTGCATCACTGTGTGTGACATTAAATTCAGCGACATATTTTCTGCAATTAAATCAGTAACGTCTTTGAGGACAGTGAAGTCTGCAAGACCGGGGTGAGAGGAAAAAAGAAGGGGGGCGCAGATCTAAGTGCAGAAATATAATTATATTAAGCAGAATTAGGATTTCTCCTCACCTTTTTGGTGTCTTGTTGTTCAGCATGTAACCCTGTATTAGGGTAGTGGAGTAATGGTCTGGATCCTCTGGCCTGCAGCTCAAAACAGGTGAAATGAACCACCTTGCAGGAGATTCATCAGGGAGTGTAGAGAAGGATTTCCAGTTTGTCAAGGAGCGCTTCCAGATGGTTCATTGATTAGTCCGATTATTTCAAAGAAATTCCAATTTATTATATATACAAACACAACGCGTTTCGGCTATACATAAAATTAGCCTTCATCAATTTTATTGAATTGTATTTTTTATAATCATCTCCCTGTTTGAATACGGGGATTTTGTATTTTTCTAAGAGAGATGAGAATTATAAGAAAACATGAGAAACACATAGAAAATGAGGTTTATACTAGATTCTAAGTATTATAGGCTCCCTCTACAATTAGTCTCCCAACATTCTGGAGAGGTGAGCAGGTGTTTTCATTTGATTATAATTGATTGAAGGGTTGAAACCTTTTTTTTTTCTCTCTTTCCCCTATATAAATGTGTCTTTTTAAGATATTTATGATTTTACCTGATGAAGGCTAATTTTATGTATAGCCGAAACGCGTTGTGTTTGTATATATAATAAATCGGAATTTCTTTGAAATAATCGGAGTAATCAATGAACCATCTGGAAGCGCTCCTTGACAAACTGGAAATCCTTCTCTACATTTTCTGCAATTAGCGATCTGGAAATATTGATGATAGGCAGGCCATGGTGTTTTCAATGTCGTCCGCAAGATGGCAGCATCACCGCATCGCTGGGTCCATGTGAGCGACATTGATGTGTGTGACATCTACCTGCGATAATTTCACGTCGCTCAGGCGACTTCCCCGAAGTTGCGTCACTCCTCATATTGATAGCAATATTGATGCATGTGACGGCCCCTTTAGTCTAAAGGGTCCTTTAATAGACCAATATCCTCAAATGGAAAAGGCAAGATTTCTTATATGATTTTGGCACAGTGGCATCAATCTTAGGAATCTTACACCATTGAGACAGCTGTGTGTCATCAAATGGATATTTCCTCTTAGGCTGCTTTCACATTACGATTTTCGGTCATCCGATTGTATCAGTTTCAAAGCGGATATAATCGGATCCAAAATCGGAATCCATGTCCACCTATGGGAATCGGATCGGATGGTGCCAAAATCGGACGCCAATAGTGGCACATCCAATCCAATTCCCATCTGATACGATTTTGTGTCCGTGACTCAAATCGGACAGCATCGGATCAGTGCTTATCTGAGTGCCCACAAAATGGGAGCCTATGGACATCAGATCCAAGTTCACCTCGGATCCGATGTCGGCTCTGTCTTCCCTGCCTCTTCCTGTCTTTCCCTGCTCCTGCCTCCTCCATCTACTTCTCCCCGCTATTCTATTCTGTCGCTCCCGCTATTCTATTCTGTCCCCCCGCTCCTCTATCCTGATCTAATCCCTATCCTGTCCCCTCTTCTCTTCCCTGTGTGTTAAAAAAAAAAAAAAAAAAAAACTCCTCCCTGAGGATACATCACCTGTCACCGGCTCCCACGATGCAACACCATTGGGGCTGAAGGACCTGTGATGATGTCAGAGAGCCAGTCACATGACACGTCAGCTGACTGGCTCTGTGACATCACCACAGGCCCTTCAGCTCCGATGGTGTTGCATCGTGGGAGCCGGTGACAGGTGACGTATCCTCCGGGAGTTTTTTTTTTTTTCATAACACACAGGGAAGAGAAGAGGGGACAGAATAGGGATTAGATCAGGATAGAGGAGTGGGGGGGACAGAATAGAATAGCGGGTGGGACAGAATAGAATAGCTGGGAGAAGAAGATGGAGGAGGCAGGAGCAGGGAGAGACAGGGGACCGCAGGATCCACACGGATCCTGCATAGAATCGGATTGGATGGCTACTTGCCTTCCGATTGCAGGAATCCGTGTGGATCCGTGCCTGTCCGTGGGATCCTCCTTCAAAGTCGGATCCCACGGACAGGCAGTAATCGTAATGTTAAAGCACCCTTAGAGGTAGATGGTAGAAAACCGCTGCTGTCTTGTTTGTCCCATTCTTTTTTAATGAGATCCTTGACCATGTTATTAACAGGAAAAGCTTGCCTCTTTTTTTGAGACAGACTGGTGAACATAACTTCCTGTGCTGATTTTAACTCCTTTATTTCTGAACTTCCCATTGTGGACCTGACTGATTTAAAAAGTTTATCCATACTTTCAATAGGGAAAAAGGATCTTCCCTCCCAATCAGACAATGAGGATAAAAAGGAGGTCTCAGATTGACAGTCCTCTACAGCAGTGTTTCCCAATTCCAGTCCTCAAGGCACACCAACAGGTCATGTTATCAGGATTTCCTGATCATTGGACAGATGATGGAATTATTCCCTGTGCAAGTGATTAAATTATCACCTATGCAATCCTAAGGAAATCCTGAAAACATGACCTGTTGGTGTGCCTTGAGGACTGGAGTTGGGAGACACTGCTCTACAAAAGTATCCAAATCAGACAAGGATTCTTCCTTTCTAGATCTCTTTTTCCTTTGCTTACTATCCACTATCCACCTCTGTGCTTTACAGTAGGAATGGTGTTCCATTCATCATAGGCCTTGCTGAGACCCCTCCAAAAGTAACGTTAATGTTTGTAGCCAAAAAGTTTTGATTTTGGTCTCATCACTACAAATTACCTTGTTCCAGAAGTTTGGCGGCTTGGCGTATTGTAGGCAAGATAAATTGTGGCATTTGAGCAGTAATGGCTTTCTTCTGGCGACTGGACCATGCAGCCCATTTTTCTTCAAGTGCATCATAGTTTTCAGTAAGTCCTGTATTTCAGCTGATGTTATTTGTTGGTTTTTCTTTGCATCCCGAACAATTTTCCTGGCAGTTGTGGCCGAAATGTTTGTTGGTCTACCTGATCGTGATTTGTTTTTTACAGAGCCCCTGATTTTCCATTTGTTAGGCTGGCTTCAGACTTGCAGATGCATCTGCAGCGTTTTGCAGATGCATCTGCAAGCATCTGCATGCAGACCGCGGCCCCTATGTTTATAATGGTGCGCACGGCGGTCTGCAGATGCTTGCGGACCGCCGTGCGCACCCATTCACTCCTATATGTGATCTGTGCGCAGGCGGATGCCTGCGTACAGACCACACACTCTCGTCCGCACCAGGGACGCGACATCTCGCGTCCATGGTGCCGGCGGGAGTGTGTGATTTGTGCGCAGGCATCCGCGTGCGCACAGATCACATATAGGAGTGAATGGGTGCGCACGGCGGTCCGCAAGCATCTGCAGACCGCCGTGTGCACCATTATAAACATAGGGGCCGCGGTCTGCATGCAGATGCTTGCAGATGCATCTGCAAAACGCTGCAGATGCATCTGCAAGTCTGAAGGCAGCCTCAATCACAGTTTGACCACTGCTGACTGGCATTATCAAATCCTTAGATATCTTTTTGCATCCTTTTCCTGTTATACAGTTAAACTATCTCTTCCCATAGATCCATTGACAATTCTTTTGCTTTCGCCATGACTCGCAATCCAGAAATGTCAGTGGCTGGTTGAAAGATGCAAGAGTCCCAGAAACTCACTCAGCTTTCATGGGCACACTTGTTACAAGCAAACAGGTCACAGTGAGAATGTTACCATTATTAACCATTCAAATCCATTTGTGTCTACTTCTGTGCATGTTATCAGGCCAAAATCACCAGGTTATGTGAACTTTTGATCAGGGTCATTTGGATGTTTTTGTTTGTCTTTATGATTTAAAAAGAGAAAACAGTAGTTTGACAATAAATGTCTTCACAGAACAACTGACCATGCATGTAAAAAAAAAAAAGCTTTTGTGTTATCATTCATATTCTCTGAAAAAAAAGTCAATTGAGCAAAAAACCTGCCGGGGTCTGTAAACTTTTGAGAACAATTGTATAGTGGTGTAAAATATTGTTGGCCCCCTTACTGATTTATTTTTCTTTCTCATGATTGTCACACTTAAATGTTTCAGATCAGCAAACAAATATAAATATTAGACAAAGATAACACAAATAAACAAATAGTGCAGTTTATAAATGAAGGTCTTTATTATCAAGGGTAAAAAGTTCAAATCTACAGGGTTCAGTCCTCTGAACTCTTCTCTTCTCTCTCTACACAGCGCCAATTGAACACCCCATCAGCAGATTTGGCTTCCCGAATCATCTCTATGCTGATGACACACAATTATACACTTCAGCCCCTGACCTTACCCCTGCGGTTTTAAAAAATACCAACAACTGTTTAGCTGCAATTTCCAACATCATGTCTGCTCACTATTTGAAACGCAACCTTTCCAAAAATCAACTACTTCTGCTCCTGCCCTCCACTAACCTCCCTAAATCTGGTATCTCTCTCTCAGTGTGCGGCACCACGATAATGCCTAGGCAGCAGGCTCGCTGTCTGGGTGTTATGTTTAACACCAATCTCTCCTTCACCTCCTATACACAATTTCTCGTCCGCTTTTTTCGCTTGCACCTGAAGAACATCTCTAGAGTCCGCCCCTTTCTCACCATGGAAACAACAAAAACCCTCACGTAATCCATTCCCGCCTTGACTGCAGCAATTATCTATTAATTGGCCTTACCCTCTCTAAACTTTCCCCTCTCCAGTCCATCCTTAATGCAGCAGCCAGGATCACCTATCTAGCTAACCGTTACTCGGATGCTTCCGCTCTGTGCCAGTCATTGCACTGGCTGCCCGTACACTGCAGGATCAAATTCAAAGTACTGGTTCACACCCACAAAGCTCTTCACAGTGCAGCACTACCCTACATCTCCTCCCTCATCTCTGTCTATCACCACACCCGTTCTATTCGTTCTACAGATGATCTTCAACTAACATCTGCACTAATCCGATCCTCCCACTCTCGGCTCCAAGACTTCTGCCAAGCTGCACCAATTCTCTGGAATGCTCTAAGAAATCAGGACTATCCACAAGTTGCATACCTTCAGACGCTCCCTAAAAACACATCTTTTTAAGGTGGCCTATCATGCTCCCTAATAGAAGTCCTTTATACTGTATATAGCCCACATACTATCTCTCTTGATATAACTCTTCTATAACTCCACCAAATCCAAAAGGTCTGCACAGACTGTCTGATGACCATTCATGTAACTTTATTTCTATCCCCTTCTTCCTCAAGATGCCTGGACCATCACTGTAATAAGCCCCTGTACCTTGTGTAACCCCTATCCCGTTGTAGATTGTAAGCTCCTTTGAGCAGGGTCACTTTTTTTGCCTTATTTATTGTATTCTCTACATTGATTCTATGCTTACTGTATTGTATGTAATTACTGTACTGTATTTTTTCTCCACTGTGATTACTTACTGTGATTACTTACATTGCATTGTAAAGCGCTGCGGAATATATTGGCGCTATATAAATAAAGAATTATTATTATTATTATTACAGCGCTCTGTATGAAAAAAAGTGATTGCCACTCTTAAAACATAAATTAACTGTAGGCAATGGACACTCATCCAAGTTCTCTACAGCTGGTTGATCCAGCTACTACTAATCAGCTTGGAAGTCTGCAGAAAGAGCTTACTCATCAGCAAGAGACAAGGAGCATGAATATCCTCTCTAGATTTCCAAGACCTTTCCTCAGGCTTGTATCCCTTCCAATCAACCAAAAAGAGTATTGTCTCCTCTTCAAAGCTACGATGTCCTTAACCTAGTAGACTTTCTTAGGATGCCTTCACACTTCCATTTGTGTCTGCATGCGTATCACATATTGTATTCTCCCTGTGTATGAGTCCCAAGAGCTTGTGTTTCAGTTCCCCCTGTCTGTCTTTACCTGTGGGTTTCATTACGTCCCTGCTCCAGGGGAAGGAGGAGTAGGAATCAGCTCAGGGCTGAGTAGGAGCAGGGCTAGGGTGGAGACTTAGGCCAGGCCTCTCCACCACCAAGATTACCCCTGAGTTAGGGTGAGTTCAGGGCTACCTATCTTGAGGGCAGATCAGGTGCCCCAGTTCCCCTTTTACCTTAATGGCAACTTTACACGTCCCGATATCATCGTCCAACTTCGATAAAAAGTCACGTGGCTCGTGCGTTGGCCCCAATATCGTTCGTGCGTTGTGTGGTGTAAATGTGCAATTCGATGCAAGAACGATGCCAAAACGATATCGGGGAAGAATTGTGCAGGCTCTCCAACTGCCCTATATTGGATGGACGATCTGGCAGGATCGTGCTGTGTGACAGCCCAACACTGACTTGGAGAGCAACTTCCCCTATTCTCTCCCATGTTAAATGGTCGTTCCCTGGTTCGCGCGTACAAGGGGGAGTAGACATCGCAGTTGTGTTCCCTGCTGATATCTCCCTGTGTGACAGCTCCTATGCGATCTTGAATTTCAGCCAAAAAAGTGCGCGCTCCCATGCCATTGTATCCAGTATCGGGACGATGTTGGGACGTGTAAAGTGGCCATAAGTCATCTGGACAATTGTGGCTACATTTCAACTAATTAAATAATGCCTTATTTTCAGTTGAGTGGAAACTATAATCCAAGGATTACTAATGTTACATCCTATGAAAAACATAATTCCTTGCAGAGAAAAACCATTCCACATAGGCCTCATTCAGATGTTTATTTTTCATTTATTTTCTTTTTCTGGTTATCAGAGGAACAGATACCCATTATAATCTATGAGCTGCTCACATGTCCATATTTTTCTGTGGGCCGTGTGCCTGCAAATTAAATCATAGAGACATGTCCATTTTTTATACACATAATGATCAAATACAAGTTTATGGGTCTGTGAAAATCACAATCAGCGTACAGATGTCATCAGGTGGTAAAAACTGAAACACTAACCAAATGCGGATTAAAAACGCTTATGAAACTCAGACGGTTGTTTGCATAAGTAGAAAATTATTGACATATAAATGAGGCCATAGAGAGGTTTATGAAAGCTGAAAGATCAGTGTTATTTCATGCACAAGTTAAGATATGGCCTGTCATAAATATCACTTTGGAACAAAGCAGTTAAAGGACCGATCCAGCATTTTAGTTGTTTTTTTTTTCTTCAGTACTGGAGTGGTGCTTTAAATCTAAGTCCCTTGCCCCCGTCTTATACTTCACTCTGGCAGTTTCATCTTTTTCTCATCGATGCTCTGGTCCCGCGGCACCATCTTGTAATTGTAACATCTGACTGGCCGGAAGTCAGAAGTTACTTGACAAGCTCTCACTGGAAATCTGAGAGTCAGAAGATTGGTCTCAGAGACTTGCATTGACTTGTGACCTCCACCACTCTTCATAAAACACCAAAGCAGCTAGCAGGTCACAAACTAGAGAATACCGCCAGGAGCAGTGCTGATAACAGATGAAGAAACTGGAAAGTGAGTATAACTCTAGGGGCAGGGCACCTAGATTTAAAGCACCACTAACGCAATAAAAAAGAATAAAAAGAGGACATTTTGCACTTCAGTAAGGAAGTGGAATAACTCCAGTGCCACCTTTAAGTAGCTCCTCAAAGTCATAATCACTTTCCAACAAGCTTTTAAATATGACTAAGGGATTTGTGCCAGATCAGAACCCCAAACTACTGACGCTGCCCCTCATCACGGGTAACTGCCCCTCATCAGTGTAGTGTGTGGGATATTCTGATCTGGCAGTGTGACCTAAAAAGAGGAAAAGATTTTTCAGCCTACCAGCATGCCTAGGATATTGTCCTGGAGTGTAGCAGTGATGCACGAAGACATCCAAGCGAAAGGATCCTGGAGAAATATAGCTTCATAGATATAAGTAAAATCCAGCATCTACTGATGGATGCTAGATCTTCCTTATATCTACCAAGAAATTTAAAAAAACGCTGTAGTAGTGCTTCACAGAGATGTATGCAATAAGAATATGGGGAAATTTAGAGTTGGTATTGATCTAAAGTTTATTATTTCTAGAGTACGGTAAATTAATTTTGTCAAGGTACAACTTAAGCTGTACAATAATTTAATTGTTTAGCTGTTGTGTAAAGTTTTCAAGATTGCTGATTATGTGAATATTGCTGTTTATTTTCCAGTTCAGGTATGACATCATAAGGGTTTATTCAGATGAGGACACTAATTGGATGTGTGCTATCCGATTTTAAATCGGATAGCTCAGACAGCACACTGACCATTGTTAGTCATTGGCCCAGTTCAGATGACCAATTTTTTTGACAGACCAGGTGTCCATGTGAAAAAAATTGTACCATGCAAAACTTTGGTATGATTCAGAAAAGCACATGTCCAATATTTGGACCAGCACATAGAGCTGCACCTGGAACCAGTCACGTCCACAATTTGTAGACTTAATTGGCCCGGGTTTTCGTGACGTCTTAGTCACTGTTTGTCTTGGATGCTTGGAGATGAATAGATTTTTCAAACTTGGAAACAGTTAATACTTTATAAACATTGCTGTCCCTTTTTCATCACTTTGGCCTGAGAAAGCTTAAAAGCAAATATATTGTCAAACTGATGCGAGTTCATGTACAGTTGAGTGATTAATCTCCTGTCTGCATAATTGTAGGAAGTCTTTCTGGACATTTGTATTTATATTTTTATAAAAGTGTACTGTGATATGGTGGCCAGCCATGGTCTGAATGGCGGCACTATACATGGCCAGTATGTTTCGCACAGGCAGACGTCTGCTGCGATATTTTATGGATGTCATACTTGGAAGCCACAGTCTGTTTCACAGCATTGCAAGAGTTAACTTTGCAACTTTCTGGAGATGTGGGTGTGTCTCAGGATGTTTAATGGAGTCTGTGTTTGACATGCGAGACAGACTGATACATGCAGAGCCTGCAGGGTGCTGGGCTGTGAGCAGGCTTGTAGAGCGCATGGGAAGAGACCAGGCCTGCAGCCTGACAAGAGGTCAGTGAATGGAGTCTGAGAGTGCTCCATTAGGACATTTCTAAAGAAGTGAATCTGAACCTGTGCGGGTATACCTGTGTGTGAGGTAAACGGACTGCATACCGAACAGTATGTTCTTGTACAGCCGAAGGAAGTCTCATATTTAATTTGCACTGTGCGGTTTATGGAATCTCTAAATAAACCAGATGGACTTATTTCATAGAAGAGACTGTTGCTGTGTATCGGTTTGTGCTGCCAAGCGAGTATACCCCAACCCGATCTGTGATCGCTATATCACAGTACCTACAGTTGTAATGAATATAATACACAACAATTGGTTTTCATTAGTTATCCTGGAGGGATATCTGGCTAGACCTGTGTTTGAGACTCCTAAACGAGGCTCCACAGACTCTATTTGCATATTCGTAATTCCCAGGGGGCAATGCACCTAGGAATTTACTGTGTTGAGCGCTTTAGCCAGCTGCCCGCAGTGTTTTCTTGGACTGGTCTCCCTGAGATCAGTGATTGCTTCGTGTTCATTAGCTATTTGGCACTCAGTAGCATCAACTGTGGTCTGTTGTGACTTCTAGGTTTTTAGATAAAGCTTTGCTGTTGGTGTTGCTCGTGTGTGCAAAATTAATAATAAAAGTGACTTATAAATGCTTCACTCTTATTTTAGATAAAATAAGAAATGATGTAGGCTATGTCCACGTGACTATACAATCTGTTGCGGATGAGTGACAAAATCTGTATGCACTTGCAAAAAACTTCACTTTATGGATCGTAAAGGACAAGATCCGCAGTAAAAATCCACAGAAAGTATTCATATGGTGCAGGGTTAAAATTTGCACTGAAGAGTAGCCAGCAATCTAGGTGGTTTGACAGTTCTGTGACTTCTGACTTCTGTTTGAATAAAGGATTCAAAGTAATTTTACTTCCTTATGACAAATCAGTGAGAAGATTAAAAATCGTCACTACTTGTCAACATCCTGCATAAAAGGTTGGATACAGTTTGGAGACCTAAAACTTGCTGACAGATTACCTTCACACAATGCCATGCTAGACAGTTCCTTCATGCAAATGAAAAATAGGAGTCTTAATTTGTATGTTGTCATAGGTCATTGTAAATGTTGCAGCCTATAATAGACAGTTCAGCATGGTCCACTAGTCAAGCTTCCTTTTTCTTGTTATGCACACTAAACTAGAGTGGGTCTACTAAAGAATTGAAGTATATTCAAAGGCCTTTCTGGTTATATATACAAATATATATTAAAAAAAAATCTGTCTACATAACCTGACTGTATTGCATTTTGGCTTAATTTAAAATGAACTAATTCACAGTTGCCAGTGGGTTCAGCTATAGTAATAAGGGAATTCAGCTAAAGTCTATAACATTTTTGTCTATCCTCTTCAAATGTCAGTTGTGTGTATATACAGTCATGGTAAAATTGTTGGAACTAAGACAAATTTTGGTTTTCACAAAGTTTGCTGCTTCAATTTTTATATTTGCAATTTGCATGAACTAAATTATTATGAAGAGGGATTAGATGAATTGCAAAAAATTATAAAAATCATTCATTGGCATGAAAGACTAAATTACTTACTGGTAATTGTATTTCATAGAGTCAACGACCGCAGATCTGCCTATAGGGATAGGAAACTTACAGATAAAAAGGGGCGGTCCCCCTCACCTCCTCAGTTCGATTACAGAGCATAGGAGTGACCGACGAGAAATTAAGCATTCATCAAAATATTAATCAATTCACATATATTCAACCACCACCCTAAGGAGTGAACACACACTAAAATGTTTACACATTCTCTCTGTTTTTTTAAATATATAACCATGTGAATACTAAGGGAGGGAAGTGAGTGGGTGCTGTCGTGAACTCCATAAAGTACAATAACCGGTAAGTAATTTAGTCTTTTCTTCTCACCACGGCAGCACCCACTGAGAGACTTTCAGAGAAACCATCACCTAGGAGGGACCACCGTATTGAGGACAGATCTCCCGAAATCCAAGTCAGAGGATGATGATAATAAACTAAGCCTATAGTGTTTGTAAAAGGTAGACGGTGAAGACCATGTCGCTGCCTTACATATCAGATCAATCAAGATGTCCGCCTTCTCAGCCCAGGAGGATTCCATGGCCTTTGCTGAATGGGCCCTCACTCCATCTGGGGGAATTTCATGTTTTGCTGAGTAGGCCAGACAGATTGCATCTCTGATCCGATGTAGCGACCGGTGGTAAGGCCGCGGGTGTGTGTGTATGATCTTTCTCAACAGAATCCCCATACTCAGATTTAACCGGTAGTAACATTTCTTTACTGTAAAACATGTCTATAACACAGTCAACTGATCTAGCTGCACACATGTATATATTAGAGTCTCTGGATCTTCACTTCTTCCGGGTACGCAGCAAGCAAAGAAAAAAACACAACAATGGAGATATCTTTCCCTAACTTTCCCTAAAATCACGTACCAGTCTATCACAGAAGAAGGTGTCGCTCCCACGTAGCAGGCCTGGGGTCTCACGATGACGGGTCCCGGTGCAGCGCTGAAGGTGAAAACTCCTCAGTCTTCTTCTGTGGTCTCCGTCCGCAGGTAACAGAATCTTTCTTTGTTAGTCTCTCCCAGTCTCAGGGCACACAGAGGAGCAGAAGGGAGCCCACAGCAGCACAGAAGTCTCTCTCAGTCTCGGGGCAAACCGATGAGCAGAAGGGAGATCACAGTAGTACAGATGGCTCCCTTATGTCAGTCACAGCCCCTGCACATGTAATCCAGTGGCAATGTCCTGAATTCCGGAGGCAATGTCCTGAATTTGAGTGGGACCCTCGGTAAGACAAGGTCCTGCAGACCGGGGGTTGCAACAGCGATCCTCACGGGGTATTTCTTCCCAAGAATCCGGCTGCAAAAGAGCCCTATGTCGGGAGACACCACACAGTCTGTCCTGACAGAGCTCTGGATCTCTAATCATCATCTCCCGCCCTTTTTCTTCCTCAGCACAAGGCTGTTGGGGGAGGGGATCAGACTGTGTAATGTTCACTGCAGTGTCCATTTGAATAACAACACAGTCAGGGCTACCCACTTCATTACATACCCCCCACTTAAAGGTTGGCAGTCCCTGTCAACAACCGCCGGCTCCAAGGCAGTGATGACTGTAGTTGTCACAGGGGTCGGTTGAGAAGTGGGCCATACATACTGGTCCCTGTAGAACCGTCCGGGCGGGATCCCAGCAGTGGTGCGGTCAGTGCGTCGCAAGGGTCGGTTGTTCCCCTCCTCGTCACTGTCTTTACGCCCCACTCCAGTCAGTACTCCGGGAGAGGGACTGGTCTGTGTAGGTGGGTCACCGGTCTCAGAGTCGACGTGATCTCTATGTTGAGAAATGTCCGTGACGTCAGTCATGTCAGCAGCGTCACCCCCTCCGGTTACTGTGGGAGGGGAGTCAGGCCGGGAGCGGCAGGGGCGCAACATATTTCGGTGCACAGTGCGGGTGCTGTGGCTGTCTTCACCCCGCACTCGGTATACATGTCCATTGGGGTAAGGGCGTTCGATTACCCGGTAGACTTCAGTCTCCCACTTGGCTCGAAGTTTCCCTTGAGGCTTCTTAATACGGAGCAAGACTAGCTGTCCCAACTTTAAGGGTTTCTCTTGCACGGGGAGTGGGTCAGCATGTATCTGGCCCCGGATTTTTTGACTCACCAGCCGGTGTACAGTCTCCATCTTCTGGCGGTGAGCATTTAGCCAGGAGGGGTAGTTATGGCAGACATCTTCTTCTGGGCGGAATAGGTTCAGGTCATGGACCCCTTTTCCGGGGCGGCCAAAGAGAAGAGTGTGAGGGGTGTAGCCAGTCACGGAGTGGACCTGGTTGTTGTAGGCCCATACTAGATCTGGAAGGAATTGGGGCCATCGATCTTTCTTATCTTCGGCCAAGGTGCGGATCAGCTGAAGTAGGGTCCGGTTAAAGCGTTCACATGCACCGTTCCCTTGTGGATGGTAAGGAGTGGTCCTCGACTTCTGGATCCCATACATCCGATGCAGCTCCTCGATGACTCTGCCTTCGAAACAAGCCCCCTGGTCGGAGTGTAACCTCTCCGGACACCCATAGACGTGGATGAACTGTCGACAGATGGCCTGTGCAGCCGACTCGGCCGTCTGGTCCTTGGTAGCAACAACGACGGCGAATTTTGTGAAGTGGTCCACCATGACTAGGCAGTATTGATAGCCACTGCTCGCCGTCCCGATCAGCAGATAGTCCACCATCAACAGCTCAAGAGGCCTGGAGGTTTTAATCGTCTGGACAGGCGCACGCTGTTCGGTGGACTTGTGCAGTTCACAGGTGCGACAGGTTTTGCAGACGTCTTCGACCAGCTTGCGGAGCCCTGGACAGTAGATGGACTGTTGAATCCACCGAAAGGTCTTATCTATTCCAAAGTGACCGTTCCTTTTGTGTGCTTCGTCCACCATCTTACGAGCCAATTGGGCAGGCACCACGACTTGTGTACATTCCTCCAACATGTGGGACAGGAGAACCTTCCGATATAGTACCTCTTCTCTCAGAATTAGCCGATCCCACTGGCTGAGCAAGGTCAAGGTCCCGGTAGACAGTCGTGCCCGCGTGTCAGGGGGGGGCTTCTGCCTTTGCTTCACCCATTGTTTGAGTAGAGCCCATTCAGGGTTCTGGTCCTGGAGCCTGCACAACTCTTGGGGACACAGTGTAACCCCCACTGGAGTTCCAACTTCGCCCACAACGAACTGGCAGTAATCCATCATCTGTTGGGCAAGCCTTGCAAAGTCGGGCGTCTCGTCTCCTTCTAGTTCTTCATCCCGGTCTCTGGTAAGTAAGGGGTATGACACTCTAGACAGGCTGTCCGCATTTTGATTCTCAGCCCCAGCCCTGTATTTGATCTTGTAGTTGAACTTCGAGAGTCGAGCCATCCAACGCTGTTCCATGACTCCGAGCTTCGCATTTTGTAAGTGGGCCAACGGGTTGTTATCGGTCAGGACCAGTACTTCCGCCCCTGTGAGGTATCCTGCAAATTTCTCCGCCATAGCCCACGTTAGGGCCAACAGCTCCAGCCGGAACGAGCTATAATTGGTGGGGTTCTTCTCGCCCTCGTGTAGGGATCGACTGGCATAGGCTATGACACGTTCCTTGCCTTCTTGTACTTGTGAAAGTACTGCCCCTAGACCTTGTAGGCTGGCATCGGTATGTAGTTGGAAAGGGAGATTGTAGTCTGCATATGCCAGGACGGGGGGTGAAGTCAAGGCACCCTTTAGGGCTTGGAAGGATTCTTCCTGGCTGGGTCCCCAGCTGATGGGTCGTCCTCTGGGGCCGTTGGTGGTCCCTCGAAGCAATTCGTGCAAGGGTGCAGCAAGCCGGGCGAAGTTTCTCACGAACCGGCGGTAGTAACCGGCCAACCCCAGGAAGGCCCGGACCTCTCTGACGTTCGTAGGCTGTGGCCAGTCCCGCACGGCGGCTATTTTCTCCGAAGACGGCTGTACACCTTCGGCCGAGATCCGGTGACCCAGGTAATTGATCTCGGGCTGCAGAAGACGGCACTTGCTGGGTTTCAACTTCAGGCCATGTTCTCTCAACCTACGAAACACACGGCCCAGCTGTTGCAGGTGTTCTTCAAATGTGGCCGAATAGACTACGATGTCGTCCAGGTAAATGAGGGTGAAGTCGAAGTTGAAGTCCCCCAGGCAGCGCTCCATCAGTCGCTGGAAGGTCCCCGGCGCGTTGTTCAGGCCAAAGGGCATCCGGTCGAACTCGTACAGGCCCATGGGTAGGATGAAAGCAGTCTTTTCTCTATCTTTCTCGTGCATAGGTACCTGCCAATAGCCGCTGGCCAGGTCCAATGACGAAAAATATTTAGCTTTCTTCAGGGCTGTCAGGGATTCTTCGATCCTTGGTAAAGGGTATGAGTCCCGGATGGTGCAAGCATTCAAACGGCGGTAGTCCACGCAGAACCTCAGGGACCCGTCTTTCTTCTTGACTATCACCACTGGTGCAGCCCAGGGGCTCTGGCTTTCTCGTACCACTCCAGCGTGTAACATGGAATTCAGGAGATTTTTCACTTCTTGGTATTGTTGGGGAGGTATTTGGCGGTACCTTTCACGGATAGGAGCGGTATCACCTGTGGGGATTTCGTGCTTGATACTGGGGGTGCATCCAAAGTCGGTGTCATGCCGGGCAAAGGACGCCTGGTGCTCTTGAAGTAACTCTTCCACCTGGGACACTTCTTCGTTGGAGTATTGGGATATGTCCAACTGGCACTTTTCTCGTAGTTCTCGCCCCGCGTTGATGTCATCCGCGACAGCGGCCATGGCAGAGACCGTCACTGTCCAATCTCCCTCTGTGGACGGTGCAAACTGGAGGGGGTTCATAGGGTTCACCTCTTCGGTTAGGGCGTAAACTTGGGCGAGTTGTGTCCCAGCCTCTAGGTCAACGCTCACGTTAGCAGTGTTACCCAGCCTGACAGGAATCCTCCCCTTTCTCACAACAGCTAGCGTTCGAGCAACTAGGGGGTTCAGCTTCCCTTCCTTCGGGTGCGCGGCTCAATCAGCACCTCCACGCCTTCGAGCTGTCTTGTGGTGCTAAGGGGTAGCGAGATAACGGTCTCCTCAGCAGGTAAAGTTATCCTAGTATGGCGGGGTACGGTGATCGTGGCCAGCGGCAGTTGGTCTTCGGTCATTCGCTGGAGATTGCAGGTCCGGACCACTTGTTGGAAGGCTCGGCGGGTGGCCGTATGTGTGGTCACTTCTTGCCAGTACTTGGGCCCCCTCTTGGTAAGCAACACCAGATTCAGGTCTTTCAAGATGTTCATCCCAATAATCATGGGCGTTTCTGATCCACAGCCTTCCCTGACCACGATTATCCCTCTCTTCCCGAGATCTTGCCCACAGACTTCAGTGTTCATCCAGGCAACTCCCGTCACCGGAATGGGTAGATTATTGGCTGCTTTGATCTTGATAGTAGTATCAGGGTCACAGGCAACCCGCGGCTTCAGATACTCTTCGTAAAACTGCTCGGAGATGGTGGATACCTGAGACCCAGTATCCATTAATCCTTGCACGGCGGTCCCTTCCAATAATACTTCCAGGGTAGGGCTGTTTGATGCAAGTTTGTTCCGTGGCTGGCTCTGTTTTCCTACCCTCCTCTCCTTGGCCTCCCCTGCCGAGTGAGCCTCTTTGGCAGGGGCGTCTAGTTTAAAGGTGGCCGCTGTTGTGGGGCATGACTTGCTGGTTCCGGTATATCGGCCCGTGGATGAACTTGAACGTTCTGGGGGCAACGGTTCGCTCTATGGCGGGGATCACCGCATGTCCAGCATCTTCCCATCGGCCGGCTGGGTTGTTGTCTCGCTTGCCTGTCCGCCTGTTGGTCCAGGGTGAGCTGCAACACCTGTTTCTGCAACTCTGCCACCATCTGCTTCAGTTCTTCCGTGTCACTGTTCGGGGTTCTGATACCAGTTATGGACCTGCAAGCCGCGGTATAAGTCTGGGCCTCCATGACAGGTCCTCTCGAACGTTCTATCGCTTCTTGCTTAACCTCAGCGAACGTAAGGGCCGGATTTATCCGGAGTAGATCTTGCAGTGAGCGGTTAAGGCACGGGTCTCTTAATCCAGTCACAAATTGATCTCTCAACACCAGGTCACGGGCGCCCGTACTAGCTATCTGTTCTTTTTTCCTGCAGGCTTGTTCAAGCAGTACTTGGAGGGCGTTGGCATATTGAGGGATGTCCTCCGATTCGAGTTGAGTACGCCGGAAGAACATATACCGTAATGTTCCCGCATATGTGGTCGGCCCATAGGTGTTCTCCAGCACCCGCACCAAGTCATCCAACGTACGCTGGCCCCTAACCGTCTCCAGCCTGACTGTCGTCCACGCCTCCCCCTCTAATGTTAGCATGGCCATTTCTGCTAAGGTCTTAGGATCAATGTTATACATCTCCCCCACTATCTTAAGTTGTTCGGTCCATTCAGTTACAGGATAGTTCCGTCCGTTAAACTTCCTCACCTGATTGACAATAGATGCCGGGGGAGCTGTCCGGTTATAAGTTACTACCGGGAGGAGATTCTGTTGATCACACATCCTGCCGACTACGCCAGATGTAGCGACCGGTGGTAAGGCCGCGGGTGTGTGTGTATGATCTTTCTCAACAGAATCCCCATACTCAGATTTAACCGGTAGTAACATTTCTTTACTGTAAAACATGTCTATAACACAGTCAACTGATCTAGCTGCACACATGTATATATTAGAGTCTCTGGATCTTCACTTCTTCCGGGTACGCAGCAAGCAAAGAAAAAAACACAACAATGGAGATATCTTTCCCTAACTTTCCCTAAAATCACGTACCAGTCTATCACAGAAGAAGGTGTCGCTCCCACGTAGCAGGCCTGGGGTCTCACGATGACGGGTCCCGGTGCAGCGCTGAAGGTGAAAACTCCTCAGTCTTCTTCTGTGGTCTCCGTCCGCAGGTAACAGAATCTTTCTTTGTTAGTCTCTCCCAGTCTCAGGGCACACAGAGGAGCAGAAGGGAGCCCACAGCAGCACAGAAGTCTCTCTCAGTCTCGGGGCAAACCGATGAGCAGAAGGGAGATCACAGTAGTACAGATGGCTCCCTTATGTCAGTCACAGCCCCTGCACATGTAATCCAGTGGCAATGTCCTGAATTCCGGAGGCAATGTCCTGAATTTGAGTGGGACCCTCGGTAAGACAAGGTCCTGCAGACCGGGGTTGCAACAGCGATCCTCACGGGGTATTTCTTCCCAAGAATCCGGCTGCAAAAGAGCCCTATGTCGGGAGACACCACACAGTCTGTCCTGACAGAGCTCTGGATCTCTAATCATCATCTCCCGCCCTTTTTCTTCCTCAGCACAAGGCTGTTGGGGGAGGGGATCAGACTGTGTAATGTTCACTGCAGTGTCCATTTGAATAACAACACAGTCAGGGCTACCCACTTCATTACACCATCAAAGCTAGAATGTTCTTTGTGACACCAAACCCCTTCCTGTGGCCCTGAAAAGACAAAAACAGAGCCCTACGCTGCCTCCAAAACTGTGTCTTGTCTATATAATGTACAACAGTTCTCCTAATTTCTAAAGTGTGGAATCTCTCTTCCTCAGGTGTAGAGGGATTAGGAGAAAAATTTAAATGAAATTTAAAGGCTACCTTGTGGAGATAAGGCTGGTTTCAATGTAAAGTGGAAACCACCGGTGCTTGTCTTCATAAAATTTTGTTCTTTATTGTTAAATGAAATTTATAAAATCATTCAGCGTGCTAGCTGGGCGCTAGACGCGTTTCGGAAGACACAACTTCCTTAATCATTAGCAATACAAAATACAAAAGTTTATACATTTATAAAAAAGAAACCTCCACCCACAGCTGAACCTAATTAACAATGGTGATAATAAAGAAACTAAAATTTAACTCTTTCACATGTTATGGAGTTGAAATTTGCACAAGAGGGAGCATTGCACTATTTTCTGACACACCAAAATATTACAATACATATATATTTAATAACTTCATGGATCTCCACCTTTAATGTTTTTATTTTTATTTCCTTTTCCTTATCCTTATATGATGGAAAACCAATACATTGTAATACAAAGAAAATTTCAGTGCGTTCCAATATATTTATGATGATTGTCACATATTAATAGATTTCATTATTACACTCCTAATGTGCGGTTGTTTTATTGTTCAAGCAGATTCTGAATTTAATCATCCCGGTAACTTTATAGCTAGACTTGTTTTTTATTTTTTATTTTCATATATAAATACATTACTTCATTACCTCAATTTAATTATATTATGGGGGGGGGGAAGAGAGGAAAAGAAAAAAGAAAAAAAAAAAAACTTTTTAAAATTTCCAAACTTTTTTTGGGCATTAATTTCACTGATTTATTTTTTAAGTTTTAATATTGCAATCTTTGCTAAAACAAATGTCAAAGTAAAAGGATATGTATTAGAAATTCTATATTTTGAACTATTTCATAGGCATGCACATTTTCTGTGTCTAAACTTGTAAGCTTATTTCGGTCCTTATTGTCAACGGTTTTTTACATATATGTTGATTTCCTAATTTTAGCCTACAATGCAGGTATAGAATGGTCTAGCTCTGCCATGTTTAATGCCCATTACATAGTTCGCTTCTTGTAATAAAAAAAAAAAAAAAAATATTTTAAATTTCCAAACTTTTTTTTGGGGGGGATTAATTTCACTGATTTATTTGTTAAAGGTTTAATATTACAATCCTTTCCAAAACAAATGTTAAAGCAAAAGAATCTGTGTTAGAACTTCTATTTTGATCTATTTCATAGACATGCACATTTTCTGTGTCTAAACATGTAAGCTTATTTCGGTCCTTATTGTCAACGTTTTTTTACATATATGTTGATTTCCTACTTTAGCCTACAATACAGGTTTAGAATGATCTAGCACTATCATATTTGATGTCCATTACATGATCCGCTTTTGGAAATCTTATAACCCAAAATAAAAAAAAAAAATAAAAAAATAAAAAATAAAAAATTATTATTAATAGGAAAAGAAAGAAAGAGCATTGTAGGCTAAAATTAGGAAATCAACATATATGTAAAAAACCATTGACAATAAGGACCGAAATAAGCTTACAAGTTTAGACACAGAAAATGTGCATGCCTATGAAATAGTTCAAAATATAAAATTTCTAATACATATCCTTTTACTTTGACATTTATTTTAGCAAAGATTGCAATATTAAAACTTAAAAAATAAATCGGTGAAATTAATGCCCAAAAAAAGTTTGGAAATTTTAAAAAGTTTTTTTTTTTTTTTTTTTTTTTTTCTTTTCCTCTCTTCCCCCCCCCCCCCCCCCATAATATAATTAAATTGAGGTAATGAAGTAATGTATTTATATATGAAAATAAAAAATAAAAAACAAGTCTAGCTATAAAGTTACCGGGATGATTAAATTCAGAATCTGCTTGAACAATAAAACAACCGCACATTAGGAGTGTAATAATGAAATCTATTAATATGTGACAATCATCATAAATATATTAGAACGCACTGAAATTTTCTTTGTATTACAATGTATTGGTTTTCCATCATATAAGGATAAGGAAAAGGAAATAAAAATAAAAACATTAAAGGTGGAGATCCATGAAGTTATTAAATATATATGTATTGTAATATTTTGGTGTGTCAGAAAATAGTGCAATGCTCCCTCTTGTGCAAATTTCAACTCCATAACATGTGAAAGAGTTAAATTTTAGTTTCTTTATTATCACCATTGTTAATTAGGTTCAGCTGTGGGTGGAGGTTTCTTTTTTATAAATGTATAAACTTTTGTATTTTGTATTGCTAATGATTAAGGAAGTTGTGTCTTCCGAAACGCGTCTAGCGCCCAGCTAGCACGCTGAATGATTTTATAAATTTCATTTAACAATAAAGAACAAAATTTTATGAAGACAAGCACCGGTGGTTTCCACTTTACATTGTTTCCTGGGCAGTTGCCAAAGCTGCCACACCAGGTGCAGGAATCCAGGAGGATATGGGCGGTGGAGCGGCCTTTTCCCTTTCCCTTTCCCAGTGAATGCAAGGCTGGTTTCACACTGCGGTCAGATCAGGTCAGGTTCGATCAGGTTTTGTGTTTCAAAACCAGGAGTGTCTCCAAAACCTAGAACAGGTGTCAGTCTTTCAATTATAGTTTTTCTCTGCAAGTTCCTCTCCTGGTTCCTCTCCTGGTTTTGGCACACAAACCTGATCGAACCTGATCAGTGAAAAACCGCAGTGTGAAACCAGCCTAAGCAGTATCTGGTTTCAGCACTAGTCTATCAGGAAAAAGTAAAAGAAAGGGAGGATCTATAGAGAAAGCTTGTATGTTACAAACCCTCCTGGCTAATGTCAATGAGACTAACAGGGCAATATTTAATAATAGGCATTTCAATGAGGCAGATTCTAAAGGTTATGAGGGAAAGAAGGAAAGAGGATGTCATAGAAAGCTATGATATTAAGTTTTTCCAAAAAAGCAGTAAATTTTATTACATCTCGACAAACCACATAGAAAACAACACACAAGGTAAAAATAATTATAATTGGCATCAAATAGCCAAATGCAGTTTCCAATGTGCATGAATTGGAAAGTAAACCATTCTAAAACACCTGAGCAATCGGGATAATAGAAACAGTAAATGTATAAAAGAGGCACGTCTTCAAAATAGAACAGCTTTTTCAACCCTGAAGGCAAAATATGGGAAAATAGTTTTAGATAGCATTAGTGTAAGATGTCTTATTCCAATAACTAATTACAAGAACCAGTTAGTAAACCACTGCAATGGGGAGAGAGTAGTTCCCTTTAGCAACCATATTTTGACATGTGACTAATCAGTAGCTTGAAGTGATATCATGATATATCAAATACAGGGTATATCACAATGAGAGACTGCATGTATGATCAACAAGTTTTCAGTGGTCTTTTTGGTAGTATTAGCACTAACCAATTAGTATACCACTGAAATAGGGAAAGAGTAGTTATCTTTAGCAACCATATTTCGACGCAATATTCATCAGTAGTATCAAATACAAGGTATATCCATATATAAGATTATATGCTAGATCAACAGCAACAGAAAGAGAAATCAAAGGTAATAACTAGGGATGAGCGAGTACCGCAAAAATTCGGACTCGCTATACTCGCAACGAGTAGGTCCCAGTACTCGTTACTCGTTGCGAGTATATTGAGTCCGATTACTTTCGCTGTGTATCTATAGATACACTGCAAAAGTACCCCAAAAGTGAATAAAAGTTGTTAAAAATAATAAAATTACATACTCACCTGTCCGACGCCTGCATCGGGACCGGCAAAGAAGACCCCGGGGCCATCCCAGAAGACCTGCGATCACCGGACGATAAGGACCCGTGACTTCCAGCCAATCAGATGGCCGGTAGCGATCTGGCCAATCAGATGGCGAGACGTCACAACCACGTGATCGCTAGCGGCCACGTGATTGGCCAGATTGCAAGGTCCTGGCAGTACACTGGCAATTATGACATTATATAAGAGTAGGGTTATTTATGGATTGCTTTTAAATCAGTCTGTAATTAGTGTAAGATTTTGAGGAAATCAAACCCCCATGCTTAAGCAGTGATAGAGTTAGAGTAGTGCCAATGTATACCATGGCGCTGTATAGCACTATATATTGATCATGCCCCAGATGGTATAAGTAAAAGACCCATAAGGCCCATAAAACCCACAGTAGTTTAGCAAAGGACTGATATAACAGCCTGTAAGGCTTCTTTTTGCCCCTTTTGAAAGCCCAGGGCTCTTGTACCCCACCTCCTGACTTGATCTCTATCACGAATAAAGGTATTTAATCTCTTCAAATTAATGATGGTTCTATAAGAACCATCTGGTTTGCAGACCAGAAATAAAGGGGAACAAAATCCCCTTCCTTCCTGGTCCCTTGGAACTTCTATTAGAACCTATTTAGACAACAGGCCCAGGACCTCTGACTCAAGAGCTTGTTGTTGGTCAGGAGATTGAAGAGATGTTACTACAAAGGAGTCTGGGGAAAGTCGATGAAATTCCAGACTTAACCTAGACGATACTAGATTCAGGATCCAGGGATTGGAAATAATTTTCCCCCATCTGGGGCTAAAGAATCTCAGTCTGCTACCCACAGGAGGATCAGGGTCAACGGAATTTATTTCCACTTTTGGAGGAGGATCCACTAAAAAGGGCACCTTTTTGTTTGGATTCCTTGTATTCCCAACAGTCCCGGTTTCTATAGGACTTCTTTTGACCGAACGGCTGCTTTTTCAAGACCCTCCTGTAGGGTGGAAAAAATTGATTAGGGAACACCTTCTTTCATCTCCAGGCTTAGTGATGATATCCTCGAGCAGTTTGCTAAACAGATACTCACCCTGAGATGGAATTGCACACAATTTAGATTTTGATTGTGTATCCCCCTTCCAGCCCTTCAGCCAGAGGGCATGGCGAGCAGAATTTATGAGGCCAGCCGATCTGGCTGCCAAACGTAGAGTCTGCAGAGGCGTCTATATATGCTGTACCTCCTCGGAGCAACAGAATGAGTTTGCAAAGGCATCTGCTAAATACACTGTACCTCCTTGGATCAACGGAATGGAAGACAAGAACTTGTCTCTAGCAACTCCTTTCTTGATTTCATCCTCCAATTGATCAAGCCAAATCAATATTCAACTGGTTGTACAGGTGCATAATATAGCTGGTTTAAAGGTACATGGCGCCCATGCCCGTTTACGCAAAATCTCAGCTTTTCAGTCTAATGTGTTAGAAAAAAGCCCTGAATCCTCAACAGGAAGGGTAGATTGTTTAGATGTGGAAACCAGAGAAGCATCTACAGTACCTTAGGAACCTTTAACCAAATTGATAAGATCTCATCATGAATGGGGTACTTCCTCTAAGAAGAGGAGGAAAGGAATCCATGACGATCCTGTTTGCCCCAGTCTTTTGTAACCAGGCCTCAATGACCATGAAGGAGCATCTCTTTTTGTGAAAGACCTGCAAACATGATCTCTTGTGCAGTTTTTGATTCCTTAGTATCAGAAATCCCCATAGTGTTCCTAACCGATTTAACCAGGTTATCATTACTGTCTGTGGGAAAACAAGATCTTCCTTCTTCATCTGAGGAGGAGGAGAAGGAGGATGATGAAAAGGACGAATGGCTAGACCTAATCTGGTCGCTATCAGATGATGACTCGGAGACTGGAGTATCTCGTTTTGCTTTACTTTCATCTTTCTTAGGCTTATCCAGCCCTTTAAGGGAATGGAGCTCTTCTCTCATCATGGCACGAATGTCAGAGGATCTGAGAGACGATTCCTCCTTTAGTGTCTGAGTGATACATTGCTGACAAAGCCTCCTAACATAGGTGTCAGGAAGGGGCTGTGAGCACAAAGCACATTCTTTGTTTAGCTTTTGCAAGCTTCTTATCCTAGAAGGGGTACACAGAAAGAAGGGGGACTTAGCTTAATAGGCAGAGATATGCAACTCTCATCGAGTGATGCTTGTCAGTGTCGTACTGGTTCTGGAGGTGGAGGCACAGCATGAGTTGTAGATGGCTCAGATATCTTACTTTGCTCACTCCTGTCAGTGGAGTCACCTTCTTTGGAGCGCCCACTGCTGCTCTTAGATTTGCTATGCCTCTTGTACAACCACCACCGGTGGGTGCGCCTCTGAAGAGGACATCTTGTGGGGCACAAAGGCAGAAGGATCATACCGGAAATTGAAGGCTGTGCGCCACCCCCCACACTTCTCCTTGCCGGAGATCACCTCTCTGGACCGCCCAGGACTGTCAGCGAAGCAGGGCAACCAATGTTCACACCCTGCGCCCAGGATGAGTGCGGGCCTGCTCCATGGATCACTGCACCATGCCCCACGCAAGCCAGGTCAGCCTCATCTGGACCCTGTCGTCGCACCATCCATCCCAGACGGGGAGGGGGGTTTGGGGGGGGGGAATCTGACAAGCAAGGGCTCCCTAGATGCTGCCTCTGGAGTCCCAGACCCTGCCCTTCTCACAGACACCCCACAGAGGTTGCTTGAACCCAGGTACATCTTCTTGCTGCAGGTTTCCATCAGGACAAGAAACCAATTGAAGAGGAAAGGGAGATTGCCCCTTTTTATCTGTAGGTTTCCTGTCCCTATGGGCGGATCCCCTCTCTCAGTGAGTGATGTCGTGGCGAAAAGAAAAACTAACTTCATGACAAAAGTAACAGTGATTTCATCGACTGAACCAAAGAAGCCCTCAGCACTCCTAAGAAAAAAACAGAAAGTGAAAGAAACATCTCCTAAAAAGGATTCAGCTACAGGATCAGTTCAACACCAGTGCAGAGCTTGCTCAAGAATGGCAGCACGCAGGTGTTGGTGCATCTGCATGCACAATGATGCTAAGACTTTTTGAGTGTGTTAAGTCACAATTTTGATTAAGGGTAGGGTCAAATTGTGTTTTTGCTGTACGTTTAACGTAAACAGTAACGGTTTCAGTTGTAACAGACAGCAAAAGTGACATCTTTAAGCATTTTATAGCGCATACGTTTGTGATACTTCAAAAATGTATGTGCTACATCCCACCTCTCCTCCTGCTCCCTCTTTGACCGCCTACAATCTGGTTTCCGAACCCACCACTCCACCAAAACAGCCCTAACCAAAGTCTCCCAACGACCTACTGACCGCCAAGAGCAAGCGACACTACTCCGTCCTCCTCCTTCTCGACCTTTCTGCCGCCTTCAACATTGTCGGCCATTCCCTCCTACTTCAAATTCTAGAATCTCTTGGCATCACTGACCTAGCCTTCTCCTGGATCTCCTCTTGCTCAACGGACCGGACTTTCAGCATCACCCAGTCCCACACCTCCTCCTCCTCACACTACCACCTATCTGTTGGAGTTCCCCAAGGCTCGGTCTTGGGACCATTACTCTTCTCCATTTACACTCTCGGCCTAGGCCAACTCATTGAGTCCAACGGCCTTCAATACCACCTCCACGCCAATGGCACCCAGTTCTACCTGTTCGGCCCCGACATCACCTTCCTACTATCCAAAATTCCGCAATGCCTGTCCGCCATCTCATCCTTCTTCTCTGCTCGCTTCCTAAAACTAAATATGGATAAAACTGAGTTCATCGTTTTCCCTCAAGTTACTCTCCCTCCCTACCCGACCTATCCATCACTGTTAACGACTGCTCACTTTCACCCGTCCCCCACGCCAAATGTCTCGGGGTAATCCTCGACTCTTCCCTCTCCTTCAAGCCTCAATTCCAAGCCCTCGCCACCGCCTGCTGACTCCAGCTCCAAAACATTACCCGAATCCTCTCTTTCCTTGACCACAACATTGCTAAAACACTTGTGCACACTCATCATCCCCCACCTCGACTACTGCAACCTCCTTCTCACCGGCCTTCCCGCTACCTCCCTCGCACCTCTCCAAACCAGCCTCTATTTCGCCTCCCGACTCCTCCACCTGTCTCTCCGCTACTCCCCTGTCTCCCCCCTCTGCCAAGCCCTTCACTGGCTTCCCACTTCCCAGAGATCCAAAACCCTAACCATGACATACAAGGCCATACACAACCTGTCCCTTCCATACGTCTCTGACCTGGTCTCCCGATACCTACCCTTATGAAATCTGCACTCCTCTCAAGAGCTCCTTCTCTTCTCCCCTTGCATCTCCTCCGACAACCGCATAAAGATTTCCCTCGTGCATCCGCCATACTCTGGCACTCTCCCCCCACCACATCAGGCACTCCTCTACCCTGAGAACCTTCAAGAAAAACCTGAAGACCCACCTCTTCCTTCAAGCCTACAACACACACTGAGACCTAATCCGCCACACCAACTCACCCTCACCTCTCCCCCTCCTACTTTCTCCCCAACCATCCCTTATAGTCTGAGCCCTCATGGACAGGGTCCTCTGCCCTATTGTACCTGTATGATTTGACAGTCATCATTTTACGTTCTTGTCCTCGTCTGCCCCTACATATGTAAAGCACCATGGAACCTAATGGCGCTATATAAATAAATAATAATAAAAATAATAGGATAGAGATAGGATATATAGAAAGATGGACGCAAGAATAGCATTACCCGTGTCCCTGCTCTGTCTTCCTGCTCTCTGCCGTTGGGTGAATATTAATGAGCTTAATGAGCGGCACTGGAAGCAGCAAAGAGAGAGCGGGGAGACACAGCAGAGAGACTGGTAATGCTTTTTTTGCATCTGTCTATCTTTCCATCTATCCTATCTATCTTTCTGTCCTATCATCTTTCTATTGTCATCTATTGCAAATGCAATATAACGCAATGCTGCACATTTGCAGAAATTTGTAGCATGATGTTATATTGCGGTTGTGCTTTAACGAACTGAAAAATCCTGTAGTCCGCGTTTGCCTAGGCCTTTCAACAAATGCATACTTGCAAACACATACTTATTTGGCATGCATTAGTAGGCGTTGTTGAATGGAGGCCTATGGATGCATTTGCGTGTCCATTGCATTGAGATTGTGCTGATGTCAAATGGATGCATTAAACGCAATGTGAACCTGCCCTAAGGCTACCTTCACACGTTGATTATTTAATGAGTTTTTTACCTCAGTATTTGTAAGCCAAAACCAGGAGGGGATAAAAAACACAGAAGCGGTGATGAATTTTTTTTGTTGTTTGTTTTTTTTTTGTTTTGTTTTTTAAACAATTTATTTTATATTTAAATAAATCTTATAACAACAGATAAAACTTGTTATATCAATATAACAGTCATGTCCAAATAATCACCACCAGTGTAAACCAAATCCAAACTGGATATTATAGGGGAGGGGAGGGAAAGATAGGACCACACAGAGGGAAGGGGGCAGCCAGGATTGGACACAGAAGGTAAACTAATGGGTAGTGGGGGGAAATAAGCTTTAGGAGCTTTGTTTTCATTATTTTTGTATACCAATCTATTTATGAGAAGACCAGAATCAAACAGGAAAAATATTAAAGCGTGAAAAATATTAAAGCGTGAAATATTAAGTGTGAGCTATCGCAAATCCAGAAGTCTCCCAAAATCTCCCACTGGCGACTGACTCGTTCTTTTTGCTTTATCAAGTGAACCAAACAACGTTCATGTAGATAATCAGAATTAATCCTACCAATGAGTCCCTCCTGTGTGGGGGTAGAAGCTTCCCTCCAGTGCCTTGCCAAGCTCTGATGGGCCGCTATCAAAACATGGGTTATCACTGGAACTAAGTTTCGGGGAAGAAGGTCCAACCCAATATTTAAGACTGCCAAGGGCCCCTTTAGAGTTAAAGGGAAACCTATCAAGGTCCTGATTAAGTCTGCCACTCAATTCCAGAATTCTCCAATCTTAGGGCACCACCACCACACATGACCCAGATCCTTTTTTACCACATCCCTTCAAGCATAATGGGGAATATGATTTGTTAAATTAGGAAATTTTATAAGGGGTTAGATAACCAGTTCATATGTATTTTCTTTAGTTGTTCTGGATGATTAATGCAGGAGGAGTGCCTTTGAGTCAATGTGGCCACTGTCCACCAGTGTTCAGGGGTGCATGAGAAAAAAAGTGCCTCCTCCCAGACAGTCATATAAGGGAGTATGACCGACTCCGCTGGTGAGTTAAGAGTCCTATAAAACAGACAATCCATGTTCATTTGGGTATTCTACTTTAAAGTATTTCTGCACCATGTCTGATGGGTCAGGGCTCCATAAAACTGGAAATGTACACGACTGGATAAAATAATGAATTTAGATGTACTGATAAAAGCATGTTTTGGGAATCTTGTAACGTTGGGACAAATCTGCAAAGGATGGGAATACAGGGCCATCTAAGAGTTTGTCAAGCCTGCTTACACCTGATTTCACCAACAGGTCTAGAGACAACCCAGAGATGTGTGCTTCTATTGCTTTTAAAGAAATGTATTTAAATAGGGATTCTGTAAGTGTTCTATCAAGTTTATTCCAATAAGAAATCAACGAGGACATCATATGTAAGGGAAAATTCGAATTCTGGGGCTTTCGTAGCTCGATCTCTAGCAAAAGTCTAGTAGACCTGAGGGAAGCAAACTTTCTATTTGGAGCCATCTATAATTAAGATCCCCAGCCCACAAATCCTTTATGGCCTCGAGTATGGCCACCTTGTGGTGCAGAGATAGATTTGATACACCCATGCCACCACGGGAATATTGGAAATGTAGAGCCTTGACCGCCACTTTTGTTTTTACAAATAAACTTACCAAGTAAGAATAGTAATCTAAGAAAGGGGTGAGAATGCGCAAAATAGGGTCTTATCCTTAGGAGACAGGTTTTGAAATGGTGACATCTAGGAACTGCTCACCTGATAAGGTTGTGTAGCACACAACCGGCGTGATCGCTCAGAACAATACAGCTGCTGCCAGGACCGTACCTCCACAGGTCACTGTAGTCACGATAAGCTTCCAATAGGACAAAGTACCTCGTGGTCCGAGCTGCTGTGTTCGTATGATGTAAAAACCAGATACAGCGGTATGTCTGGGTATAGTAGTAGCTGTATATTTTCCGACGCGTTTCGGAGTCATATCCCAAACTCCTTCCTCAGGGAACCTGAGGAAGGAGTTTGGGATATGACTCCGAAACACGTCGGAAAATAAACAGCTACTACTATACCTAGACATACCGCTGTATCTGGTTTTTACATCATACGAACACAGCAGCTCGGACCACGAGGTACTTTGTCCTATTGCAAGTAAGAATAGTAGGGGTCCTATCCATCTAGATTGGAATTTGAGAGGGAGACATCTGAACAAGTTGGTAATCTTAGGCAGCAACATAATTTTTACAATTTGTATTCTGGCAAACCAGGAAAGTGGGAGAAGGGTCTGCCTTTCCAAGTCCCCACGAATGTCCGAAATCAGCGATTCACAGTTCAACTTAATTAGATTTACAAATTTTGCCATTTTAATTCTCAAATAAATAAATCCCACTTAAAGGGATCCTGTCACCCCCAAATCACCTCTAAACCTATTAAAACCTGTCCCTAGAGCATATTAACACTGTCCCTACACTCCTTTTAGCTCCTAAATGGCATTAGTCAAAGTGAATATAAACGTTTTATAAGTACC
The DNA here is from genome assembly GCA_033576535.1 of Allobates femoralis. Taxonomy (NCBI): domain Eukaryota; kingdom Metazoa; phylum Chordata; class Amphibia; order Anura; family Aromobatidae; genus Allobates; species Allobates femoralis. Next base: position 391,996,426 of record JARQOC010000002.1, read on the forward strand.
TGATTAGTCATGATAATGAGTGACTATGCTATTCATAGTCACTCATCAAGGCAGCCCCTCTTCTTCATATCACGCCTATTCAGGCGTGCTCGTCAGTCTATGTTCAAAATCGCGCCTCCCTGCGCGCCTCCCCTCTCTCTCATAGCGTCCGGGCTTCACTGTAAGCTGTATGACGCGATTCGCGTCATTCCCGGCGCCAGATGACGTATTTGCAGCCGCGCCGCGCTGTCAGCTTCAAGTCCCGCACTGCGCATGCGCATGGGCATGCGCAGTGCGTATTTTGAAGCTGACAGCGCGGCGCGGCTGCAAATACGTCATCTGGCGCCGGGAATGACGCGAATCGCGTCATACAGCTTACAGTGAAGCCCGGACGCTATGAGAGAGAGGGGAGGCGCGCAGGGAGGCGCGATTTTGAACATAGACTGACGAGCACGCCTGAATAGGCGTGATATGAAGAAGAGGGGCTGCCTTGATGAGTGACTATGAATAGCATAGTCACTCATTATCATGACTAATCAGGTACTTATAAAACGTTATATTCACTTTGACTAATGCCATTTAGGAGCTAAAAGGAGTGTAGGGACAGTGTTAATATGCTCTAGGGACAGGTTTTAATAGGTTTAGAGGTGATTTGGGGGTGACAGGATCCCTTTAAAGGGAACATGCTTTAGTATTCTATCCTTTACTAAATGTGTAATATTTATGGGGAATATGACAGACTTTGTGGGTGACCAGAAAAATGCCCACAGGAAAAATGCCCACAGGAAAATTGCCCACATGAAAAATGCCCACAGGAAAATTGCCCACAGGAAAAATGCCCACATGGAAAATTGCCCACACGGAAAATTGCCCACACGGAAAATTGCCCACACGGAAAATTGCCCACACAGAAAATTGCCCACACGGAAATTTGCCCACACGGAAAATTGCCCACACAGAAATTTGCCCACATGGAAAATTGCCCACACGGAAAATTGCCCACACAGAAAATTGCTAATTGCAGTATCACAAAGTTTCAGATCTCTGATATTTGAGGTGCAAGGTGAGGATGTTCACCTGATATGTGAAAAATGCCCACAGACATGAATGCCAACAGGAAAACAGGGCTGGAGAATAATACAGAATTTTAGGTTATATGCTCTGCAAGACGAGGAATGGTATAGAGGTGTAAGTGAGATGCTTTGCAAGACTGCGGATGGTATAGAGGTGTAGGTGAGATACTCTGCAAAACGGGGATGGTATAGATGTGTAGGTGAGATGCTCTGCAAGACGGGGATGGTATAGAGGTGTAGGTGAGATACTCTGCAAAATGGGGATGGTATAGAGGTGAAGGTGAGATGCTCTGCAAGACGGGGATGGTATAGAGGTGTAGGTGAGATACTCTGCAAAACGGGGATGGTATAGAGGTGTAGGTGAGATGCTCTGCAGAACTGTGGGATAGTATAGAAGTGTAGATGAGATGCTCTGCAAGATGGGGGATGGTATAGAGGTGTAGGTGAGATGCTCTGCAGAACTGGGGGATAGTATAGAGGTGTAGGTGAGATGCTCTGGAAGATGGGGGATGGTAAAGAGGTGTAAGTGAGATGCTCTGCAGGGCAGGAGAATAACATAGAATTGTAGGTGAGATGCTTTACGGGGTAGGATAATAAAGAATTATAGGTGAGATGCTCTGCAGGGCAGGGGGATAGCATAGAGGTGTAGGTGAGATGCTCTGCAGAACAGGGAACAGTATAGGTGTAGGTGACATGCTCTGCAGGGTAGAATAAAGAATTATAGGTGAGATGCTCTGCAGGGCAGGGGGATAGCATAGAGGTGTAGGTGAGATGCTCTGCAGAACAGGGAACAGTATAGGTGTAGGTGACATGCTCTGCAGGGTAGAATAAAGAATTATAGGTGAGATGCTCTGCAGAGCAGGGGGATAGCATAGAGGTGTAGGTGAGATGCTCTGCAGAACAGGGAACAGTATAGGTGTAAGGTGACATGCTCTGCAGGGCAGTGGGATAGTATAGAGTTATAGGTGAGATGCTGTGCAGCAAAGAAGAATGTCGGCAGAAATTGCCCACATAGAAAATTGCCCACAAATGTATTAACAACAGTTTATTAAGGAAGTCTAATAACAACAATAACTTCAGTTTAGTAAACTAAGATGATAATGTATTAGACCTGCAGTCCCATGTAACTCCACAGATAATCCAGTGATCCTCCTGTGAGTACAGATAGCAGTGATGGCTCCTCTGAATCTGCTGCTGGTTCGGTTCTGCTGTTTTGGGCTGGAGGGAGGGAGGAGTAAGGCAGAATCACTGAGAGATGACAGCAGACTGGATCTATCTATTGCAGATAATGATAGACTGCTACAAACCCCAGATCTTTAGCATTTCTGCACTAGGTCAACTGTAATTCACAAGATGATCACACATCATGTGAATCCTCACCTGCACCTCAAATATCAGAGATCTGAAACTTTGTGATGCTGCAAATGGCAGTTTTCTGTGTGGGCAATTTTCCATGTGGGCAATTTTCCATGTGGGCAATTTTCCATGTGGGCTATTTTCCGTGTGGGCAATTTTCCGTGTGGGCATTTTTCCTGTGGGCAATTTTATTGTGGGCAATTTTCCTGTGGGCATTTTTCCTGTGGGCATTTTTCAGGGAACCGACTTTGTGGCATTTCATTTTTAATTTGAGATTCTGGAGAATTCAGCCAGGGAGTCCATGACAACCACCAGGGACCCCTCCACCCTGGTAAGAGATATCATCAAGTTGTCTGTATACAATCCCACCACACCACATGGTCCTCATCTCTCACACGGACTCCATGTATGCTTCGATTAGTTCTGAGAACATCTTCCAGTGGCTCAATTAGCAAAGCCAAGATAACTGGGTGAAAGAGGGCAGCCCTGCTGGGTGCCATTAGATATCCTAAACCGGTCTGAGGTGAAGCCAGACACACTCACCACCGCGTTCGGATTAGAGCATAGTGCCAATATAGCCTTTTTAATATCTCCCACAAAACCAAACTTATCCAGGACCTCACCCATATAACCCCAGTGCACTCTGTCAAACGCCTTCTCGGAATCAAGAGACAGTAGTACACCGTGGAATTACTAGTCTCCATTATCTCCAACAAATCTATTAAATTTCTACTGCAGTCCTTGGCTTGTCTCCCATAAACAAATCCAACATGGTCAGGTGCTATCAGAGAGAGAAGGACAGACATTATTCTGGCTGCAAGTATTTTAGAGAATATTTTTAGATCACAGTTTATTAAGGAGATGAGTCTAAAATTACCAGGTGTGTTCGGGGGTTTCCTGGTTTTAGGAATGGTTGTGATTTCTGCTTCAAGGTTTTCATGGCTTATTGTAGAGCTACATTTTCAAAAATTAAAAGTTCTTAGGAGGAAAGGAGCTAAAGTTTTTACAAAGCAATGATAGTAGGTGTTAGAAAAAACGTCCGGATGGGCCCTGAGCAGAGGATTTTTTTAGTAGAACGGATTATTTGTTCCACATCAATAATAGATAGGGGGATATTTAGAACACTTAGCTGAGCCGCCGATAATTTGGGGAGCTAGATTCTTTCTAGGAAGTTACCAATTTCGTGTGGATTAGGTTGAACTGTATGGGGATCCTCTTTTAGGTTGTACAGTGAATAATAAAGTTGCGTAAATTCTTTAGCTATGTCGATCGAATTTAGTACTTTAGTCCCATTAGGTTTATTCAAGTATGCAATCCTGTTTCTTATCTCCCTTTTTTGATTTCCCTACCTAAAATCTTCCCTGCCCTATCTCCCATTGCATAATATTTAGTTTTGGACTTTTTAAGAGCTTTTTCTTACTGGAAAAAAAGTAGAGCACGCAGCCTCATGCTATGCTCCGTTATTTTTTGGGACAACTGTGGGGTGGGGTTTTTCTTGTTGATTTATTCCAGATTGTTAATTTGAGTTAATAGGTCGAACACTATGGCCTCTCTTCTTTTCTTTTCTACTGCTGCCATCTTAATAAAAATACCTCTTGTATGCCTTGTAGGCCGACCATACCACTTCATCTGAGGTGGAGTTATCATTTATGTCAAAGAAGTTTTTTAACTTGGTCTCTATTAATTTAATGTTTTGTTTGTTGGTCAGTAAAAAAAATCATTTAAATGCCACCTATTAGCTTTGACCGAAGAGTCACTATCAGATATGGTGAGCGAGACAGGAGCATGGTCAGACCATGAGATCACCCCTATCATTGCCTCAAGCACACAACCTAGAATTCTATCATCCACAAATATATAGTCTATCCTGCTATAGGAATTAAATCTAGAGGAGAAATGGGAGTAAAGGCCGCTTCACACGCTAGGATATCGTTAACGATATCCTTGAAACGTCACGATTTGTGAACGTTCTAACAATATTGTTAGTGTGTCCTTGCATGTAAGTGAACAATGTAGGATGAAAAAATCGTTGGAACGGTCATCACAAAAATGGAATCCTGACCTCAAATATATCATTCGTCATCCAATTAACTTTGCTTGAAGAAGCAACATCGTTCAGTGTGACACCTTTTTGAACGATGTCGTTCAAAAATCTCCTATTCCTGCCACTTTAAAAGATCGTTCAGTCCTTGCTCTCCTATTTAACAGGTGCGTTGCCGAATGGGATATCATTAACGATATCCTTGTGTGTGACAATGCACTAACGATGTCGGAATGATCACTGTCATGTGATCATTCTAAGGATATCGTTAACGATATCCTAGTGTGTAACGGCACCTTAATCTCTCTCAGAGCTGTGGAGATATCTCCAGATGTCATGTAAGTTAGTGATTTTATCTCTCCCCTAGAGGTACGTCTGTTTGGCAATCTAACACAGCAGACTTGAAGTCTCAACAGACAATTTAAACCCTTTGGAGAACACCTGAACTCTCTTAAGTGTTTGTCTGATAAATGAAAACTGGTGCATATTTGGGCCATATAGAGATTCAATCATGTACCTAGTGTTGTTTAATGAACAATCAAGGAAAATAAAACGCATCTCCGGATCACTAGTAGTGTTATACAATTTAAAGGATAGGGAGTCTCTTATAAAAAAAAAAAATAGCCACTCCATCTCTTTTAGTCTTGTTTGCAAAAAACTGATGTGGATAAGAAGGGTTCTTTTGCCAAGCATTGTCCTGCACCAACAAGTGCGTTTCTTGAACACAAATTACATTAGCAGTTTCTTTGTAAATATTCCCCCAAAAGATTGATTTTTTTACCTGGCGTGTTCAAACCATTGGCATTTATAGATATAACCTTAATATGCATTGTTAATACTATATACTGCTTTATGTGAAACCATTGCTTCTAAATGAGTGAAAAAAATGGGGAGGACAGACAGGGTGAGGATAGACAGGGAAACAAATTTGCTTGTATAAACAAATGCAGGGTTATCAAACCTAATTTTTTGCTTCATCATAAGAGGAAATCCCCTTACAGTTCCAAAACCAAGCAAACAGTAAAGAAAAAGGAAAAAAAAAGTGTAAAATAGTTTGAAAGAGAGTGAAAAAAGACACTCTGAAGGCAACTTTGCCTGGTTTCAACATCGCCATAAAGGCATCAGACAAAGTAGAAAGCAGGAAGCAGAGAACAGCTCTGCAGTAATCATTCATGCTGTAAAGTCTTTTCTTTTTCTGTGCCTGAGGAGCTCTTTTGTCATTCAGATATATAGCCTGAATCTTCCATTTTAGCAATAAATCTCTCACCTTTTCCAGGGATGTGCAGACAAATATGGAATTGTCCTTTAAGACTTTCAATTTCGTGGGGAACCCCCAGTGATACTTTATTCCTTGTTCTCTGAAGGCTATAGTATACAGCGTATACTCCCTCCTCTGAGCTAAAGTAACTGCTGACAAGTCAAGGAATACCTTCAGGTGGGCCAAGTTATCTGGTAGCTTTGGCCTTTTTCTTAGACCAGCCATAAAAGTCTCCTTTATTGTATGGAAATGAATGCGGGCAATAACATCTTGTGGTAAATCTGGGTTGAGGCCTTTTGTTTTCGGATTCTTGTATATTCTATCCACAATTAAGTCCTTGCTGTCTGCAAAAGGAATCGCCGTGTGTATGAACCTTTACAGAAGACTTGGCAAGACTTTGTCAGGAGTAGATTCATCAATTCCTCTAATGTGTATATTATTTCTTCTGGATCTATCCTCAAAATCCAGGGTTTTGTTGTGGATTTGAGAAACCTTTTCTAGAGCCTCATTAGCATCTATTAGTTCATTATGAAGTTCTGCCAGCTTCTGCTCTAGATGATCTCCTCTAGTTCTCAGATCCTTCAGTTCCCCCTGATCTCTGCTTTAAACTCAGCTATCATTCTTTTAAGATCAGCTTGGAGTTCTTCCTTGAGGGTCTTAAGCAAAGCCTCCATTGTTTTCTGTGTAAGGGGAATATCTGTCTGAGCTTCTTCCCCCAGCCTGAGACTGCCACATGTGAAGAGCAGGGAGAATGAGCTGGGGAGTGAGAAGCTGCAGCCATGTTGGAGGCTGTATTCAGTACCTGGTCTCTAGAGAAATATGCAGTCACCTTCTTTGGACATCTCCTTCTTGCTGACTTGCCACGCACCATTGGAACCACTGTGTCCTCAGGTCACCAGGTAACTTATTTAGGGCTTCCCAGAGTGGTTTTTCACCTTGTTGTGCCGAGTTAAAGCTGATCTCTGCTGGAGCTCCTGTTCTAAGTAGCCTCTGCCATTCAAAGCTCGGCCACGCCCCTCACTCTCTGCAGTTTCTCATCAAGTCTCTCAGACTTAAAATAGTGTGTCCCGCACCTTTGCAGGATTGTGAAAGACTGGTCTTACCCAGAAACAGTCACCTGATATCTTACCTGACTAAATACAGCTTCCCACCTGTGATTATATCAGACACACACAGAACTGCATGCATTTAACCCTTTGTATAATGCTGCAAGGCACAGTAAACATTGACATTTATGTTGCAACATACCTCTGCCTGTGTGATACATACTTGCCATTTAAAATGCAGCCATTCACTAAATCACAAGGGATTGTTCATTACTTGGACAACCCCATCTCATTCCTCATTATAATGAAAAAGCCTATATCCACCTCTTGTGCCGATGCAGTGCCAGTGGTGTCGTCACTTGTGTTCCCAGGCCCACATGATGTTGTTACATCATGTGAGCCTTGAGCTAAGTACTGCTGACTCTCTCCCCTTTCTTTGGGCATATAATCAAGAGGAAGCGAGACCTGCGGATGGCTGCTCACTGAAGGTGGGGAGAAGTTGGCAGTGATTGGCTTAGGACCTCATGTGGGCCCAGGAACACAAGTGCTGACACCACTGGAGCTGCATCGGCACAGGTCTTTTCATTTTAATGGGGAATGAGCAGGGTTGTCCGAGTAGTGGACATCCTGTTTAATAAAGGCATTACTGGAATAGGATACACATAATTCATACACTTAAAGTTAAGAGAATCTGCTACCCCTGCGACCTATCTAAGCTATTAATATGGGCATACAAGTTATAGACTGCTGAAAAGAATCATACTTCTCTGCCTCATATCAGATGCTTTGTTGTGGACAAATCATCTTTTATCACTTTATATAAATGAGCTGTTCCAGGCTTTAGGTTGGATGCTGCCTTCAAGATAACTCTGCCTCCAGACCGTGTTATTATTATTATTTATTTATAAATAGAAAGGGGTGTTATCAGAGTGAGGTTGTCTTTACACTGCATAATTTTCACATCCGTGTGGATATTTGAATATCAAGGACCACACGGACAGGCACTGATCTGTGCAGATGGATGCCAAGTGATGCCCATGAACCGTTTTTTTTTTAACGGATCTGTCATCAGTTAGCAGAGATAGGGCTGTGAGGTGCTGTACCTTGCTTCTGAGCAAGCTCAGTACAGCAAAACGGATCTGTTATACGTTTTTTTCATGGATCCATATGGATCTGTGCTCCATAGACATCCATGTTATTTGACACGGACAGCTATGGATCCATGTCTGTCCGTTTGTGTCAGTGATTTTCAAGGCAGTCCAAAATCAGAGCAGTCTTCAATTGTAGGTGCATGAAAAAAACTGGTGCAAACGGATAAGGCTGCTTTCTCATTGCGATTTTTTTTCCTGTCCGTCGGGATCCTATTTTTTGCAGGACCCCATGGACAGTAACGGAGAGAAACGGATCGGAGGACACTTATGTGTCCGATCCGATTTTATGACGGATCCGATTTTAGTATCTTTGAAGCCCGATAAAACATTCTGCGCATGCGTGGTGCACTAAATTGGATCCGATAAACGATACGATTTTTTTATCCGATCCACTCTCCATAGGCCCCTGTGTTAATTGCCGCGGACCGCTTCGGATCCAATTGTGCCCGATTTGGTCCGCTGTGCCCAAAATCGGAGCAGTCTACGATTTTGGGTACAGGAAAAAATCGGACACAATCGGATCCGTCACAAATCGGATGCATTAAGGGCAATTTGATCCGATCCGTTGCCCATAGGAATACATGGGGGCTAAATCAGATCCGTGGCTGTCCGTTTTACAACGGACAGCCACGGATTGCAAGAAAGAATCGCAATGTGAAAGAAGCCTAAGGCCCCTTCACACTGGGTCCCTCAGCAAAACTTAGAATTAATGGTGCTCTTTCTGATTCACTATTAATCAAAAATGGAACCCGACAGGGGTGCCCTCTAAACCCGGTGTTATACATTCTGGTCATGGAACATTTGATGGAGATGATACGTGCATGCCCTGACATACAAGGGATATGGATTTCGGGTCAAGAACACATATGCTCTGCCTTTGCAGATGACCTATTGATATATTTAACTGACCCGCATACCTCACTTTCATCATAGATGTCCATGCTAGAGAGTTTTGGACAATGGTCAAATTATAAAATTAACATTGATAAATCAGAGGCTCTGGGATTGGAACTATCTACAGATTTAACTAACTTACTAAAAGCAAATAACCCATTCAAATGGCTGCCGAACAATGTAATACATTATTTAGGGACTCAGATTCCTTCTGACCTGTCGAGGCTGTTCACTTTTAACTTCCTCCCCTTTCTGTCCAAAATGGAGGGGAATTTGCAGTCTTGGAATCAGTGATTTTTCCTGGTTTGGAAGAGTTAGTATTTTGAAAATCACAATTCTTCCTAGACTACTTTATCTTTTACAACCTGTCCCGATCCACATACCATCTTACTTCTGGACCAAGGTCAGACGTCACTTTGGACATTTTGTCTGGTCAGGGAAACGCCCCAGGCTCAAATTTAATGTCTTGACTGGGTCTAAGGAGAAGGGTGGAATGGGTCTCCCGGATTGTCATAGGTATCATAGGGCTTCAGCACACGCAAGGGTTCTGGATTTGTTACATAACTCAAAGTCAAAATTGTGGGTGCGTATCATACAGGATATATGCCCCTTGTCAGTGATGACCCTCCCCTGGACTTAGTCTACCCTATCTCAAAAAAGAATTGAAATACCATTTAGCCTGTTACAGACTTTGAAAACTGTCTGTCGACAATCAGGGATAGACTCATTAATTGACCCTAAAGGGCCTCTAATGCCCATAACAGATATCCAAGGTTTCCCCTGGTGGCTCTTCTAATGTTTTCCTGAACAGATCAAGCTTGTGCATCAAGTAGCTCCAGGAGGAACTCTTCTACCTCTTTCCAATATACTTGGGGATGATCTCCTGCGAACACGCCATAGGTTCGAACACATGCAGCTCCAACATTTTCTTGCCTCACTAAGGCTGAGTTCACACTGGGCGTATTTGCGGCGCTTTTTTGCGCACGTTTTTCCCCCCAAAGCGGACCTGCGTCTGCGTGTCACAGCAAAGTGAATGCACTTTCACTTTTGCTGTTCACACGCAGCGCAATTTTCGGCCGCGCTTTTATGGGAGAAAGCGCGCACGTAAAAAGAATGAACATGTTCATTCTTTCCGCCTTTTTACGTTCGCTTTCTCCCATAGGCCCCATTTTAACTCCTGGAATTACGCATCGCCGTTCAGACGATGCGCATTCCAGCGCGGGGCAAGGGGTATGTGCGCAGGAAATGATGTCACACGGGAACAGCCCCAGGGAAAATAGGAACAGGAAATCCCATCATTTTGGGATTCCTGCTTTCCCGTGGCTGTCCCTGTGTGACCGAGTGTCTGGGCATGATGGCCGAGCCGGCGTTCAATATGTGTATATGAGGACCGCCTCATTGACAAGGTAAGTATCTGTGTGTAATGTATGTGTGGTGTGTTTGTACTATGTGTATGTGTGTCCTGTCTGTGTCGTGTGTGTGAGTGAGTCCCCCAGGATACTCACCACTCCTCAGGATGCATGGGAGAGGCGTCCGGTCCTCCTCGCGGCTTCCAGCATCTGCCGGTGAAGCGATCAGCTGACTGTCAGCTGAGCCGGTCAGCTGACAGATCGCTTCACCGGCACACCGACAGACATGGAGGAAGCTGCAGAGGACATGGGGGCATTGCAGAGGACATGGGCCAGCCGAGAGGGAGGTAAGTATGTATGTGTGTATGTGTGTGTGTGTGTGTGTGTATGTATGTATGTATGTGGATGTGTGTATGTATGTATGTATGTGGATGTATGTGTGTGTGGATGTATGTGTGTGTGTGGATGTATGTATGTGTTTATGTGTGTGTGTATGTGTGTGTGGATGTATGTATGTGTATATGTGTGTGTGGATGTATGTATGTGTGTGTATGCATGTGTGTGTGTGGATGTATGTATGTGTGTGTGTTGTGTATATGTATGTGTGTGTGTGGATGCGTGCGTGTACATGAGCGTGCATGGATGTGTGCGTACATGAGCGTGTGTGGACGAGTGCGTGCATGGATGTGTGCGTGCATGGATGTGTGTGTGCATGGATGTGTGCGTGCGTGGACATGTGCATGCGTGGACGTGAGCGTACGTGAGCATGCGTGTGCGTGTGTAGACGTGTGCGTGCGTAGACGTGTGCATGGATGGATGTGTGTGTGGACGTGTGTGCGTGGACGTGCGTGCGTGGATGTACGTGCGTGGATGTGTGCGTGCGTGGATGCGTATGTGGATATGCGTGTGTGGATGTCAGCGTGCGTGAATGTGTGCGTGTGTGGATGCATATGTGGAAGTGCATATGTGGATATGTGGATGTGTGTGCGTACGTGGATATGCATGCGTGAATGTCACCATGCGCGGATGTCACTGTGCGCGGATGTCACTGTGCGCGGATGTATGTGGATGTACGTGCATGGATGTCAGCGTGCGTGGATGCGTATGTGGATGTGCATGTGTGAACGTCAGCATGTGTGGATGTGTGCGTGCGTGGATGCATATGTGGAAGTGCGTGGATGTCAGTGGATGTGCGTGCGTGGATGCATATGGAAGTGCGTGGATGTCGGCGTGCGTGGATGCGTATGTGGATGTATGTGCGTACGTGGATGTCAGCATGCGTGGATATGCGTGCGTGAATGTCACCATGCGTGGATGTATGTGGATGTACGTGCGTGGATGTACGTGCGTGGATGCGTATGTGGATGTGCTTGTGTGGATGTGCGTGGATATCAGTGTGTGTGGATGCGTATGTGGATGTGCATGCGTGGATGTCAGCGTCGTGGATGTGTGAGTGCATGGATGCATATGTGGAAGTGTGTGCGTGGATGTCAGCGTGTGTGGATGTACGTGCGTGGATGTGCGCGTTCGTGGATGCGTATTTGGATGTGCGTGTGTGGATGTCAGCGTGCATGAATGTGTGCGTGCGTGGATGTCAGCGTGCGTGGATGTCAGTGGATGTGCATGCGTGGATGTCAGTGTGCGTGGATGTGTGTGCGTGAATGTGCATGCGTGGATGTGCGTACGTGGATGTCAGCATGCGTGGATGTCAGATTGCATGGATGGATGTCAGCGTGCGTGGATGTGGATGTGCATGCGTGAATGTGTGCATGTGTAGATGATGGGTGCATGGGTGGATGGATGGGTGCAACAAGGGATCAAGTGTCCTCTTGTTGTAGTCTCTGGGATCATAGTCATGGTTCACTGTATGACAGATCATTGTCATACAGTGCACCATATCTGTGATCCCAGAGACTGTAGGAAGAGGACACTTGATCCCTTGCTCTAGTCTCTGGATTGAGCAGAGGTGATCAAGTGTCGTGGGACCTTCGTTGTGGACTACGTCGGAGGTGATCGAGCGTCGTGGGACCTTCGTTATGGACTACGTCGGATCTTTATAATAAAGATGGAGTCTGAATTTAGCTTGTGTTTTTTTTTCAAAATAAAAATATTTTTCTCTGTGTGTATTTATTGACTACTTACCAGAGATTCCTAATGGCGGGTCTAACATTGGCCCAATATTATGAATCTCGGGCTTAGTGCCAGCTGCCAATAAAAAGCTGGCATTAACCCCTTTATTACCCAGTTTGCCACCGGCATCAGGGCAACTGGAAGAGCATGGGTACAGCGCCAGAAAATGGCGCTTCAAAGAATGCGCCATTTTCTGGGATGGCTGCGGGCTGCAATTCGCAGCATGGGGGGCCCAGAACGCTTGGGCCTTTCCATGTTGAGGATTCCAGCCCCCAGCTGCCTAGTTGTACCTGGCTGGGCCAAAAATATGGCGGAGCCCTACGTCTTTTTTTTTTTTCTAGAATTTGTTCTAGAAATAAAAAAAAAAAATGGGCTTCGCTGTATTTTTGGTTGCAGCCAGGTACAACGAGGCAGCTGGGGGTTGCTGGCAGTCTGTAGCTGCCAAGTTGTACCTGGCTGGACCAAAAATATGGCGGAGCCCTACGTCATTTTTTTTCTCTAGAATTTGTTCTAGAAATAAAAAAAAAATGGGCTTCGCTGTATTTTTGGTTGCAGCCAGGTACAATGAGGCAGCTGGGGGTTGCTGGCAGTCTGTAGCTGCCAAGTTGTACCTGGCTGGACCAAAAATATGGCGGAGCCCCACGTAATTTTTTTCTTCTTCTAGAATTAGTTCTAGAAATAAAAAAAAAAAAAGTCCTTCGCTGTATTTTTGGTAGCCAGCCAGGTACAACTTGGCAGCTGGCTGACTGGAATCCTCAGCGTGGAGAGACCCAAATGTGGGTCCCCCACGCTGCAAATTGCAACCCACAGCCACCCAAGAAAATAGCGCATTCATTAGAGGCGGCATTTTCTGGTGCTGCAACCCAACTCTTACAGTTGCCCTTGTGCTGGTGGCACACAGGTTCTCCATACACGACATGGTGTCCGCTAACAATTTCAATGGAAAATTAGCTCCAATTGTTAGCGGAAACCATGTTGCGTATGGAGAGCCCCTCCCTGTGTGCCTGAACATTGGAGCTCCCCCACAAGTGACCCCATTTTGGAAACTAGACCCCCTAAGGAACTTATCTAGATGCATAGTGAGCACTTTGTTTCCCCAGGTGCTTCATAAATTGATCCGTAATAAGGAATAAGTACGTTTTTATTTTCACAAAAATGTATTTTTTCATTTTTACGGATCAATTTGTGAAGCATCTGGGGGTTCAAAGTGCTCACTATGCATCTAGATATGTTCCTTTGGGGGTCTAGTTTCCAAAATGGGGTCTCTTGTGGGGGAGCTCCAATGTGGAGACACACAGGGACCCTCCAAACGCGACATGGTGTCCGCTAACAATTTGAGCTCATTTTCCATTCAAATTGTTAGCGGACACCATGTCGCGTTTGGAGGGTCCCTGTGTCTCTCCACATTGGAGCTCCCCACAAGTGACCCCATTTTGGAAACTAGACCCCCAAAGGAACATATCTAGATGCATAGTGAGCACTTTGAACCCCCAGATGCTTCACAAATTCATCCATAAAAATGAAAAAGCACTTTTTTTTTTTCCACAAATTTTTTTTTTTCATTGTACGGATCAATTTGTGAAGCACCTGGGGTTCAAAGTGCTCAATATGGATCTAGATATGTTCCTTTGGGGGTCTAGTTTCCAAAATGGGGTCCCTTGTGGAGGAGCTCCAATGTGGAGGCACACGGGGACCCTCCAAACGCGACATGGTGTCCGCTAACAATTTGAATGGAAAATGAGCTCAAATTGTTAGCGGACACCATGTTTGGAGGGTCCCTGTGTGTCTCCACATTGGAGCTCCCCCACAAAGGGAGGCTAAGGGGGAGAGAAGGCCAGGGAGGAGAGGAGGACATGGAGGAGACGAGACCAGGGAGGCCAGGGACGACAGGAAAGGGAGGCCAGGGAGGAGAGGAGGCCACTGTACAGTGCTAACCACTGAGCCACTGTATACAGTGCTAACAACTGAGCCACTGTACAGTGCTAACCACTGAGCCACCATATACAGTGCTAACCACTGAGCCACCATATACAGTGCTAACCACTGAGCCACTGTACAGTGATTACCACTGAGCCACCGTATACAGTGCTAACCACTGAGCCACCATATACAGTGCTAACCACTGAGCCACTATATACAGTGCTAACCACTGAGCCACCGTATACAGTGCTAACCACTGAGCCACCATACAGTGCTAACCACTGAGCCACCATATACAGTGCTAACCACTGAGCCACCGTATACAGTGGTAACCACTGAGCCTCCATATACAGTGCTAACTACTGAGCCACCGTATACAGTGCTAACCACTGAGCCACCATATACAGTGCTAACCACTGAGCCACTGTACAGTGCTAACCACTGAGCCACCATATACAGTGCTAACAACTGAGCCACCATATACAGTGCTAACAACTGAGCCACTGTACAGTGATTACCACTGAGCCACCATATACAGTGCTAACCACTGAGCCACCATACAATGCTAACCACTGAGCCACCATATACAGTGCTAACCACTGAGCCAACGTATACAGTGCTAACCACTGAGCCACCATATACAGTGCTAACCACTGAGCCACCATATACAGTGCTAACCACTGAGCCACCATATACAGTGCTAACCACTGAGCCACTGTACAGTGATTACCACTGAGCCACCGTATACAGTGCTAACCACTTAGCCACCATATACAGTGCTAACCACTGAGCCACCGTATACAGTGCTAACCACTGAGCCACCATATACAGTGCTAACCACTGAGTCACCATATACAGTGCTAACCACTGAGCCACCATACTGTGCTGACCACTGAGCCACTGTATAGTGCTAACCACTGAGCCACCATATACAGTGCTAACCACTGAGCCACCATATACAGTGCTAACCACAGAGCCACCATATACAGTGCTAACCACTGAGCCACTGTACAGTGACTACCACTGAGCCACCATATACTCCATATAAATCTTGCAACAACAGTGTAGTTTCTGGAGAGAGGATTGTGCTATTCAGCGGCTATTTCTACGGCACCTGTTAATTTCACGCACTCCCGATGCAATAGCATCTGGCCTATTTCTAGTTTTTTTTAATAATAAAGATTATTTTTACAAAGTGTTTTTTTTTTTGTTTCCAATCTCAATTTCTCTATTGCTAATAGCTGGCTGTCACACTGACGGCTGACATTACCAATAGGGGCTTGGTGGCAGCTGTCAAAAAAGGTGTCACCAACCCCGTTATTACCCAGACTGCCACCGCCCAGGGCAGCTGGAAGAGCGAGGTACCTGCCAGGTTTGGCATCTCTCATTGAGGCGCCACTCCTGGGGCGGCTGTTGGCTGCGGTCCTTAGCGTGGGGGGCCCAGAACTGTTGGGCCTCACCACGCTGAGGATTCCAGCCCCCAGCTGCTTAGGTTACCCTTGCTGGACATAGAAAATGCAGCATGTAGATTGTCCATTCTCTAGTACACTTTTCAATGGAGAATGTAATAATGGAAAAGAAAGGAAATTGCATCACAAGGCTTTTTTTTTTTTTTTTTTTTTAACAAACTTTATTTCTATGTGTTTGCAGTACACATGCAGAAAAATACGCGTCCGTAAAAAAACGCATCAAAAAACGCATGTGTGTGAACACACATGCGTCTTTTTACGCGCGTAAAAAAAGCGCGTATTTCTTTAGAAAACTGCATGCGTAAAAATACGCGACAAAATACGCACTGTGTGAGCGCAGCCTTACTGTAAATCATGATTTTACTCATCCTCTTTGAGACCTTATACCTTGCTGACTCCCCACCCACACACACCATAGCGGCTGTATACAGATTACTTACGAATGCGGGGTCGAAGGTTCCTCCCTTTTGCAGAGCCTGGGAGAAAGAACTTGGGAAAACCTTCACAGAAAAACAATGGCACAGATGTTTCTTTCTGTCCCACAAATCATTCATTGCCTCCAAGTCACAAGAGACTAGCTTTAAAAGTATCTCTAGGTGTTATAGAGTTCCCCAGGTTCTGCATAAGTGGTTTCGCGAGGTCTCGGACCTTTGATGCAACAATGAAGTTGGATCCAAGACACACATATGGTGGTCATGCTCAGTTCTTCGACCCTTTTGGAAGAGTGTTCTCAGGGTAATTGCCGAGGTCACTGGGATAACCCTACCTCACACCCCAGAAGCGATTCTATTATACATAACTCCTATCCCGAAATCGGTTTACAAAAAAATCCCTTCTGAGACATCTACTCCAAGCAGCTACGACAAGTATCCCTAGATTGTGGAGACAGACTATATCCCCAACACTAGAGGACTAGTTTAATGAAATAGCCTTAACCCGACACATGGAAACTCTGATTGCCCATACCCAAAAAGAACGAGAAGACTCAGCTCGAAGATGGTTCCACTGGGACTCTTTTATTAATTCACCCCTCTTCAATGAGATAATATTGTAGGGAAGGTGGGATCCTGCCTTTTTTCCTTCCGACTTTTCTGTGCCTGGATCCTCCCCTTCTCTGTTCTTTCTTCTTTCTTTCTTATATCCTTTCTCTTCCTACTTGATAATTATTTGTTTCTAGAGTGATAATATACATACCACTCTTAAGTATATTTACTGTAACCTGCTGTATTGTTTTTATTTACATGTTTGAAACAAAATAAAAATATAATTGAGAAAATAAATAAATAAATCAAAAAAAAAAAAGCACACCTCCAAATTATGCATAAACTATTTAGGGAAGAAGCAAGCAGCTAGTATGCTATCTGTAATCGAGTGGCCAGCGCCATCAGCAGATCTCAACCCCATTGAGGTGTTGTGGAAGCAGCATGACTGTATAGTACGCAAAAAGAGCCCATGAAGCCAATCCAACTTGTGGGAGCAGCTTCAAGAAGCATGGGGTGAAATTTCTCAAGATTACTTCAGCAAAATAACAGTTAGAATGCCAAAGGTCTGCAATGCTGTAATTGCTGCAAAGGGAGCATTCTTTGATGAAAGCAAAGTTTGAATCAGAAAATTATTATTTTAAATAAAAATTATTATTTCTAACCTTGTCAATGTCTGGGCTATATTTTCTATTAATTTTGCAACTGAATTGATAAATAAAAGTATGAGATTTCATGGAACACAAAATTGTCTGGGTGACCCCAAACTTTTGAACAGTACTATGTATATATCTATAGATATATATATATATATATATATATATATATATATATATATATATATATATATATATGTATATTGTGGGCATTGCCGGGATCGCAAGACAGGAAAAACGTTGAGCCCGGTAGTAGTTCATGCAGTACCCGGATTTATTGCTGAAAACACAGCGGTGGCACAAGTTGCCGGAATCCGGGTCGCAGCCGGGTACAATGGATACAGTTCACAGATAGTAATCTGGTCCCTTCTGGTTATGAGCTCTCCGGCTGAGGTCGCACCGAGCTCCCAGCCCTCCAGGCTGGGCCGTGTTATTACCTCACACGGCGGCCCCTGGAGCTCTTGACCTGTCCAGTCGTTAGATGCTGCTGCTTCAGGTTCAGGCCAAAACTGTCCACAGGGAACCCCACCCTGTCTCCTAACCAGGCTTTTAACCCCGTGTCTCCTTCCAGGGAAACCTGCAAGACCCGGATCGGAGGAAGTGGACCGTCCCTCTTTCCTACACCCTATACCGGGCTCAATATGTGACAGTGTGCACTCTGGGGGAGACATAGCGCCCCTCGTACATTATCCCCCGCACTGTCTCACACTATATATATATATATATATATATATATATATATAATATTTGTTAATATATATATATTTACTTTTTAAATATTAACTGCACTCCCCCATATATATATTCAGCACCGCCATATATTTACAGCACACTCCCCATATACAGTGGGTATGGAAAGTAATCAGATCCCTTTAAATTTTTCACTCTTTGTTTCATTGCAGCCATTTGGTAAATTCAAGAAAGTTTATATTTTTTTCTCAGTAATGCACACTATGCACCCCATCTTGACTGAAAAAAAAACAGAAATGTAGAAAGTTTTGCAAATTTAAAAAAAAAGAAAAACTGAAATATCACATGGTCATAAGTAGGGATGAACAAGTATAATCGCAAGTATTCGGTATTTGGCGAGTAATGCAGTACTCACGGTACTCAAAACATAGCGAGTATTTCAGTACTCGCGTTCCAATATTCGGGTCTCCCACCCAGCATTAGCCAATCACAATAATGCCACAGCCTTCTTGGTTGTGGCATTACTATGATTGACTGGCTGCCCAGCGTGATACATGAGTATCTCATAGGCTCTATATAGGCCCGGCCACTGCCATTTTTTGCACATTGCATGCAGAACACAGCTAGTGTAGGAAGAGTGTGAGCAGCTGCTAGGGAGAGTTGTGCTCATGCAAATCATACAGAAATTGTGACGACCATCTGCTGTGAGGCTGAGCTGCTGGTAAGGCAGCACCCCGAGAAACCCCGAGACCCTTAACCCCTATACAGGGATCTGGAATTACAGCGGAGCCCAGGAGGTAACTACCTATGAGAGCAGCAGAGCAGGGAGGTCGTCTAGGAAGGGAAAAATCAGGAACCGAAGAATGTAGTCAGGAGTCCGAGTCAAAACCAAGAGGGCAGCGAAGGTACAAAATCGTCAGGCGGTAACAGAGTCGAAAATCCAGGCAAAGGTCAGAGTCAAAACCGAGAGGGCAGCGAAGGTACAAAATCGTCAGGCGGTAACAGAGTCGAAAATCAAGGCAAAGGTCAGAGTCAAAACCAAAACACACACTATGTCACTGGGGAACCAAAACTATATCTGGCGGCCTGCAAGACAGGCTCCAATGTATTTGAAGGGCGCGGTTACCTCCCATAGGCTGGAGCTCACAGCCTGATGACCTCATCCGGACCGTCCCTAGAACCAGGCCAGATGGAGATGCACGACTGGCTCCACCCACCCCACCTCTGACACAAGAACGCAGGCTGCGCCTAACGGACACCTCTGCAGGGCCCGCTCCTCTGCGACCAACACCACCCAGTGGGGAAACACAGCGGCGCTCAGCGACAGAGGCAGACGTCGCGGGAGCAGTTCCATATGAGGACAAGGCCCTCCTATCACCTATCACCGGCGCCACCAGCCGAAGGAATCCGGCTCCTCCCAGCGGCCGAGGCAGGAACACCGGCCACCGAGTCCAATGGCAATGTGACAGTACCCCCCCCCTCTACGAGGGGCCTCCGGACCCACAAAACCCGGTTTATTGGGATGAAGAAGATGAAACTTCCTGATCAAACCCTTGGCATGGATATTACTGGCAGGCACCCAGGACCTCTCCTCCGGACCATAGCCCTTCCAATGTACTAGATACTGCACGGATCCTCTCACTAAACGGGAATCAAGGATCCGTTGAACTTCGTATTCCACGGCACCCCCGACCAAGACCGGAGGAGGAGGGGACCGGACAGGACGAATCGGAGATCGGTACAATTTGAGAAGGGATTTATGGAATACATTGGGCAGTTTGAATGATTGAGGGAGCTTCAGACGAAAGGCTACAGGGTTAATCACACGTCAATTATTTCATACTGACCAATAAACCTGGGACCTAGTTTGGCAGACGGCACTTTGAGCTTGATATTTTTCGTAGACAACCAAACTTAGTCCCCAACTCCCAGGTCCGGACCCTTGGAGCGCCGTTTATTAGCAGAAGACGCCTGCCTAGTCTGAGCCCCCTTTAAGTTTTTGTTCACTTCAGACTAGATAGTCTTTAACTGATCTACGGACCTTTCTACCCCAGGGACGTCAGAAAGCCTAGAAGAAAATGAACAAAAGTGCGGGTGTAGCCCATGATTACAGTAGAAAGGGGTGGTCTTGATGGACTCCTGGTACTGGTTATTCATGGCAAATTCCGCTAGTGGCAGATGTTCCACCCAATCAGATTGATGCTCAGAGACATAACAACGTAGATACTGTTCGAGAGCTTGATTAGCGCGCTCAGTTTGACCATTGGTTTCAGGGTGATAGGCAGAAGAAAAGGAATAGTCAATTCCAATCCGTTTACAGAATGCCCTCCAAAACTTAGAAACGAACTGGGTGCCCCTGTCAGAAACAATATTCACAGGAACACCATGCAATCGCACAACATGATGAATAAATACTTTGCTCAGGGTCTCGGAATTAGGTAACCCGGACAGTAGAACAAAATGACACTGCTTGCTGAATCTGTCTACCACTACCCAGATACAAGTCTTCCCTTCTGAGAGTGGCAGGTCAGTAATAAAATCCATGGAGATATGAGTCCAAGGACCCTCAGGGGTAGGCAAGGACTGGAGCAACCCGGCAGGGCGGTTGCGGGGAGACTTAGCGCGAGCACAGGTTTCACAAGCCAGTACATATTCCTTACAGTCCTTTACTATGGTTGGCCACCACAAACTCCTGGTCACAAGTCTGATGGTGTTATTGATACCAGGATGCCCTGTGAGGACGGAATCATGAGGTTCCTTAAGGACTTTGAGGCGGTATGTGGCAGGGACGAATAGTTTCTGGGCAGGAGTAGTGTCAGGGGCCTGTTCTGGAGATCTACGAATCTCTTCCAGAAGATCCAAAGACAAAGCCGAGACAACAATCCCCTTGGCCAAAATGGGAGTCAGTTCAACGTCCTCGACTTGTATGGGGCAAAAACTTCGAGACAGGGTATCAGCCCTCACATTTTTAGTACCTGGTCGGAAAGTGATAACGAAATCAAATCTGGAGAAGAACAAAGCCCACCTAGCCTGTCTAGGATTCAGTCTTTTTGCTGACTCCAAGTAGGTCAGGTTTTTGTGGTCAGTAATTACGGTAATCTTATGTTTGGCGCCTTCGAGGAAGTGGCGCCATTCCTCGAAGGCCCATTTGATTGCCAACAACTCCCAATTACCTATGTCATAATTCATCTCGGTAGATGAAAATTTTCGGGAAAAGAAGGCACACGGACGAAGCTGAGTGAGGGATGCCGTGCCTTGTGACAGCACTGCTCCCACTCCAACTTCAGAGGCATCTACCTCTACAATGAAGGGGCGGTCCAAATCAGGCTGCACCAATATAGGGTCAGAGGAGAAACATTCCTTTAACTTAGAAAACGCATAAATTGCTTCAGGCTTCCAATTAACCACATCCGCCCCTTTCCGTGTCAAATCAGTGAGTGGTTTGGCTATCTCGGAAAACCCTTTAATAAATTTGCGATAATAGTTATCGAAACCCAAGAATCGCTGCAGTGCCTTCAGAGACTTGGGTTGTACCCATTCCTTAATGGGTTTAATTTTGGCAGGATCCATGCAAAAACCTTTAGCAGATATAATATATCCCAAAAAATTTATCTCTTCCTCCATGAAGACACATTTCTCTAATTTGGCGAATAAAGAATGCTCTCTGAGTCTCTGGAGTACAGTACGGACATGTCGGACGTGCGACCAAAGACCAGGAGAAAAAACCAGAATGTCGTCCAAATAAACGACCACATACACCCCACTGATATCTCTGAAAATATCATTGACAAAATTCTGAAAAACTGCAGGTGCGTTACTTAACCCGAACGGCATTACAAGATACTCAAAATGGCCGAGAGGCGTGTTGAACGCGGTCTTCCACTCATCGCCTTCTTTTATACGGACAAGGTTATATGCTCCCCTGAGGTCCAGTTTGGTGAAATATTTGGCTCCCAATAGCTGATTATAAAGATCAGGGATGAGTGGAAGAGGATACTGGTTTTTCACAGTGAACGCGTTTAATTCGCGGTAGTCAATGCAAGGTCTGAGGCCACCATCTTTCTTTCCCACAAAAAAGAAACCAGCCCCTACTGGTGAGGTGGACGGTCTAATATACCCTTTTCTCAGACTGTCTGCTATGTAATCATTCGTGGCCTGATGTTTTGGACCAGAGAGATTAAATATTCTCCCCTTCGGGAGACGAGAATCAGGTATCAAATCTATGACGCAATCATACTTTCTGTGAGGGGGTAATTTCTCTGATTCCTGAATGGAAAATACATCCTCAAAATCTCTAAAGGCATATGGTACAAAGGGAGGAGTCTTGACCTTCACTTGGTTTACAGATAGCGAGATACAGTTTTCCTGACACTTTGGGCTCCAGCGCACGATGTCACCCAAGTGCCAGTCTATGACTGGGTTATGTTTACGTAACCATGGCATGCCCAGGATTACTGCCGATGATAAATTACTGATAGCAAAAAATGACACATTTTCAGCATGTAAAGACCCCACCAGCATTGACACTTCCTCAGTGACAAATTCCACTCCACCCTGGATGAGGGGAGTGCCATTAACTGCAGTGGTTCTAATGGGGGCATTAAGCCTTAGTAGTGGTACACCAAGAGTTCTCGCTACATGGAGATCTATGAAATTCCCCTCTGAGCCACTGTCAACATAAGCCTCCAAACACACTGATTTCTTAAGATAAGATAAAGAAATAGGTAACAAAACTTTGGCCGCATCTGCGGGCAGTACCTGTGCACCCGGGCAGGCAGAGCCAGAGCCCCCCAGGTGCTGACATCCAGGGTACGAGGCCTTCTGATCTCCAGGGTTCACACAGAGGACTCCAGATCGTGGCTTGTAAAGCATGTTGGTATAGGATGATGGGAATGATCCTTCACAAGACTGTGAAACAGGACACAGGTGCATTGAGGGAAGATCAGCAGCTGATACAGCTCAGAGTAAAGAAAAAAAAAACAGGAAAAAACCATTGGAAAAAGGAGAGAGGAAAAAAAAAGGTAAGGGAATGCGTTTAAATATATATATAGTCATATATATATATATATATATATATATATAAGAAATGATATGGCCAGATATAATGTGACGACTATCCGCTGTGAGGCTGAGCTGCTGGTAAGGCAGCACCCCGAGAAACCCCGAGACCCTTAACCCCTATACAGGGATCTGGAATTACAGCGGAGCCCAGGAGGTAGCTACTTATGAGAGCAGCAGAGCAGGGAGGTCGTCTAGGAAGGGAAAAATCAGGAACCGAAGAACGTAGTCAGGAGTCCGAGTCAAAACCGAGAGGGCAGCGAAGGTACAAAATCGTCAGGCGGTAACAGAGTCGAAAATCCAGGCAAAGGTCAGAGTCAAAACCGAAAGGGCAGTGAAGGTACAAAATCGTCAGGCGGTAACAGAGTCGAAAATCGAGGCAAAGGTCAGAGTCAAAACCAAACACACACTATGTCACTGAGGAACCAAAACTATATCTGGCGGCCTGCAAGACAGGCTCCAATGTATTTGAAGGGCGCGGTTACCTCCCATAGGCTGGAGCTCACAGCCTGATGACCTCATCCGGACCGCCCCTAGAACCAGGCCAGATGGAGATGCACGACTGGCTCCACCCACCCCACCTCTGACAGAAGAACGCAGGCTGCGCCTAACGGACACCTCTGCAGGGCCCGCTCCTCTGCGACCAACACCACCCAGAGGGGAAACACAGCGGCGCTCAGCGACAGAGGCAGACGTCGCGGGAGCAGTTCCATATGAGGACAATGCCCTCCTATCACCGGCGCCACCAGCCGAAGGAATCCGGCTCCTCCCAGTGGCCGAGGCAGGAACACCGGCCACCGAGTCCAATGGCGATGTGACAGAAATCCTCTGTAAAACCCAAAACCTCTTGTGAGAGCTACCAGTATTGTTGTACTAGGTGACTGTAGTACAGGGAGACAGGCAGGAGCGTTACAGTACCGCATAGTACAGGCAGCAATATTTCAGCTCTTCTGAGAGCTGAAAGTATAAGGTCAGGGAGTAGTGACAGTGTTCCCAGCTATTTTTGGGGTCACATTTACCCCTGCAGGCCAATTTATTTGCCGTTGCAGTGCTGTGATCACACTGAATAGCAAGAACGGTACTGGACAAGTGACATGCAGCCAGCACCACTGTATTGTGTGGTGACTGGCGCTTGTAATATTTAGCCTCAAACCTCAGGGCAATTTTTTTGTGCTGTTGCAGTGCTGTGTTCACACCGAACAGCACGCATGGTACTGCACAACTGACATGCAGCCAGTACTGCTGTCTTGTGTGGTGACTGGCTCATGTAATAATATAGCCTTAAACCTCAGGGCAATTTTTTGTGCCGTTGCGGTGCTGTGTTACACCGAATAGCACGCACGGTACTGCACAACTGACATGCAGCCAGCACCGCTGTCTTGTGTGGTGACTGGCGCACGTAATAATATAGCCTTAAACCTCAGGGCAATTTTTTTGGTGCTATTGCGGTGCTGTGCTCCTTGTTCCCCAATATCTGCATCTGGACATCTGCAGCTATGTCAGAAAAAAAATAAATTCCTAAAAAGGCTGTTGTGAAGGGACAGGGACACGGACGTGGATGTGGGCGTGCGGTTGTCAGTGGTGCACGACAAGGCACAGAGTCTGGGAGACAGAAGAAGGTTGATGCATCTATGTTCCTGGCAAAATTTCACGGTCTGGAACGTAAACGGGTCTGGAAGCCAGACGAGCAAGAGCAGATACTCTCTTGGATGGCTGATAAGGCCTCCACGAAATTTTCTAGCAGCACCCAATCGTCCAAGACCACGCAGTCTCCTAGCATAGTTTTTGCAGTGCCCAATGTGCAGTCATAGCCATAGTGTCTCCAAAAATTAGCCCAAGGGGCTGTACCATGGTTGAAGAAGGAAGCAGGCTTCAAGGACCAAACAATTATGAAGCTAAGACTACTAGCAAAGTAGTTGCAGTGCCCAATGTCCAGGTATAGCCATAGTGTCTCCAAAAAGTAGCCCAAGGGGCTGCATTATGGTTGATGAAGGAAGGAGGGTCTCATCACAAGTGCCTCCAATGGGAAATATGAATTAACGGAACATTGTTTTTAGCTTATTGACCATGAGGTACATGTGGCAGAAGCAGGAGTTGAAAACATGTGTAAGAAGAAGAAAAGGGGTTTGTATGAGAAGGGATGGACGTGATCACCAGTTGCCTAAAATAACATTTTGGGTAACTTTAGGTTGGGATGCTGTCATCAGGAGGGCTTAAATACTCTTGCGAAATCCAGTCCTTGTTAAATTTTATCAGAGTCAGCCTGTCTGCATTCTCTGTAGTCAGCCGTGTGTGTGTATCTGTGATGATTGCCCCAGCGGCACTGAAAACACGCTCTGACATCACACTAGCAGCAGGGCAGGCCAGCACCTCCAAGGCATATAAGGAGAAGTCTGGCCAACTATGCAGCTGGGATACCCAGTAATTAAACAGAACAGAAGTGTTAGGAAGGACGCAGTTATGGTCACTTAGATAGTAATTGACCATCTTGTGCAACTTATCTTCTTGACATTGTTACCGGTCAAGCTAGCCCTTGCTGATCAGCTGGTTTATTGAAGATAGCCCAGTTTGTGGACATTTTACCACCACCTCTTTGGACCTGCTGGGTGTCCCTCTCCCCATTAATGGATGCTGTTTCACAGAGCTGGTACCTCTGATAGCAGCGGTGTATGAGGGTGATGTTGCCATCTAATGATTGACAATGGCCTTCTTGAAGGATTCAATTGTGAAACCCCTTGATGATTGCAACAGTAGTGAAGGAAGTTTGTCCTTGTACCGTGGGTCAAGAAAGGTGGCCAACCAGTATAGGTTGATGTTGAAAATGTGGATCACGCGAGGGTCTTGGCACAAACGGTTAGATATGAAGTGTGCCATGTGTGCCAAGCTGCAAAGAGGCAAATGTTCAGTGACCCCAGAAGGAGGAACAATACTCATGCTCTACTCAAACTGACTCTCCACCTCCTCCTTTCCAACCACCCATGCTGGACAGACATGAAACTGGGGTTGATAGTCCCTTCTGTAGCATGAGGGATCCCCTCGGTACCACTGAAAAAGAAGTCCTCTCCCTCCTCGTCTTCCTCATCATCTTCATCCCCCAATCTTGCCTGATGAGATTGGCTGGGCTGGGTAGGATCACCCATTGTGAAATCTTGCTCCATACTCAGCTGCTGGGCACTCAAAGATTCCAATTTTAGATTATGCAGCGATTCTTTCAGCAGATATAGCATAATAGGGATGGTTACACTAATAATAGCCTGATCACCACTCACAATCTTGTTCCATTACTCAAAGTTATCAAGCACCTCACAAATGTCTACTCTCCTGTATCTGTAAGACTTGATTGCCCATATATACTGTATTTGTCCTTGTTCTCCCCTCTTCATATGTAAAGCACCATGGAATCTAATGGCGCTATATAAAGAAATAATAATAATAACAATAATAAATGTCAGCGATCCACACCCACGCGACAGTTGTTATGTGTCTTGGCTGAGTCTCTGACGAGCATGTTTAAGCTGGTATTCAGCAAGTGCCCTCTGCTGCTCACTCATCTTTGCCAACATATGATATGTTGAGTTCCACCGTCTTGGCAGGTCGCAAATGAGTCGGTGGCTTGGCAAATTGCTTTTGAAGCACTGCAAGACCGGCAACAGCGGTTGAGTAATGGCAGAAATGGCACAAATATGGCGCACCTTCTCAAGTAGGTACGGCAACTCAGGGTATGTTTTTATAAATTTCTGCACCACTAGATTCAGCACGTGAGCCATGCATGGCACGTGTACCAGCTTCCCGAGCTTTAAAGCCGCCACCATGTTACGCCTGTTATCGCAGACAACCAAACCAGGTTAGAGTTGCAGTGGTGAGATCCACTGATTTGTCTGTTGATTTATTCCTTGCCACAGCTCTGCTGCAGTGTGTGGTGTTTCACCTAAGAAGATGAGCTTCAGCAGAGCGTGTTGCTGCTTTGCTGATGCGCTGCTGCACAGCTCCCAACTTGGGAGTGATGTAACATAGTAACATAGTATTTAAGGTTGAAGGAAGACCTTAAGTCCATCTAGTTCAACCCATAGCCTAACATGCTCATCCAGAGGAAGGCAAAAAAAAACCATGTGGCAACACTAAGCTCCACATTGGGGAAACAAAATCCTTCCTGACTGCCTCCACATACAGCAATCAGACTAGTACCCTGGATCAACGCCGTATCAAAAAATCTAGTATATATAACCGGTAATATTATATTTTTTAAGAAAGGCATCTAGGCCCTTCTTAAATGTTAGTAGTGACTCACTCATTACAACATCATGTGGCAGAGAGTTCCACAGTCTCACTGCTCTTACAGTAAAGAATCCGCGTCTGTGATTATGATTAAACCTTCTTTCTCCAGACGTAGAGGATGCCTCCTTGTCCCCGCCTCAGGCCTAAGAGTAAAAAGATCATTAAAAAGATGTCTGTACTGTCCTCTCATATATCTATACATTATTATAAGATCACTCCTAAGCCTTTGTTTTTTCCAAACTAAATAACCCCAAGTTTAATAACCTGTCTTGGTGTTGCATACCCCTTAGTCCTCTAATAACCTTGGTCGCTCTTCTCTGCACACGCTTTAGTTCAGCTATGTCTTAAACACTGGAGACCAGAATTATGGTCGTACTAGTGACGTCAATAGAGGTAAAATTATGTTCTCCTCATGAACATCTATGCCTCTTTTAATGCTTCCCATTATTTTATTTGCCTTTGAAGCAGCTGCCTGACACTGGGCACTAAATGTGAGTTTATCATTTACCCATACACCCAGGTCTTTTTCAGTAGTAGTTTTGCCCAGAGTTTTACAATTAAGCACATAATTATACATTTTATTTCCTCTGCCCAAGTGCATGACCTTACATTTATCCCCATTAAAGCTCACTTGCCATTTATCAGCCCAAGCTTCCAGTTTACATGAATCTTCCTGTAATACAAAATTGTCCTCCTCTGTATTGATAACCCTGAAGAGTTTAGTGTCATCTGCAAATATTGAGATTCTACTCTGTATGCCCCCTACAAGGTCATTAATACATATGTTAAAAAGAAGCGAGCCCAATACTGGCCAATGGTACCCCACTGTTAATTGTGACCCATTCTGAGTGCGCTCCATTAATAACCACCTTTTGTTTCCTATCACTGAGCCAGTTCTTAACCCACTTATAAATATTTTCCCCTATCCTCATTGCTCTCATTTTATGCATCAATCTCTTTTGTGTGGCACCATATCAAAAGCTTTTGAAAAGTATATATACACCACGTCCACTACATTTGTTTGGTCCAGTCCAGAACTTACCTCTTCATGGAAGCTTATCAGGTTAGTTTGACAGGAACGATCCCTCGTAAACCCATGTTGATATTGGGTCATGAGGTTATTTTTCTTCAGATACTCCAGTATAGCATCTCTTAGAAAATCCTCTAGGATTTTCCCATCAGTAGAGGTTAAGTTTACTGGCCTATAATCTCCAAGTTCAGTTTTTGTCCCCTTTTTGAATATTGGCACCACATTTGCTATATGCCAGTCCTGTGGTACAGACCCTGTTATTATGAAATCTTTAAAAATTAAAAATAATGGTCTATCTATGATGGTACTTAATTCCTGCAGTACTCTGGGGTGTATCCCATCCGGGCCTGGGGATTTGTCAACTTTAGTGATTTTTAGACGGTGCCATACTTCCTGCTGGGTTAAGCAGGTTACATTTAATGGAGAGTTTTTGTTATCACTGATCATGTTGTCTGTCATGGGATATTCTTGTGTAAATACTGTTGCAAAACGTGATTTAGCATATTGGCTTTTTCCTCATCCTCATCCACCATTTCACTCAGACTATTTTTAAGGGGGCCAGCACAATCAATTTTTAGTTTCTTACTATTTATGTAGTTAAAGAATATTTGGGATTTTTTTTTAACTTTCTCTGGCAATGAGTATCTCTGTCTCAATCTTTGTTGCCTTGATTTGCTTTTTACAGATGTTATACATTTTCTGTATTTATTTAATGCCTCATCACTACCTACTTGCTTTAATTCCCTAAATGCTTTCTTTGTCACTTATTGCGCACCTTACAGCCATATTTAGCCATAGTGGTTTCCTCCTATTTCAAGCATGTTTATTCCCATAGGGCTATTCAGGATGCTAATAAACATCTCCCATTTGCTTTGTGTACTTTTATGTTTCAGGACATCGTCCCAGTTTATTGCACTAAGATCATCTCTCAACCATTGGAAATTTGCCTTCCTGATGTTTAGTGTCCTTGTAGCCATTCTACTACACTTCTTATTAAAGGGAACCAACCACCCCAAATGACCCCCCCGGACTGTTAATATGTGTCCCTACACCCAGCACACACATTTGGGGCAATCGTTTTTGCTAAAAAAACAGTTTAGTAGAAGCTAAGATATAGCTTTATAAAGTTTAAAAAATCTTGCCGACTGGGCGTTACCTAGCTTGTCCCGCTGCCGAGTTCATCTGCCCGTCAGCCTCCTCTCCCCCCTCTCTTCAGTAAAGCCTGCCCTTTCAGCCTCGTCACAGGCTGGTGCACGGACTTCATGGCCGTGCACACGTCATCAGCTACAGCCAGGGTCAGTCACGAGCCACTTATTTATCTCCCTAATCTACCGCTGCCTCTCTGGTGTGGCACATGGTACAGGCAGTATTTCAGAGAATACTAGCTTGGAGGTCCTTGCTTTAAGCTTGCAGCCTAATTCCCTGAAATCATCTTTCATGACCTTCCACCTACCTCTAACTTTGCCATTTGTGCCAATGTGCACCATAACCCCTGAGTCATCACCAGCCCCTCCCAGTAATGTCAACCCGATCGGCGATGTGCCTGACTCGAGCGCCGGTAGGCAGCACACTGTTCGATGATCCCTGTCTTTGTGACAGATTGCCCTATCTGCTCCCCTAATAATTGAGTCCCCCCTACCAGCACCTGTCTTGCCTGCCCTGCTCTCCTGTTTTCCCCCTTACTGGAGCTGACACTCCTCCATCTTTCAGTTGTCATGCCTTGCTGCAGCAGTGCTATCCCTGTACTGACACCCCCCTCATCTGCCAATTTAGTAAATTTATTGGGGTGTGCCAGATCAGGGCTATACATTTTCTTACCCAGCAGATTCAGGTCAGACGACCATTACACTCAGTGCTGTGTGCAGCTTTGCCCAGGATATAACTGAGGCATTATGAATGCAAGACACCAGCCCCAATCACTAACAACCTCCTTTTTCACAGAGGGAGTGACCACTGGTTGTCCTGCAAAACACATATGGCAGTTCACACAGGCTTGCACAGTGTATGCCCAGCCTCTTACATTGACCCCCATCTCAGTAGGCGGGCTGTTACGGCATTCAACACCGCCACCTGCGCCGGAACAAACGCACCCACACGACCCAGCTACACACAGCAACAAAAGAGTGCAAAAAAAGCACCACATTGACAAGTGCTGAAATTGTGGAAAATTAGTTAGTTTTAAAATATAGCAAATTGTGGGGTATTGGTTTGTCTTTTGGTCCAAAACACGTAAGCTTGTGAGCCCCTACACGGCTCCCCACACGTCACAAGTCCTATCCACTAAATTCTCATTTTAAGCAAAAAAAGGACCAAATAGAAAATACATTTTCTTACCCAGCAGATTCAGGTCAGACGACCATTACACTCAGTGCTGTGTGCAGCTTTGCCCAGGATATAACTGAGGCATTATGAATGCAAGACACCAGCCCCAATCACTAACAACCTCCTTTTTCACAGAGGGAGTGACCACTGGTTGTCCTGCAAACACAATGGGTTTCATATAGGGCGCAGTTCACACAGGCTTGGGTCGTGTGGGTGCGTTTGTTCCGGCGCAGGTGGCGGTGTGGGTCACATACGTTTAAGTGGTGGGGAGGTAGGTGCGGGGAGGACGACGGGCGACTTTGCAGTTGGACTGACCGTGGAAGCCTAACCAGGCGAAACGTGCGCCCGTCATCCTCCCCGCACCTCCCTCCCCACCACTTAAACGTATGTAACCCACACTTTCTAACAAAGTAATGGATTAAAGATAACCTTCTATTAATGGTGAGTACCGTCTCTTTTTCTAAATATTTAACCCCTTGTATAGCTACACCACAGGATTTAAGTGCAATGCAGTCAACCCTTAACTTACAGGTAGTAAAATAAGATACTGTGAACTTGAAGAGAGAATAAAAAGTTAAGAAAGCCCAATAAAGGTAGAAAAGCACTCAGCAATTCACAATTCAGCAACTCACAGCAATTCACACAGGAATTACTTTCAGGCTTCTCAAATACCTCCTCACTGAATTACAAGTCACACACTTCCTTCTGTTCACACTTATGCTCCGGTCACACTCGCTAAGGAAGAAAATACAGAGATTTTTTTTTCCCTTCAGCAGAAATCCAACCTATAGCTCAGTGAACTTCCAAAGGACTGGAAGCCCCAACCAGCTGCTTCTTATAAACCCTTAATTATGAACCCCCACCCTTAATTAACCCCTTGTATAGCTACACCACAGGATTTAAGTGCAATGTAGCTAACCCTTAACTTACAGGTAGTAAAATAAGATACTGTAAACTAATTCAGTAATTCAGCATAGGATGACGAGGCTGAGGAAGAGGGGAGACAGGATGTAAATGATGAGGCGGAAAACCCTGATTGAGGTTGGGCCCACTATGCGTGGTGTGGGTAGGATATGTGATGGTCCAGTTTGAGACTTTGTCCCACCCTCCACCTGGTTCAGCTAGTGTGCCGTGACAGAGATGTATCGTCCCTGTCCACAAGTACTTGTCCACGTGTCTGTTGTAAGGTGGACCTTCCCGGTTACGGTGTTGGTGAGAGCACACTTTAAATTCTTTAAGACGTGCTGGTGTAATGCGGGGACAACACACCGGGAAAATAGTGTCGACTGGGAACCCAATATCGTGGGGCAGCCACAGCCAACAGATCACAGAAAGACTGTATCCCCACAAGCCTAAATGGCAACATCTCCACACCTAGCAACTTGGCAATGTATGCGTTCAGTATTTGTGCTTGGTGGTGCATGGCTTGGTATTTACGCCTCCTTTCATAGATCTGGGGCACGGACAACTGGACGCTTGGCTGGGACAAACAAGTAGATGAGCGTGTTGTGTCCTGCAGTCTGTGCAACCGCAGCTTGTGAGCCAGAGGTATGATCACCTGCTTCCTGCCCAGCAGATTGGGAAGGATGGATCACAGGCGACATGGCAGTGGTTTGACCCACAGACACCGATTTGGTACCCTGGTGCTTCTGCCCACCGACTAGGGTGCTTGGCTGCCATGTGTTTGCGCATACTGGTGGTGCTTTGGTTGCCTTTGCCTGGCCTTTGCTCAGCCTTCATATGGCAGATGTTACAGATAACATTTGGTCAGAAGGACTATCTGAAAAAAAATTTCCAGACAGCAGCTGAATGCACTCTTGCTTTGACTTAGGGCACAGAGGGATTGCTTTTGACAACAGTTGACACACTTTGCACTCTGCTCAAACCAGTAGCCTTGGTGCCTTTTGGTTGTGTTACATATTCACCTTCTTCTTTTGTACTGCTGTGCTGGCTATGCGTGCCAGCGGTCCAGGTCGGATCGGTGGTCTCATCACCGACCACCTCTTTGTCCATGTAATCCTCCTTCTGCATTGATATTGTTGGCTGGCCAGATACAACTGTGTGTCATCACCATCAGCCTCCACCTCTTCACCCGGTATATCACGTGGATGAAAGTGGATTTCTTCTGGCCGTGGGTTTTCAAATATTTGGGCATGAACAGACAATACTTCCTCACGATTTTCTTCAATGTCATGCGGTGAGAGGCCACAGGCAATGAAAGGGTATGGGTGATGAACTAGGAAAAGGTTGAGAATAGGATGACCCAGTGTTCTCTGTCCATGCATGGGCTACTTTTTGGAGACACAATGGCTATGCCTGGACATTGGGCACTGAAACTACTGTGCTAGTAGTCCTAGCTTCATAATTGTTTGGCCCTTGAGGCCTAATTCCTTCATCAATTAAGGTACAGCCCCATGAGCTACTTTTTGGAGACACTACGGCTACACATTGTGGAACAACGCCAGTAGTCCAAGCTTTATAATTGTGAAGCCCTTGTGATGATGATGATGGGTGGCTTCTTTCTGCGTTAACCATCACACAGCCCCTAGGGCAAATCGCTCTCTTTAACCACTTACACACTGAGCTGTGAGAGATTTCCATTAAAACTCGCTCTTACGGCAATCATGCACCCATTTCAGCCTTTTCCTCAGCCCCTAGATCGCTTTTTTGGTCCGCAGACAATTACTCGCATTTCCCATTGATTAACATTGTACTCGCTACTTGCACAAAATACCCAAGTATTGTGATGTACTTGGCACAAGTATAGTGAGTCCGAGTATTTGACTACTTGCTCATCCCTAGTCATGAGTATTCAAACCCTTTGCTCAGTAATGAGTAGAAGCACCCTGTCACTGTCCCCTCCGGGTCTGCGCCTGCAGCTGCTCCCTCGGTGCCTGCCTCTGCATCCCTCACTCACCGGCCGCTCCGGGGGTCCCGCTCTGTGTGCCTCCACCGTGCTGCCTCTGTCCGCAAGCCTCCGGTCCCCTCTTCTGCTGCGGCTGCTTCCAGCTCTCCCCTGTCCTCCTGGCTTCCTGGTAGGTCGCCCTAGGGTGCGCGCCCGCGCTCATGCACATTCTTAAAGGCCGTGCGCCCAATTTCCTGTCATCCCTCTCAGCCAATCGCTGCTGAGGGGTGGCTACTTAATCTCAGGTTGTGCATTCAGTCAGTGCCTGGGCAATTTTCTTGTGCTCCTTGAATGTCTGTCCAGGTCTGGCTGTGCTGCAGTATTCTACCTATGCACTGACATTTACACCTGTGTTTTGTATTCTTGCAGAGGGATCCTGTCCAGCCTCTCGTGAACTCCACTCCGGTCCCAAGACTTCTCCAGCAGTTCTCCGGAGGATCCCCTCTCCACTCTTGCCTTCCTTCCTTGTATACTGTGAGCTCTTGGAGTTGGTTAACAGGCTCCGGGGTCATCGGTCCTCTCACTGCAGGTCTGCGTCAAATCCCTGTATAAGGGGTGACTGTCGCAGGGCTCTGTGGGAGGTTTCTGGTGGCTCTGACCCTGTGGCCCTCTTCAGGGTGTCGTATCTTTTGCATTCGTTTTTGTCTGTAATAAAACCCCTTAACCTGCTTTCAGTCTCCCGAGTGTTTCTGGTATCGGCATCCACAGATTCTGTGGTCCAGTGGGTCCCCCGGTCTATTCCGCCTGTGCTGGCGTGACACACCCTTTTGAGCTAGTACAGTCATGAGTCTTCTAGGGAATGATACAATAAGTTTTTCATA
The DNA here is from genome assembly GCA_033576535.1 of Allobates femoralis. NCBI lineage: Eukaryota > Metazoa > Chordata > Amphibia > Anura > Aromobatidae > Allobates > Allobates femoralis. The sequence goes on from JARQOC010000002.1 coordinate 392,030,829, forward strand.
CCTGGATTTGGGGATCCTCTGCCACTCTTCCTTGCAGATCCTCTCCAGGTTGGATAGTGAACGTTGGTGGACAGTCATTTTCAGGTCTCTGCAGAGATGCTCAATTGGGTTTAGATTAGGGCTCTGGCTGGGCCAGTCAAGAATGGTCACAGAGTTGTTCTGAAGCCACTCTTTTGTTATTTTAGCTGTTCACTTAGGGTCATCGCCTTGTTGGAAGGTGAATCTTTGGCCAAGTCTGAGGTCCCAGAGAAGTCTGGAAGACGTTTTCATCCAGGATATCTCTGTACTTGGCTGAATTAATATTTCCTTCCATTTCAACCAGTCACCTGTCCCTGCAGCTGAAAAACACCCCCATAGCATGATGCTGTCACCACCATGTTTCACTGTTGGGATTATGTTGGGCAGGTGATAAGCAGTGCCTGGTTTTCTCCATACATACTGCTTAGAATTATCACCAAAAAGTCTATCTTCATCTCATCAGACCAGAGAATCTTATTTCTCATAGTCTGAGAGTCCTTCATGTGTTTTTCAAGAGAATGCCAAGAGTGTGCAAAGCAGTAATCAAAGCAAAAGGTGGCTACATTGAAGAACCTAGAATATAAGACATTTTCAGTTGATTCACACTTTTCTGTTAAGTATTTTACTCCACGTGTTAATTCATAGTTTTGATGCCTTCAGTGTGAATCTACTATTTTCAAAGTCATGAAAATGCAGAAAACTCTTTGAATGAGGTGTGTCTAAACTTTTGGTCTGTACTGTGTGTGTATATATATATATATAAAAGGCGATGAATATATATTGGGGAGTGCTTTGTAGTATATGCTGGGCTATGGGGGTGCATTATAATATATGGAGGGCTATGGGTGTCTATATAGTATATGAAAGACAATGGGAGTGCATCATAGTATATGGGGGTACTTTATAGTATATAGAGGACTATGGGGGTGCATTATAGTATATGGAGGACAATGGGGTGCATTATACTATATGGAAGACTTTGGGAGTGCTTTATAGTATATGAAGGACAATGGGCAATGCATTTTAGTATTTGGAGGACTATGTGGGGTGTATTATAATATATGGAGGCCTATGGGGATGCATTATAATATATGGAGCCAATTACACTATCGGAACCCATTATAATATTTGGAGGGCTCTGTGGAGAGAACATGATAATACTTGAAGGGCTATGAGGGAACCTTTATACTTTATGCAGAGTGATTTGAGGGCTGTGTTGGGGCCCATTATACAGTGTGAAGAGGTGTAGGGGCCATTATACTGTATGTGAGTCCATCATACTGTGTGGAGGGATAGTAGAGGCCATTATACTTAATGTAGGTCCATTATACTGTATGGAGGGCTGTGTGGGGGTCACAGTTGGGGTTCATACTGTTTCGGGGTAGTTGAGAGGGTACAGTAGCATCACATGGAGGGCCCTGTAGAGGAATTCACTGTGAGGGGATCATACAGTGTTTGAGGGGCACTTTTGTTGGCATCATACTTTAATGATGCAATGAAAAGGGAATCTAGGGGTTTCAATAGGAGGATAATCACTTTGTAAGGGCTGCAAATTTGTTAGATATGTTATTATATGAACCAGACAATTTTTTTGAAGGGGTGCAATAAGAACTTTGCTATGGGGGCTTCATGATTTCTATGTATGCCCCTGGTGCAGGATGCATTGTCTCTTTCACATACACCTCTGCTGCAGTACTGATTGGCCATAACTTACACACCACGTCCAATGCCGGCCCTTGGTACATACAAGCATCCAGCCATGTTTCTCCTGAGCGGCAGTTGAACGGTGACACTCGTCCTCCTTCCTGCTCCCACATCCCTTGCTCAACCCAATTGGAAGGCTCCTGCTATTAGCTCCGGACAACCCCGTGTGTGGCACTAGTGATTGGCTAAGTGTTTCAGTACGAGGTGTGGTCTATTGGAGGAGACGCGCCATTTTACTAGCTTTGTGCAGTGGCTGCTTGTTGACGCTCAGACTGGAGGTTGTTACCAGGCCCGGCGCCAGCACCTGGCATAGCCGGGCAGGTGCCGGGGTCCTGAAGCAGTGAGAGCGACCACAGCTGTCTGTGAGCGTCAGCAGAGGGCCCCGCTCACACACAGCTGCCCTCTCTCCTCTCCTGCTCTGCACTGATCTATGTGATCGGTACACAGCAGGAGAACAAGCTTACCGGGAGATGAACGCAGGCTGAAGGACATGCCAGTTCCAGTCATGTGACTGATCACATGACTGAAATCAAGGTCCTAGAAGAAACTGCTTCTGCTTAACTTCTGCAGCCTCCATGCAGCTCCCCAGTGGCTCCTCTCCAGCTCGGATCAAGATCATCTGAATGTGGTAATATATAGTGTGTGTGTGTGTGTGTCTGTATGTGTGTGTCTCTGTGTGTATCTATATCTGTATTTGTGGTGTGTTTTGTGAGTGTGTATTTGTATTGTGTTGTATGTGCATTACAGAGCTGTGTGTTTGTGCATGTAGCAGAGCTGTGTGTTTGTGCATGTAGCAGAGCTGTGTGTGTTTGTATGTGCATGTAGCAAAGCTGTGTGTGTTTGTATGTGTAGGAATTGTACATGTAGCAGAGGTGGGATGTAGTGTCCATGTAGCAAAGCCATATGTGTATCTGTTGTGTAGTGTCCATGTAGCAGAGCTGCGTGTGTCTGTATGTGCATAAATTAGGCATGTAGCAGTGCTGTGTGTGTATCTGTATGTTCATGTAGAAGAGCTGTGTGTGTACTATGTGTAGTGTGCATGTAGCAGAGCTGTGTGTGTGTGGACTGCTAGCAATTAAGAAAAGATGATGTGTGAACCACTGGGAACTCAGAAAAATACAAACTTTATTTAGTAAATTTAATGGTGACACCATACAGAAAGTACACAGAACACTGTATTAAAAACAATTAAAACAGCAAACCACTTTTATATTCCCGACTGGTGTGTGTAATAACAACACCAGTGGGGTCACACCTATCAATACCCTGGGAATTGCCAGCAATACTCAACCGGACCTATATGGGTAAATAAGACTGTCATGCACAAGATAATTGCAGTAGCCAATGCATTAATAAATTCATCAAATCTTGCCCCTTTATAGTGTAAAATATATCATTTGGACTGGCGGAGGCAAAGTGTAAAGGGGGCCCATTAAGACTCTTTCGCCCGGGGCCCACAAAAATCCGGAGCCAGCCCTGGTTGTTACATGTGTTGTGTGGACGGTGCTGCATGGTAGACATGTGTGACTAGCCAGGCCACATTAGAGCTGCCCAAAGTTTTATAGGTGTGTGCCAGAGATAATAGGTTGGCAATCAATGCTTGCCTCCTGTGTGTATGATAAAAGAATGCAGGATTGTACAGTGCGGCTCCTGTCATTATGTGGAGCAGCCCCTCAGCACTGTACAGTGTGTCTCCTGTCATTATGTGGAGCAGGCCTAAACACTGTACAGTGCAGCTTCTGTCATGTGGAGCAGGCCCTCAGCAATGTGGCTTCTGTCATTATGTGGAGCAGCCCCTCAGCACTGTACTGTCATTATGTGGAACAGGCCCTCAGCACTGTACGGTGCGGCTCCAGTCATTATGTGGAGCAGGACCTCAGCACTGTACAGTGTGGCTCCTGTCATTATGTGGAGCAGGACCTCAGCACTGTACGGTGCGGTTCCTGTCATTATGTGAAGCGGACCCTCAGCACTGTACAGTGTGGCTCCTGTCATTATGTGGAGCAGCCCTCAGCACTGTACAGTGTGTCTCCTGTCATTATGTGGAGCAGGACCTCAGCACTGTACGGTGCGGCTCCAGTCATTATGTGGAGCAGGACCTCAGCACTGTACGGTGCGGTTCCTGTCATTATGTGGAGCAGGCCTAAACACTGTACAGTGCAGCTTCTGTCATGTGGAGCAGGCCCTCAGCAATGTGGCTTCTGTCATTATGTGGAGCAGCCCCTCAGCACTGTACAGTGTGTCTCCTGTCATTATGTGGAACAGGCCCTCAGCACTGTACGGTGCGGCTCCAGTCATTATGTGGAGCAGGACCTCAGCACTGTACAGTGTGGCTCCTGTCATTATGTGGAGCAGGACCTCAGCACTGTACACTGCGGCTCCTGTCATTATGTGGAGCAGGACCTCAGCACTGTACGGTGCGGTTCCTGTCATTATGTGAAGCAGACCCTCAGCACTGTACAGTGTGGCTCCTGTCATTATGTGGAGCAGCCCCTCAGCACTGTACAGTGTGTCTCCTGTCATTATGTGGAGCAGGACCTCAGCACTGTACGGTGCGGCTCCAGTCATTATGTGGAGCAGGACCTCAGCACTGTACGGTGCGGTTCCTGTCATTATGTGGAGCAGGCCCTCAGCACTGTACAGTGCGGCTCCTGTCATTATGTGGAGCAGCCCCTCAGCACTGTACAGTGTGTCTCCTGTCATTATGTGGAGCAGGCCTAAACATTGTACAGTCTAGCTTCTGTCATGTGGAGAAGGCCCTCAGCAATGTGGCTTCTGTCATTATGTGGAGCAGGCCCTCAGCAATGTGGCTCCTGTCATTATGTGGAGCAGCCCCTCAGCACTGTACAATGTGGCTCCTGTCATTATGTGGAGCAGGCCTAAACACTGTACAGTCTAGCTTCTGTCATGTGGAGCAGTCCCTCAGCAATGTGGCTTCTGTCATTATGTGGAGCAGCCCCTCAGCACTGTACAGTGTGGCTTCTGACATTATGTGAAGCAGGCCCTCAGCACTGTACGGTGCGGCTCCAGTCATTATGTGGAGCAGGACTTCAGCACTGTAGAGTGTGTCTCCTATTATGTGAAGCAGGCCCTCAGCACTGTACAATGTGTCTCCTATTTATTATTATTATTAATTTATATAGCGCCATTATATTCCATGGCACTTTACATGTTAAAAAGGGCAGACTAGGACAAGTAACATACCGTGTTTCCCCGAAAGTAAGGCCCCCCCGATTGTAAGGCCGCCTAGGGGTAAAGGGGGGGCCTGCTAATGTAAGGCCTCCCCCGATTATAAGGCCTTACAAGCGGGGGGGCCTAATGTAAGGCCCCTAGCGGAGGGGGGGGGGAGCGGGAGCGGGTCGCACGTCACGTGCGCCCGCTCATTACATATGCACTGCATCCCCCTGTCAATCAGCGACAGGGGGAGCAGTGCATTATACGGTATATATGGGCCCCCTCCTGCTGGCACACTACCCCCCTGTTCTGAGGCCCCCCCTGCTGCTGCTGCTGCAGACATCTTACCCTCCAGGGTCTTCTTGCAGCAGCCAGCGCGTCCGTCCTCCGTCCTCGGCTGTCTCCCGGATCATGTGACCGGCCGGTCGCAGTTGCGATGACGTCATGCGCTGCGACGGGTCACATGATCCGGGAGACAGCCGAGGACAGAGGACCGACGCGCTGGCTGCTGCAAGAAGACCCTGGAGGGTAAGATGTCTGCAGCAGCAGCAGGGGGGGCCTCAGAACAGGGGGGTAGTGTGCCAGCAGGAGGGGGCCCATATATACCGTATAATGCACTGCTCCCCCTGTCGCTGATTGACAGGGGGATGCAGTGCATATGTAATGAGCGGGCGCACGTGACGTGCGACCCGCTCCCGCAGTGTCCCAGCAGGAGGGGGCCTGTAGGCCACACTGCTGGGGCACACAATATAAGACCCCCCCGAAAGTAAGACCGGGGGCCACTTTTGGCCCCCCAAAAAATGTAAGACAGGGTCTTACTTTCGGGGAAACACGGTAGTAGCAATACAAGTAACAATAAATGTTGACAATTCAGTTGTACAGAAACAAGAGGGGAGAAATCCTGTCCACAAAGGCTCACAGTCTACGAGGGGCGGGTGGGGATACAGTAGGAGGGGGAAATTCCAGTCATGAGGCGGTGTGGTGGACTGGGTCTTATTGCAGGTGGTAGGCTTGGCAGAATAGGTGGGTCTTCAGGCTTCTTTTGAAGGTTCCCAGGGTAGGAGAATGTCTGATGTGTTGGGGCAGTGAGTTCCAGAGTCTGGGTGAAGCACTGGAGAAATCCTGTATGCGGTTGTGCGAAGAGGAGATGAGGGGGGAGTAGAGGAGAAGCTCTTGGGAGGATCGCAGGTTGCGTGAGGGTAGGTAACGGGAGACCATGTCAGAGATGTATGGAGGGGACAGGTTGTGAATGGCTTTGTATGTCATGGTTAATATTTTAAACCGGGATCTCTGGGAAGCAGGGAGCCAATGAAGGGCTTGGCAGAGGGGGGAGACAGGGGAGTAGCGGGGAGACAGATGGATTAGGCGGGCAGCGGAGTTCAAGATAGATTGGAGAGGTGCAAGGGAGGTATTAGGGAGGCCGGTGAGCAGGAGGTTGCAGTAATCGAGGCGGGAGATGATGAGAGCGTGAATAAGGGTTTTAGCAGTGTCGTGGTCAAGGAAAGTGCGAATCCTATAGATGTTTTTGAGCTGGAGTCGGCAGGAGGTGGCGAGGGCCTGGATGTGGGGCTTGAAGGAGAGGGAAGAGTCAAGGATAACTCCGAGGCACTTGGCATGGGGGACTGGAGAGAGAGAGCAGTCGTTGACGACGATGGATAGGTCAGGTAGTGAGGGGGAGCGTCTTGGGGGGAAGACTATGAACTCGGTTTTGTCCATGTACAGCTTAAGGAAGCGAGCAGAGAAGAAGGATGAGATGGCGGACAGGCAGTGTGGAATTTTGGATAGAAGGGAGGCGATATCAGGACCAGACAGGTAGATTTGGGTGTCGTCGGCGTAGAGGTGATATTGGAGGCCATGGGACTCAATGAGTTGCCCTAGACCGAGAGTGTAGATTGAGAACAGTAATGGTCCAAGAACCGAGCCCTGAGGGACCCCGACAGATAGGGGGTAGGGCGAGGAGGATGTGTGGGAGTGGGTGACGCTGAAGGTGCGGTCCGTTAAGTATGAGGAGATCCAAGAGAGGGCAAGGTCCGTGATGCCAAGAGATTCCAGGATCTGTAGTAGAAGGGAGTTGTTAACAGTGTCGAAGGTGGCTGACAGGTCGAGGAGGAGGAGAACAGAGTAGTGGCGCTTGCTTTTGGCAGTCAGTAGGTCATTTGTGACTTTGGTCAGGGCTGTTTCAGTGGAGTGGAGGGGTCGGAAGCCAGATTGCAGGCGGTCAAAGAGGGAGCAGGAGGAGAGGTGAGAGGACAGCTCAGAGTGGACATGCTGTTCAAGTAGTTTAGAGGCGAAAGGGAGGAGAGATATAGGGCGGTAGTTGGAGACAGTTGTGGGATCGAGGGAGGGTTTTTTGAGGATGGGTGTGATCAAGGCATGTTTGAAGGCTGAGGGGAAGGTGCCAGTGGTGTGATAGGTTTAAAAGATGAGTTAGGGCTGGGATGATAATGGAGGTGAGGTTGGGAATGAGGTGGGATGGGAGCGGGTCATGGGCACTGGTGGTGAGGTGTGATTTTGACAGGAGGGAGGAGAGCTGGTCTTCAGTTATAGGGGGGAAGCAGTTGATGGAAGTAGAGGGCAGTATAGGTGAAAGGGGAGGCTGTGGGGACAGTGGATCAAAACGGTCTCTGATTCTGTCAATCTTTTGAAGAAGGAGGCAAAGTCTTCTGCAGAGATAAGGGGAGAGGGAGGGGGAGCAGGCGGGCGGAGTAAGGAATTGAAGGTTTTGAAAAGTTGCTTGGGATTGTGGGACAGGGAGGTAATTAGGGATAAGAAGAAGGTTTGTTTGGCGGTGCAAGTGCAGTCTTGAAGGTGATGAGGGACTGTTTGAACAGTAGCAAAATGCTCAGTGGAAGGTGATTTTTTCCATCGCCTCTCAGGCGACCCTGGATGCCCGTCTCATGTCTTTAGTGAGGGTGGTGTGCCAGGGTTGCCTATTAGTGCGTGGAGCGTGGTGTGTGAGGGGGGCTGCTAGGTCGAGTGCCTTGGTTGATGTGGTGTTGTAGAGGGTGGTGGCAGTGTCTGTGTCACATATAGATGTTATGTTGGCGAGAGGGAGAAGGGATTCTGAGAGTGAGTGTAGATCAATTGTTTTAGGTTTCTGCGGGGATGATCAAGTTTGCGGAGAGGAGGTGATGTAGTAGGGGAGGAGAGGGCGGAGAAGGTCAGCAGATTGTGGTCAGACGGGGTGAGGGTTGAGTTTGTGAGATTAGTAAGGGAGCAAAGACGGGTAAAGATGAGATCCAGCGTGTGGCCTTCTTTGTGGGTGGCAGAGGAGGACCATTGGGAGAGCCCGAAGGAGGAGGTCAGGGAAAGAAGTTGAGAGGCGGTTTGGTGGGCAGTGTCAATGGGGTCCTATCATGTGGAGCAGGCCCTCAGCACTGTACAGTGTGTCTCCTATCATGTGGAGCAGGTCCTCAGCACTATACGGTGGGCTCCTGTCATTATGTGGAGCAGGCCCTCAGCACTGTACAGTGTGTCTCCTGTCATTATGTTAAGCAGGTCCTCAGCACTATACGGTGTGGCCTCCTGTCATTATGTGGAGCAGGCCCTCAGCACTGTACAGTGCGGCTCCTGTCATTATGTGGAGCAGGCCCTCAGCACTGTACAGTGTGTCTCCTGTCATTATGTGGAGCAGGTCCTCAGCACTGTACAGTGTGTCTCCTGTCATTATGTGGAGCAGGCCCTCAGCACTGTACAGTGTGGTCTCTTGTCATTATGTTCAGATCAGGTCTCCTCATTATGTGAGCAGTCTATACGGTGCGGCTCCTGTCATTATGTGGAACAGGCCCTCAGCACTGTACAGTGTGTATCCTATCATGTGGAGCAGGCCCTCAGGACTGTACAGTGCGGCTTCTGTCATGTGGAGCAGGTCCTCAGCACTGTACAGTGTGGCTTATGTCATTATGTGAAGCAGGCTCTCAGCACTGTACAGTGCGGCTCCTGTCACTATGTGGAGCAGGCCCTCAGCACTGTACAGTGCAGCTCCTGTCATTATATGGAGCAGGCCCACAGCACTGTACACTGCGGCTCCTGTCATTATGTGGAGCAGGCCCTCTGCACTGCACAGCACGGCTCCTGTCTTTATGTGGAGCAGGCCCTCAGCACTGTACAGTGTGGCTCATGTCATTATGTGGAGTAGGCCCTCAGCACTGTACAGTGTGTCTCCTGTCATTATGTGGAGCAGGCCCTCAGCACTGTACAGTGTGTCTCCTGTCATTATGTGGAGCAGGTCCTCAGCACTGTACACTGCGGCTCCTGTCATTATGTGGAGCAGGCCCTCTGCACTGCACAACACGGCTCCTGTCTTTATGTGGAGCAGGCCCTCAGCACTGTACAGTGTGGCTCATGTCATTATGTGGAGCAGGCCCTCAGCACTGTACAGTGTGTCTCCTGTCATTATGTGGAGCAGGCCCTCAGCACTGTACAGTGTGTCTCCTGTCATTATGTGGAGCAGGTCCTCAGCACTGTACACTGCGGCTCCTGTCATTATGTGGAGCAGGCCCTCTGCACTGCACAGCACGGCTCCTGTCTTTATGTGGAGCAGGCCCTCAGCACTGTACAGTGTGTCTCCTGTCATTATGTGGAGCAGGCCCTCAGCACTGTACAGTGTGTCTCCTGTCATTATGTGGAGCAGGCCCTCAGCACTGTACAGTGTGCCTCCTGTCATTATGTGGAGCAGGCCCTCAGCACTGTACAGTGTGTCTCCTGTCATTATGTGGAGCAGGCCCTCAGCACTGTACAGTGTGGCTCTTGTCATTATGTTAAGCAGGTCCTCAGCACTATACGGTGCGGCTCCTGTCATTATGTGGAGCAGGCCCTCAGCACTGTCAGTGTGTCTCCTATCATGTGGAGCAGGCCCTCAGGACTGTACAGTGCGGCTTCTGTCATGTGGAGCAGGCCCTCAGCACTGTACAGTGTGGCTTATGTCATTATGTGAAGCAGGCTCTCAGCACTGTACAGTGCGGCTCCTGTCACTATGTGGAGCAGGCCCTCAGCACAGTACAGTGCAGCTCCTGTCATTATATGGAGCAGGCCCACAGCACTGTACACTGCGGCTCCTGTCATTATGTGGAGCAGACCCTCTGCACTGCACAGCACGGCTCCTGTCTTTATGTGGAGCAGGCCCTCAGCACTGTACAGTGTGGCTCATGTCATTATGTGGAGCAGGCCCTCAGCACTGTACAGTGTGGCTCATGTCATTATGTGGAGCAGGCCCTCAGCACTGTACAGTGTGTCTCCTGTCATTATGTGGAGCAGGCCCTCAGCACTGTACAGTGTGTCTCCTGTCATTATGTGGAGCAGGCCCTCAGCACTGTACAGTGTGGCTCTTGTCATTATGTTAAGCAGGTCCTCAGCACTATACGGTGCTGCTCCTGTCATTATGTGGAGCAGGCCCTCAGCACTGTACAGTGTGTCTCCTATCAAGTGGAGCAGGCACTCAGGACTGTACAGTGCGGCTTCTGTCATGTGGAGCAGGCCCTCAGCACTGTACAGTGTGGCTTATGTCATTATGTGAAGCAGGCTCTCAGCACTGTACAGTGCGGCTCCTGTCACTATGTGGAGCAGGCCCTCAGCACTGTACAGTGCAGCGCCTGTCATTATATGGAGCAGGCCCACAGCACTGTACACTGCGGCTCCTGTCATTATGTGGAGCAGGCCCTCTGCACTGCACAGCACGGCTCCTGTCATTATGTGGAGCAGGCCCTCAGCACTGTACAGTGTGGCTCATGTCATTATGTGGAGCTGGCCCTCAGCACTGTACAGTGTGGCTCATGTCATTATGTGGAGAAGGCCCTCAGCACTGTACAGTGTGGCTCATGTCATTATATAATCTCTCATCTGCTCTCTAGAATTCGCCCCTTCCTCACCATGGAAACAACTAAAACCATCACAGTGACCCTGATCCACTCCTGCCTTGATTATTGCAACTCTCTATTAATGGGCCTCCCCATTACTAGACTCTCCCCTCTCCAGTCCATCCTTAATGCAGCAGCCAGGGTCACCTATCTGGCTAACCATTACTCAGATGCCTCCGCTCTGTGCCAGACATTGCACTTGCTTGCCCGTACATTATAGGATCCAATTCAAATTGCTTGTTGTCACCCAGAAAACTCTTCACGGTGCAGTCCCTCCCTACCTCTCATCTGTCTATCACCCCACCTGCTCTCTTCGCTCTGGGAGTAACTTTAGACCAGGGGTCTCAAACTCAATTTACCCGGGGGCCACTCGAGGGAGAGTCTGTGCGAGGCAGGGCCGCATCAAGTTTTCCACAAGAAAAGCTCGTACAAAATATTATTATTATTATTATTATTCAGATTCAACAGTTCTTTAACATTCAACTTTCTGAACAACATAAATGCAACATGAAACATGAATGCAATGTGTACTGCAACTTTCTCTGTGCAAATAAGACATGTCGGGATGCCCCTGTGCTGAACAAAGAAATATTGCACTTCCCACTTTTCCTGAAATTGTCTGTGCTCATCACCAACCTTTCTCTTCACTGAATGCTTTGATAAAGACATATTTGGGTAATATTATCCTTTCTGCCTTATACACAAACAAGGTCAATACTTAGGCCTATAGTGCCTTGAGGTATACCTCTGTTTCTCCAACTTAGGGCAAGGTGCAAGGTGGTTGTGCAGCAATGGAGGGGCATGTGATAATCAGCCCATCCACTGATTCCTCCCGACATCCACTGCGGCGCGCACGGTACTGTTTCCTCCCAGCATCCACTGCGGCGCGCACGGTACTGATTCCTCCCGGCATCCACTGCGGCGCGCACGGCACTGATTCCTCCCGGCATCCACTGCGGCGCGCACGGCACTGATTCCTCCCGGCATCCACTGCGGCGCGCACGGTACTGATTCCTCCGTCATCCACTGCGGCGCGCACAGCATTAGGCGCCTGCGCAGTGCTTCCCCGTCCTGCTGTGTCGGATCCTAGCACTGTAGATCCATGGACGCAGTGGCACGGGGGAGCACTGCGCAGGCGCCAAATGTCCTGCTGTCTTATCCTGCCTCTCTCCTGTTCTGTTATGCTCCTGTTCTGTGTGCTATGTACCCGTGCGGATCCCACAGAGCGGGACGGGAAAGCACTGCGCTGAATGCAAACTTTGACATTGAGGTGGGGGGCCGCGCTGAATGCAAAATTTGATATTGAGGTGGGGGCCGCAAAGTATTGTTTTTGGGGGCCGCGTGTTTGAGACCCCTGCTTTAGACTAACATCTGCACTAATCTGAACCTTCAATTCTCGGTTTCAAGACTTCTCCCGAGCTGCACCAACTCTCTTGAATGGTCTACCCCAAGAAATTAGGACAACCCACACCATACTTAGCTTCAGGTGCTCACTAAAAACACATCTGTTTAGGGTGGCCTATCATTCTCCCTAATCAAGAGTCATTCAGGCATAGGTTATCCACTACTTCCTTGAACATAACTGTTTAAGGCTGGGTTCACATTTGTGCACCATTTGCGCTGTGAACGCAGCGTCCTGAGCGCAGCAAAATGCAGGCACTATGCGTTCCTATGTTTAACATGGGAAAGCATTGTGCCTGTGTGTGGCTGTGTTATGCGCATGCCGAACACAAAATTTGGGATTTTTTGTGCGTGGCTGCATGCTTGCTTTATATGCAAGCATACAGCCACGCACAAATGATGAATGGGATTGCATCTGTGCACATTGCCATCCGTTGGCAAATGCACAGACCCAGTGGAAGGTGAGATCATCCCCAGGTAAATCTTGTCCTGGCGTTCTCTCCTCCTCTTCTTCTTTCTTCCTACTGGCCGCCGTTGGTTCGTTTAAAATAGCCGGCGGACAAAATGTGGCGCCCACTGGGACGGGATAAATCGGTGCCGGACTGGGGTACTGCTGGGGGATGTCACGGCGGTCCTGGTCCGGACCGTGTCCCGGGATCACACAAGTAAATGGGGTGTATTTATAAGGGATTAGGTTTGTCGTGACGCCACCCACGGGTTGTGGTCAGGGTGACCACCGCTGCTGAAGAACCTCCGGGGATGATGTTTGGCAGCTGTAGATGGAACGGCTCCCGGCAGGTAGAGCCTGGTTCCCCGGGGCAGTGGTAATTAAAGTCTGTGATGGTCGTTATAGCTGTTGCAGGAAAGTAGGGGTAGTAGTAGAGATGATGAGAGTGGAGGCAATGGCAGTTTATGAGGGAAAGTGGGGCTTCAGCACAAGGATCACACACACTCACGTTTGTTGTCGTTTTCCAAGTCTTTACTGTGCAGATAGATAGTAAAGCAGAGTATTGTCCACGGAGTCTGTACCGGGGCCGGGTTGCTCCCACCCTGACCGGGTCTTTGGCTTCCTACTTCTGCGCTTTGTGTGTGGCCCTGCTGCCGCTTTTAGCTGAACTGCTGGCCCTGTCTCCACTCACGGGTACCAATCTGCTGGGCAACTTGAGTCCTCTGTGTCACTGACCCCTCCGTGTTGCTTTGCTATGGTACAGTGAAGATGGTGGACCTTCACTATCCCGGTATTCACTGTCCTGTCTGTCTCAGGCACAGCCTCGGATCCGGTATCCGTCCTAAGCGCCTCTCCGGGGTGAATTTAGGGTAACTCCTTGTCCCGGGTGTGTTCCTCTGTTTCTCTGTCTCCTTCCCTCAGACCTCTCAGGACCTCCACTCCAACTCGACTCTCCTCCAACTCCAGACTCAAACTAAACTAAACTGACTGTCACTCCTGCTCTGAGGTAAACATTAGCTCCTCCCACTCTTTCAGGTGCCACTTAAGCTCCTCCCACTTTCTAGTGTAGTGTTGTGTGGGGAGTAAACCTGTGTTGCTGTTTCTGTGGCACATTAACCCTTGGGGTGCTACAAAAACACTTCACCGTCAGCTATTTCAGATGAACAGCTGATGCTGAAGCTATTTTAAAGAACCAGCGGTGGCGGCCAGGAGGACGAGATTAGCAGCGGCGGCTGCAGGGGCTGGCTGGTGCTCTGGCCCTGGGTGGCAGGTTTAGTCTGCCAGCCTGACTTGAGAAGCTGGGAGGGGGGACTTGGTGCTATCGGGAATTTTTGAGGACCGGGGGGGTATGGGATGCTATCGGGCCATCGCTGCTCACTTACCATGTTTGGGGCCGTCTGCTGCTGTATCGCCGCGCCGGACGCAAAGCACCGCCGGTCGGCCCATTTATGTGGGCTATACCACCAGCCCAGGGGCACTTGCCCCCTGCCACCTGGGCCAGTCCACCCTGGGCGGCTGGAAGGAGATCCCGGCCACCGAGACCGTCGATTGGGTGGGTGGCCGGGCACTCACTGACATTTTCATGTGGACGCATACGGGCAATCACCGCTGCGTTCAGCACTGCTTATGCGCTCCATACGCTGCAGTGCCAAACCCAAATATGAACCCAGCCTAACTCCATCAGACCCAAAAGCTCTGCAGACTGACTGGTGGCCATCTACTCCACTATCATCTATGCCACACTTCCTAAAAACGGCTAGACCATGACTGTAAATAAGCCCCTGTACGTTGTGTCACCCCCACCTTAGTGTAGATTGTAAGCTCTTGTGAGCAGGGTCGTTAGTATTTTTTGCTTTTTATTATTGTGGCTTCCAAAATTGTTTCTTATATGATTGTCTGTACATGAATTTGATTTGTAAAAGCCTGAGGAATATGTTGGCGCTATATAAATAAAGTTTATTATTCTGTGGAGCAGGCCCTCAGCACTGTACACATGAGGCAGGGCCTCAGCACAGCCCAGGCTCCTCACACAATGCCATAACACGTGGTACACCGCCTCTCCTGGAGCGGAAGGCGCTGTTTACCTGTGACTTTAGAGGATAGTCAGTGCTAACATTACCTACACGAATTGTCTCCATTGCTGCCAGCAATAGCCGGAGACCAATCTAGTACACTATGCATGCTAACGTGTGAGCTTGTCCTACGAATATGGCGCCCACTCTACACACAGGAGCCTTCGTGCTCTTTGGTAACGATGGTTACGGTTCCCCTCCCCCAGTCTAGGCGCTCCCTGACGTCACTTCCGCTGGGCGGATCACCTTGCTGCTTTTATCTGGAGAGAAGGGAGCGTTCGGCCTGTTTCGTACATAGATCCGTGTGGTCAGACACTCAAGAGCCATGGAGTCCGAGACCAAATACCTGCCCGAGCTGATGGCGGAGAAGGACAGCCTGGACCCGTCCTTCACACACGCCATGGGCCTTCTGTCGAGCGGTTAGTGATCCCGGGAGGGAGGGAAGGCGAGGTGTGGGCACAGCGGCGAGGAGGACAGGCGGGAAGAATGGGGACGTGTGGGCCCATGGGGATGGCGCTGGCCCCGCCTGCACTGGGATGGATGGCGGAGAGCTACTTCTACATTGGCTCTCTTAAGTATTTTCTATATTTATATGATCACTTTTAGTCTGTTCTTGCCCTTGTCTGTTCACACACAGCAGGCGGCTTCTGAGGCAGATCCAGGCCTTGGTGAGCTCACTGATGGATACTCAGTTAACTCTGCACTTTCACAAAGGCAACAACAGGCCATCTGCTGCTCTGTTAATGAACCCCAGCTGCCAAAGTGCTCCTTTGCCCCTACTACATGGCTCCAGGGGTGAACAGTCCCTTAAATTCTGTATAACCTGGCTGACTCCTTACTGCCTTCTGTTTTCAGTTATCACCACTGAAGATATTGAACCATCCCCCCCCTTCCCTCTCCACACTTATCTCAGCCTAGGGCTATTTGAGCCAGTCAGATTATTATTCATTATTAGAGTGCCATTTATCCTGTGGTGCTTTTACATGTGATAAGGGGCATACATGAGCAATACAAGGCACACACATGTACAGAAGGAGAGAGGACCCTGCCTGCGAGGGCTCACAGTCTACAAGGATGGGTGAGGATAGTCATGCTGTAGTTCAGTAGACTAAGGATCACTGCAGGTTGTAGGCTTGTCATGTATCTGTTTGGGCACAGAGTTTGAGTATGGGGATATCCATATATATCTTTCAAGAAGGGTCCTGGAAACTGGAAGACACTCAATCTTTCCCTATTGCTAATTTCCTTTAAGGATATGGATTCCAGTAGTGACTAAATAGTATAATCTGCACTCCTGTGCTTGAGCCCCGGCTTTTATCCTGATATGATAACTAAAGCCTTCCATCTCCAGTGTAGAGCAGTCAGCTAGTCATGTCACTACATGGACTGTCATCAATATTTGCCATCTCCCAATTTCTTGTAAACGCAAACTTTTCACTTGTGTCCAGTTTCATTTAGCAAGACATTCTCTGTCTGTAAATGCTTAGGATGATGGATTGTTGGTAACAATGTTCACTTGACTTTCCTCCTGAGAGGGCCGACCGCAATTAATGCAGTTAGTTTGATCCAGTTGTTAGAATATCTCATTAGACTGATGTGTCAGTGTGTCAAGATTAGTGCGAGAGTGTTGAGATTAGTGCCACACCTGATAATCCAGCATACACTGTTAGGAATTCTCATCCTTCGTGTAAATGAGCAACAAGTGTGGTCATTGGATGAGCAGATTCTTATTGATGTGGAAGGCATCACTACATGATTCTGATGGGGACAGAACAATGTATGTTGACCCACATAAAGATGTCAATGACTTATCATTGGTTTGCATATGTTATCGAGCAGTGTCTGTTATAGGGGATCGAGCCCACTTTGGTTCCATTGCCGTGTGTTTTTAAGGAGTATTGACAATAAAAATGTCTGATCTGTATGATTCCTCATCCATATGAGGGTTGGCAATCTGATACCTCACTAATCAGATGAGAACTGCAGCTGCTGTAATAAGTGTATGGGGCTGATTGCAGCAGCCCTGTATGGTTGAGGCTGAGTACTGCTTTTTCTTTCAAGTGAAACACATTACATTGTGCCGCTAGGCACTGTACTGGTGCTGCACATTGCTTGGTTTGGCTTATGAGGCGATTTTCATATAATTTCATAAAGTATCCTGTGGATAGTTCATTAATAGTTCAGTCCTGTGTAAGGCTGGTTTCACACTGCCAGTTTTTTAAATCCGTGGGTATGCAAAACTTGCATGCCCCTGGAGTCCCACAGATTGTGAAACCAGATGCACTCACCATTTTTTTTTTTTTTTTGTACTGATCCAGTTGATGGATCCGGTGTAATCAACAGTGCAGTGGCATCCAGTTGCAGCAGGGTTTTTTTTTTTTTTGACCTAGTGGAAAACAGATCCGTGCAGCTGAATACACACGGCTACGTTTCCATAGGACTCCAAGTTAATTCTAGCAGGATAGGCGTGGAGCCATTTGCTCCCATTTTTTTAACCAATCGCCCAAATCGCATCATTTTGTTGTTTGGAACTCGCCCAAAAAATGGTATGAAATGGATCAGTGTGGAAACAGATACAACCGGACGCCACCGCACGTTCATCCGTTCCCGTTAGCAGCCAATGAAGGGGGGGATAAACAGATC
Source organism: Allobates femoralis (assembly GCA_033576535.1). Classification (NCBI taxonomy): domain Eukaryota; kingdom Metazoa; phylum Chordata; class Amphibia; order Anura; family Aromobatidae; genus Allobates; species Allobates femoralis. Next base: position 392,048,144 of record JARQOC010000002.1, read on the forward strand.
CGTTTCTATCCATTTTTAGACTGAAAGCCCCGGATTTAAAATAAAAAAATGGTGGGAAGCCCGCCTAACCCATTTAAAGAGCATATGTTACCAGGTGATAAGTGGCCTAGCCTTAGGCTATGTTCACTGCACTTGTGTGCCTTTCAAAAAAGCACAGGTGCATGTGTCTGCCGGCAAAGTGAATGTTAATTCACTTTTGCCATGCTGACACCGCGTAAATATTCGCAGCGCTTTTATGGGAGAGAGCACGGGGGTAAAAAGAATGACCATGTCAATTCTTTACGCACCTGCGCCCGCACTTTCTCCCATAGGAGCCCAGTATCCCCACTGGAATTGCGCATCGCTGTTCAGACAATGCGCAATTCCAGCAGGAATATGCCGGCGCTGCAGGATGTGATGTCACACAGGGGAGAAAGCACCTCCCCTGCATGATATCTGTGCCAGACCCTTTTGGGCTTCGTAGTGTATTAATATACACTGTGAAACCCAAAATAAAGTAATCCAAATGTGTTAAAAATAATAAAAATTGAATACTTACCCTCCACCGGGTGTTTGGGGAGCCGTGATTGGTTGCTTGAGGTCATGTGATATGCGCATCATAAGCACTTCTCATATGACATGACTGCGGGCAGCCAATCACTGATCTTTGAAGGTCAGTACCTGTGGTGCTCTCGGTAACTGGAACAGCCGGTGGAGGGTAAGTATTCAATCTTTATTATTTTTATCCCATTTGGATTACTTTAATTTGGGTTTCACAATGTATATTAATACACTACCAAACCCTAAAGGGGCTGACAGATGTCACAAAGGGCTGCTTTCTCGCTTGTGTATTTTGCAGTCCGTTTCTATCCACTTTGAAATGGATGGACACTGATCTGTTTTTGTCTACATTGATTTTCAATGGTGACTGATTTGTCTTGTGTGTGCATCCAGTTGTCATCGTTTTGTCACGGATTTGTTTGCATAGTTTTTTGTCCCCAAAAACGCAAAATATTGCATTTTTAGGCTTACATGAAGAATATGCAGACAAACTGATGTTCATGGATCCATGACTATCTGTCCATGAGGAGAATAGCTGGACCCCAGACCTTGTCTCAGCCTCTCATACAGCCAGATCATAATTCCCACACACTGCACTGATGAGGGGCATTCACCCCGAAATGCAGTGTCTGCAGTTTGGGGTTCTGATCTGGCACAAATCCTAAGTCATATTATAAGGTTTGTTAAAAAATTGATTGTCTACAAGGATTGCTACCCTTATTGGGTGGCATTAAGTTTGACTATCTGTCATGAATTATAATAGGACTTTATGGAAAACAGATCCGTTTGCTTCTGTGTGCATGGATCCGTTTTTGGTGGATTGCGCATGCTTAGAAGCAAGGTACATCTCCTCCCTCATGAAAGGGGGCGGGGCTCCGGCATGGCGCGATTTAGCCCCGTCCCTTTCATGACGCGGCCAGGCTCTTAGGTGCAGAGATGGGCGTGCATAATTTATCAGGCAGCAGTACAGGCGGGTCATTTTCGGCTTTGCACAGAAGGGCTTCACTGAAGGGAGGAGGGGAGAGGAGGCTGACAGGCACGGAGGACAAAGCTAGGTAACACCCATTCGGCTCAATTTATTAAACTTTATAAAGCTATATCTTAGCTTCTACTAAACTGTTTTTTTAGCAAAAACGATTGCCCCAAATGTGTGTGCTGGGTGTAGGGACACATATTAACAGTCCGGGGGGGTCATTTGGGGTGGTTGGTTCCCTTTAATGTGTATGTGAGCACCGAATAAAGAAGATTTTCGTGTGGAATTGGAACAGTGTGTCATCTTTCCTTTGAATAATTGGTCTATGGACTATCCACAGCTGAGCACCTGAATTGGATCATTTGAGGTGAGCTATCCATTCCCTCTTTTTCCCTGCCTTATACATACCATAAAGGGAACCTGTCGGCTTGTTTTTGCTCTCAAACCTATCGCTAACTGCCCTTGCACCTTGCCAGTACATCCTAACCATCCCTGTCTGACCTAAATGTGTAATATCATGGTTGTGAAAAGACTGGCACTTACATATTTGTATGCAAATGAGTCCTTGTCTACTCTGTTGTCACACTGGATGGTCTCCAGGGCTCCGTCATCCCCCTCGCTGCATGTGTATCACACCCCACTGGGCGTGATAATATAATTCCCGACTCTTCAATTAAAATGTCCTTCTTCTGTGTATGACGCTGTGGCAGCGTTATTTCTGCAGCTGCACATTGCTAATTCTGCCGAGGTGAACTGAGCAGCTTGATAATGCTCAGAAGCCCTCACTGATGTCTCTGCATAACAAATCTGTCAGTGATGGCTTCTGAGCATTACGAAGGGTGTGATGGACATGCAGCGAGGGGGGAGACTGAGCTCTGGACACTGTCCAGTGTGACTGCATAGAGTAGTCAAGAAGACCTATATGCATATGAAAATGTAACTGACAGACTTTTTTCACAACCGTTATAGGACAGTTGTAGATCAGATAGGGATGTAGTGGCAAGGTGCAGGGACTGGTAGTGATGGGTTTGGGGACATTAAATGAGCTGACGGATTCCCTTAAAGTTCTGACGTTTTGATCAAGCTGTGTGAGCCCATCTGCTAGAGACAAGGTGACCTTTTTAAGACTGTGATCTACATTAATAACTTGCCTCTCCTGGGCATATATTTGCAATTCAATGGGCAGGGTCCAGCTCCACTGAAAATGTCTTCGATGAGTGCTCAGCCAACTTAGAAGCAGTCTGCTACTTACAAATGTGTTTTTTACAGCAACCCTAAGTAGCTACTATACTCCTTACATAATTTGTTCCCCAACTCCACAGCACAAATCAAATTAGGTATGTTTTTGCTTGTTGTTGTGTGTTTTTTGTATTTTTTTCCCCCCTTCTAGTACGGTAGTTTTGTTTTTTGCATGAGACAGTTTCCTACTTGTTTTTTTTTTTTTTTTTTTTTTGTGGAAGTTTTGGAAACCCCATCAAAACATGCCTGTTTGTATGTAATAGTCTGTATGACACTAGTTAATGCAAATCCCAATGGGAAACGCCTACATGAACATAAGTTATGGTGTATGTTGTCTGTCCTGTTCATGAGTTTCTGGATCTGAACTAATGGATACTCACAAGGCACAGATGAAAAGCCTCTATGGGGATTAATTGTGAGGCTAGTACACTGGTAAATGAGGGATTTAGTAATTCAGGGTTGCACACAAGTTCTTAGGCTGCGAGATGTTGCGTCCCTGGTGCGGGCGAGAGTGTGAGATTTGTGCGCAGGCGTCCGCCTGCGCACAGATCACTAATGGCGGGCAATGAGAGCGCACGGCGGTCTGCAGACCGCCGTGCGCTCCATTATAAACATAGGGGCCGCGGTTTGCATGCAGATACTTGCAGATGCCTCTGCAAAACGCTGCGGAGTCATCTGCAAGTCTGAAGGCAGCCCAAGTGGTTTGCTCCAAAGAGACAAGGATCTATTTTTGAATATATGCCACTTTAACGCTCATCAATCTCAACAGATCCTTTCCTTACTTGCTGCCATTATTCAGATGGCTCTGCTGGGTATATGATATATGAGCCTGGCATTCTGTTAGTGGCCCTATTGGGGGCTGCACTTACTAGTTAGGCTTGTCGTTTTTTTTTTTTTTTTTTTTTTAAACCAGATGCATTTTTATTCAAAACCTACAAAATCTACCATCATCATTAACAAGTTATACAATTGTATAATTCACTTCCCCCCCCCCCCCTCCCAAACTCTAAGAGTCAAGAGTTAGGCTTGTCTGAGGGAAGGAAGAGCCCAGCAGCCATTAGTGACTGCTGATTGTGCAATGTAAACCCAGATACGCTCAGTCCTGATGCAGGAGGTGGGAATATGTTTATTTTACAAGGGGGACCACTTCATAAAAAATTGGTTGTCCAGGTAGTTCTCATTTATTGAACCAAGATCTTCAGTAATGAACAGTCATCCAAGCATAAGGGTGACAGTGCACACTCACTCATTGGAAGTGTATTTTCACTGTGTCCAAAATGCTGCGTTCTGGAGTACAAGCTCAGTGGATGCGTTTATACAAATTAGAGGCCCACTTTGCTTTTTTTTTTCCTGCATCATTAACTGACATGCGGTGCAATCATCCTGAACCACATCATGTCAATATATGCGTGGGAAGACAGGGAAAATATAATCTCTATAAACTGGTCGGGTCAGACTTATTTTTAGCGTTTTCGTTATATGCCATGTTCATGGTGTGCACTATAGGTATGTATCTGTGTCCAGTTGTGGGTGTAGTGTTGATTTAGCTCCTACCAGCCCACATCTTGAATTTGAATGGATGATCTGCACACTGCACCTCTTTGTATGTGAAAGCTGCTTGAGCTCCATTATCCCCCTCCTTCCTAGAGCAGCTGTTCTTTGTCTGAGGTCTGGAGCATGTGTGGCGTGGCTTCATAGTGAAGAATGTGTATATCCTATAGATATATGCTGAATTACATACAATTTTACACATAGCTCTTACATTAAATTTCAATTGAGAGTTGGCTTGAAAAAATGTTCTTATTTACAGTTGATTATTTTATTGCATAACTTAAAATGGTTTATTTAATAAAATTGTGGTCTGTACTTTCCCTGAATGTGATGTTTTGCAACTGAGAATAAAATGATCATTTCACCTATTCCAGACACTGCAGAGATTAGGGTCTGTTTTTAGCAATGTTTAAGTGATAGTAAAGGGTTTATGGAGTAGGAGGCATTCCTTAGATTAGGGTACGTTCAATTTCGACAGATTTTTCTGCCTAATAGGATGTGCTTATTAGCCCCCAAAAATTGACGTTTCACACTTAAAGGGAACCTGTCACCCCCAAATAACCCTTATAACCTATTAATACCTGTCCCCGCAGCCTTACAATACATTTTAACACATCCCTGTCTCACCTTTTGTAGTAATCTACAAATACAATAATGTAGTTTACAAATTTACGAAAATCTTGTCAGAGGGGCGTTCCTCCAAGGCATTTTGACCGGTAGGTGGGTCCCCTGTGCCGCGCTAACCCCTGCCTCGTTGCTCTAATACGCCCTAATGGGCGTCATTGTACAAATGCAGAGCGCTGGCACGATTTCAATATCTCGCCCGCAACGTCACCACTGCGACACGGTCATGTGATGCCCAGATCGCCGCATCCCGGCGTTACATGACTGCGTCGCAGCGGTGACGTTGCGGGCGCAATATTGAAATCGTGCCCACGCCCTGCATTTGTACAATAACGCCCATTAGGGCGTATTAGAGCAATGAGGCAGGGGTAGCGCGGCACAGGGGACCCACCTACCGGTCAAAATGCCTTGGAGGAACGCCCCTCTGGCAAGATTTTCGTAAGTTTGCAAACTACATTATTGTACTTGTAGATTACTACAAAAGGTGAGACAGGGATGTGTTAGAATGTATTGTAAGGCTGCAGGGACAGGTATTAATAGGTTATAAGGGTTATTTGGGGTGACAGGTTCCCCTTAAATAACAAGAACTTGTGGGCTTACATTTAGGGTATGTGCACACTGGCCGGGTTTGTGCAGGTTTAGCAGCGGAAACCGCCGGTCGGTTTCCATGAGTTTTATGTAAATTTATGTTAATCCAAAAGCGGCTTTTGGGTTAACATTAAAACCTATGGAAACCGACACCCGGTGTGCACACATCGGCGGTTTACACATGCTCATCTGTTGCTAAACCGCTGGATTCCCAGCGGGTTAGCAACGAATGTGCATGTTCTATAAACCGGCCGGTTCTGCAGCGGCTGCAAGCAGAATCATGTGCTGCTTCCAGTCGCTGCAGAACCGCCGCCGCTAACCCGCTGTGCACCTGCCCGGCACCCACCCTTCACCCGCCCCACATACCCGCCAGGAAGCCGGTGGACGGCTGCACAGCTTCCTGGCGGGTCCGCCCAGCCGCCGCCGTCACAAAGCCGACTTCCAGTGTGCACATACCCTTAATGTGTCACTCCACCACTGAAAAAAACAAAAAACATGCTGGAGTGGTGGAAGCTTAAGGATTCCTTTTTATTTGCAGAAATTGAAAGACTGAAGAAAGGTGATGGAAAAAAGGATGACGACAGCGCTTATTTGGATTTGTTTTCACACAAAAATATGAAACTTAAAGAGCGGATTTTGATTCCTGTCAAATTGTACCCCAAAGTGAGTGAAATGGCTATTTGATTACTGTTACTTGACTGCAATTTAAATTTGTTACTTATTCACAAATATTAAGGTAACGTTACACGAGGCAAAGTTGCTGAAATGAGCGCGCACGCTTTTGGCACTTTTCCAAGATTGCCTTGTAGATATCGCACGCAGAGATATCGTAGGCACTACGATGTTGAAAGCAACTTTCATTTGCTGGGTATGAGCAACCCAGGGAGCGATACTTATCAATGTAATGAATAGAGGAAGTTGCTTTCAACATCGCTATTGCGGTGTCACACAGTGATACTAGCAGATCGCCTGAGCAACATTGCCAGGTTTCAGAACATGTTCATAAACCTGGCAACTCTGCTCAAGAAACTTATCGCAGTTAAATCGCCCTGTCACACGTTGCAACGCACTAGCGATTTCAACAGCAACAGCGATGACATCACTTTTGGGCGATGTTGCCTCATGTAATGGATACCTTTTAGAATCTGAGATGCCCTTTAATGGCTTAAGGTACCGTTGCACACTGCAACTTTGCTGCGGTGTTTCCGGCAACTTCATGGGAGCGAGCAAGTTTTTGTCACTTTTACAAGATTGCCTTGTAGATGTCACACAGGGAGATTTCGTAGGCAACGCAATTAGGTTGTTGAAAGCAACTCTTGCTCGGTACGAGCAACCCTGTGAGCGATCCTGAACAATATAGTGAATAGGAGAAGTTGCTTTCAACATCGCTGTTGCAGTGACACACAAAGCGATGCTAGCAGATCGCCTGAGCAACATTGCCAGGTTGCAAAACATGTTCTGCAACCTGGTAACTCCGCTCAAGCAACATTTTGCCCTAAATTGAATTGCCCTGTCACACGTAGCAACGCACTAGCGATGTTGCTTCAACTTCGTCATGCCCCTTAGTTGCTGGCAATGTTGCCACGTGTAACGGTTCCTTAACTGAAAAAATTGTAAATGGCAAGCCTTCAAGAAGGTCTCTTCTTCAGGCCTAATAATGTCACATTCTGAACAAACACATATATGCACAGATATGCAGAGTTGAATAAACAAATCATAGTGGTCTGTGTTGGGAACAGGAAAAGCATCTGGTCTATAAATACCAGAGTGCAGAGAACACGTATGATAGCTTATTGTTCTTTCATTAGTGGTCCAAGATTTGAAGTTTCCTCAATTGATGTAAAAAGACATAAATCCATACGACACATTCATTGCTGCTCTGAATGTGTCAGAGGTCATAATACATTTATATTCCCAGACTTTTCTGGTTCTTGGGCATTGAAATTACCTTTCAAACTATTTTTTTTTTTTTTTTCTCTAGTCCCATTCCACAACAGCATAGGAGGTTGCCTTTCTATGCCCTAATTGGGATAGGAAGCACAAGAGAGATTAAAAGGAACCTCTAACCTCACATTATCCCGTGTCTTTCCTGTTCCCACAGGGCATGGAGGGGTTTTTCTTCTGTTCTGCGGGGCCAGCGACCGGAGCATACCTTTTTTTGCATTTTTAGCCAGGCAGCGTTGGTCGGGCGCTCAAGCTCTCCTCCTCCCTCTGCTCTTGCCTCCTTCAGGTGGTAGGACCATCTCCCTGGCCCTCCAGTGTCTCCCTGTGGGGCAAAGGGGTTATGGGATCCCTGTCTGGCGGCCTCCCAGAGCCCACTGGCTTCTCCCTGTTCGCATGTTGTCCTGCGTGACCTGGATGTGACGTCAGTGGGTGGCACTTCTGGGTCACGTGTTCCTCTGGGAGTGCTGCGTTTCTGGATTTCGGCTTCTGGATCTCGGCGGGGACGGCGTGCAGGGTACTCAAACGATTCTTCCAAGGCCTGTCTGGGACCCTGAACAGGGGGACCCCTACATCTGCCCCTAAGAAAGCCACAGGGAAATTATACGATGCCCTATTTGTGTGAAGAAGCTCCCTTCATTATGGGATAAAAAAAACTGTCAAATGTACTGATGAGTTTTAGGGCTGAACATCCTTCTCTGATGGACACATTACATTCTATGGTGAAGCAGGAGATCCAGTCCCCCTTAGCCTCGCTTAAACCTGCTGCACCTGTACTTGGCCCTCCCTCTCCTAAGAAACGGAAGCTCCAGGCATACCTGTCAGATTCTGAGGAGCAACTTGATTCAGACTCTGATAATTGGGATGATACCTCGTCCTCCAAAAAGGCAGATATTAGGACATTTCTTTTTTCTCAGAGGATATGGCCGAGCTCATTAGTGCCGTATGTAGTACTATGGGCCTGGAAGAGTAACAAGTTCTTCATTCAGTCCAGGACGAAATGTTTGCAGGTCTGAAGATGGTTAAGCAAGTCGACTTCCCAGTCCATGCAAACATTCAGAACCTCATTTGTCCGGAATGGGAATTTCCTGAGAAACGTTTTAAAAGATGTAAAAAAACAGGTTCCCCTGGAGGAGAACATGGCTCATTCCATGCCTAGAAGGAATATTTTCAAAATGTTCAAATATTTAAAAAATAGTTAATTTTTTTTTGTAAGTTGGTACTTCATTACACATGGCATAAGGTGGCTACACTGTTTGTTTCAAATTCCATATGTTTCCAAGATGGCAGAGGGTTGTATGTGAAGATCTACTGTTCTTACTGGAATCATACGGTAACAGGCTATGTTGGTAAGTGGATTACTATTAACTAGCAACATGCATAACTTAAGTTAAGTAAATATAAAAAAAAAAGTACTGTTAGGAAATAAAAATACTATAATATCTTTGGTTCTGTAAGATTATTTACCAGAAATTTTGCACATATCCATTATAGACATGTTCTAAGTAACGTAAGTTACCAAAAAGATTAAGTTTTTGTAGGATTGAGAACTAAGCATAAATTAAGTTGTAGCTTTGAGAGTTCTTATACTGCATAATGTATTAACTATTTACTAAGTTTCATGTTGCTGCTAAAAGTTTCACAGTTTCTGTATGAAGTAAACGTGTTGTAACGTTATTTACCATCAGCTTTGTAACATAAGTTAAGCTTTTCAATGTAAGTTACCTGCCTTTCGATTTTTGATTAACAGTCAGCTTTTTGAAATAATTAAATACTATTGACCCGGCCACGGGGTACCCTGTACCGGGCGTTGTAGTTAATGGGGAATATCATTGGGCCTGTGCCTGGTCCCGTGGCCCTGGTGGTCGCTGAAGAGTCAATAAAAAGAAAAGTGTTTGGTGACGCCACCTACGGCTCCAGTAATGTTACTGCGGAATAGACCTCCGGGGTGATGATGAAGCAACAAGATGGTTTCGCTCCCCGGGGCAGTAGTGGATGATGGGAGTTATGGAACAGTCTATGGAGGGAGTAGGATCAGGGGCCGCAATAACAGTCTCACACACACAGGGTTGTTGATATTCAAGGTTAAGTCCATGGTACCGTGTGGGTGGTCTGGAAGCAGTTCGGGATCTCCACAACCAATAAGTTATGAGGCCTCCCTTTTACAGTGTGTGTGCGCGTTAGTCCTGGGCTGTCTCAAATGAAGAAAAGAACATCGAGAAAAGGGATGATCACTAAAATCAAATTTTATTCAAAAATTAGAACACGGACAAACATACAGACCCACCTCCTTACAGATAAAATCAATTAAAAACAAGATTGTAGTAAAGCTGGTGTACATGAGGTGAATATACATCAATAGAGCAATGAGATCCAATTAGGGTTAGAACACTCAGTAAAACTGATCAATGCCTCAATTATGGTCAACATCACCATGAAACATAACATAGGCTTCAAACAAATGCCTAGTCAAAGAGGGCAAGTCGGTGTACCAGCAATCCGGGCCATCCAGGCTCACCATAGCAAAGGACCAACAGGTCACATAAATGTTTGGCTGCAACTGGGGCCCGAATCGCACAAATAGCTCTGGAGTACCTCAATCAGATTGTAATAGTAATGCTCACATACCCAGTCACCAGCTATCCAAGGTCCTGGGCTGTCTGAAGCTAGACCCTGACCCTCTCGTGTCCTCACTTGTATGGCAGACTGTAAGAGCCCTGCTGCGGGCACCGCTGTAACCACTGCAGTCCCGGGCTCTGCTGGGTGGCTGTGCCTCAAGTGTCAAGTGCTGCGCCAGGAGACTTGAAATCTCCCAGACCTCCGGACTTTACTGCTGGGCTGACTGGACCCGTTCAGCCTGACGGCGTAGCTCTTCTGGGACAAACAGACACTGCTCCGCTCTACCTTGCTAACTCGCATCGCCTCTGACCCTCACTCTTGGGTCCCTCACACTGGCTAGGTTTCTCCTCTGGTACAGGCCTAGCAAGGTACACAATGTGTCTTCCTTAGTACTGCTCCGTACTGAACTGCCTAACCCCACCCTAGGGCCTGAATTTATAGGGGACCTTGCCTGAAGTCTGCTAGTAGAGCTCCCCCTTCAGGTCTGGGGTGGAAGGTGTTGTGTGCGGGTTTACCTGATGTGGAAATCCTTCCCTGCTCCAGGTGTTGCTGTGGCAACCGAACCGTGGAGTGGGGTGCCACACTATCCTAATTGGAAAGGGTCATTTAAAGATGATGAAATTTATGTCTGTCAAATTTTAAGAAAGGTTGATCCTCCCCTGAAAATGGCTTCTAGGGACATGTGGGATTTTTTGATTAGCCAGGAAGTTAAATGAGCAGTGAGCACAAATTTAAATCCTTGAAGTTCATTAGCTGTGTCTGAATTCATTGGACTGGGTCACATATGTAGGCCTAGATTAAAATTTAGTCTACATTATGTAATTGATCAACAGTCTCCCCTCTGCAAAAATGTTGACAACTGAAGTATGAATATTGATTACATGTTTATACTAAATTTTAGTCTACATATGTAGTTTACACCAATGATTTTACATGCAGCCTATGTTTTGTCTAAAGTCAGTTTGCCTTCTCAAATAGGACACTGACAAAGTTAAACACATTCTTTGTTTGTAGTGTAAGTCACTATATTGTGTTGTAACATAAGTTACTTACATTTCTTGTAATAAACACTGTTGCATTTAACTTAAAAGGTTAAAATAAATTTGTTAAAGTTGCTTGGACTATGGTGGTTTAATACAATAAAAATAGTGCTTCTTCCCTGTTTACCAGAACATAAAATTTGGCAGTCCCATGAAATGGACATTTGCCTTTCCTTTTTGTGTAATGTAAGTTACCAAGTAATACTGTGTTTTGTATTGTTGAAAAATCAAACTGTGTTGAAATCTATTGAATAGTTTAACCCCTTCATGACCGAGCCTTTTTTGACCCTAAAGACCGAGGCATTTTTGGCAATTCTGACCAGTGTCCCTTTATGAGGTAATATCTCTGGAACACTTAATTGGATCTGAGCGATTCTGAGATTGTTTTTTCGTGACATATTGGGCTTCATGTTAGTATTAAATTTAGGTCGATAATTTTTGCGTTTATTTGTGAAAAAATCAAAAATTTGGCAAAAATGTTAAATTTAGCAATTTTCAAATTTTTATTCTGCTAAACCAGAGAGTTATGTGCCACAAAATAGTTAATAAACATTTCCCACATGTCTACTTCACATCAACACAATTTTGGAAGAAAAAAAAAATTTTGGTAGGACGTTATAAGGGTTCAAAGTTCATCAGCAATTCATTTTTCCAGCAAGATTTACAAAACCATTTTTTTAGTGACCACATCACATTTGAAGTCCCTTTGAGGGGTGTACATGACGGAAAACACCCAAAAGTGACACCATTCCAAAAACTGCACCCCTCAAGCTACTGAAAACTATATTCAAGAAGATTATTAACCCTTCAGGTGCTTCACAGGAGCTAAAATAAAGGTGAAGGAACAAATGGACATCTTAATTTTTGTAACAAAAATGTTCTTTTAGCCTCAATTTTTTCATTTTCACATGGGCAACAGGATAAAATGCATCCTAAAATTTGTTGGTCAATTTCTCCTGAGCACACAGATACCTCATATATGGTCATAAACCACTGTTTGGGCGCACGGCAGGACTCAGAAGGGAAGGAGCGCAATTTGAATTTTGGAGCCAATTTTCCGTTCAAAAAGTGAAATGGCGCTCCTTCCCTTCTGAGCCCTGCCGTGTGCCCAAACAGTGGTTTATGACCACATATGAGGTATCAGTGTACTCGGAGAAATTGCACAACAAATGTTGGGATGTATTTTATCCCTTTGCCCATGTGAAACTGAAAAAAATATAGGCAAAAAGAAATTTTTTGTGAAAAAAGTGTTTTTTTCATTTTTATGGATGAATTTGTGAAGCATCTGGGGGTTCAACGTGCTCACTATGCATCTAGATATGTTCCTTTGGGGTCTAGTTTCCAAAATGGGGTCACTTGTGGGGGAGCTCCAATGTGGAGACACACAGGGACCCTCAAAACGCGACATGGTGTCCGCTAACAATTTGAATGGAAAATGAGCTCAAATTGTTAGCGGACACAATGTCGCGTTTGGAGGGTCCCTGTGTATCTCCACATTGGAGCTCCCACGCAAGTGACCCCATTTTGGAAACTAGACCCTCGAAGGAACGTATCTAGATGCATAGTGAGCACTTTGAACCCCCATATGCTTCAGAAATTCATCCGTAAAAATGTAAAAGCGCTTTTTTTCCACAAAAAGTTTCTTTTTTCATTATTACGGATCAATTTGTGAAGCATCTGGGGGTTCAAAGTGCTCACTATGCATCTAGATACGTTCCTTAGGGGGTCTAGTTTCCAATATAGGGTCACTTGTGGGGGAGCTCCAATGTGGAGACATACAGGGGCTTTCCATACGCTACATGGTGTCCGCTAACAATTGGAATTGTTAGCGGTCACCATGTAGGATATGAAGAGCCCCTATGTGCCTAAACATTGGAGCTCCCCCACAAGTGACCCCATTTTGGAAACTAGACCCCCTAAGGAACATATCTAGATGCATAGTGAGCACTTTGAACCCCCAGATGCTTCACAAATTGATCCGTAATAATGAAAAAAGAAACTTTTTGTGGAAAAAAAGCGCTTTTACATTTTTACGGATGAATTTCTGAAGCATATGGGGGTTCAAAGTGCTCACTATGCATCTAGATACGTTCCTTCGGGGGTCTAGTTTCCAAAATGGGGTCACATGTGGGGGAGCTCCAATGTTCAAGCACACAGGGAGGGGCTCTCCATACCCGACATGGTTTCCGCTAACAACTGAAGCTAATTTTCCATTGAAATTGTTAGCGGACACCATGTCGCATATGGAGAACCCGTGTGCCACCAGCTCAAGGGCAACTGGAAGAGTTGGGGTACAGTACCAGAAAATGCCGCCTCTAATGAATGCGCTATTTTCTTGGGTGGCTGTAGGTTGCAATTTGCAGGTGGGGGACCCACAACATTTGGGTCTCTCCACGCTGAGGATTCCAGTCAGCCAGCTACCAAGTTGTACATGGCTGGTTACAAAAAATACAGCGAAGGCCTTTTATTTCTAGAACTAATTCTAGAAAAAAAAAATTACATGGGGCTCCGCCATATTTTTGGTCCAGCCAGGTACAACTTGGCAGCTACAGACTGCCAGCAACCCCCAGCTGCCTCATTGTACCTGGCTGCAACCAAAAATACAGCGAAGCCCATTTTTTTTTATTTCTAGAACTAATTCTAGAAAAAAAAAATGACATAGGGCTCCGCCATATTTTTGGCCCAGCCAGGTACAACTAGGCAGCTGGGGGCTGGAATCCTCAGCATGGAAAGGCCCAAGGTTCTGGGCCCCCCATGCTGTGAATTGCAGCCCGCAGCCGCCCCAGAAAATGGCGCATTCATTGAAGCGCCATTTTCTGGAGCTGTACCCATGCTCTTCCAGTTGCCCTGGTGCCGGTGGCAAACTGGGTAATAAAGGGGTTAATGCCAGCTTTTTATTGGCAGCTGGCACTAAGCCCGAGATTCATAATATTGGGCCAATGTTAGACCCGCCATTAGGAATCTCTGGTAAGTAGTCAATAAATACACACAGAGAAACATATTTTTATTTTGAAAAAAACACAAACAAAATTTAGACTCCATCTTTATTATAAAAAGATCCGACGTAGTCCACAACGAAGGTCCCACGACGCTCTATCGCCTCCGACGTAGTCCACAACGAAGGTCCCACGATCGCCATGCAGGAGGATCGGACTGCAAAGTAGTGATCTCACAGCCCGGGTGCAGTGATCCACTGTGGATCACTGCACCCGGGCTGTGAGATCGCTTTCTGCAGCTCGGTCCTCATGCAGGAGGATCGGACTGCAGAGCAGTGATCTGGCAGCCCGGGTGCCGTGCCGGGGCTGCAAGATTGCTTTCTGCAGCTCAATCCCCATGCAAGGGGATTCCCCTGCATGGGGATCAAGATGTAGAAGGCGATCCGACAGCTTGGGCACAGTGATCCAGTGGATCACTGCGCCCAAGTTGTCAGAGGAGGGGGAAGACCGGAGCTGAGCGGGTCGGCGGTAGCAGCAGGAGGAGGACCGGCGGGCGGAGGCGGAAGCAGCAGCAGGAGGAGGACCGCGGGCGAGGCAGCACAGGAGGGACCGCGGCGAGGCGCAGCACAGGAGGACCGGCGGGCCGGAAGCGGAGGCGACAGAAGGAGGACGTGAGCGGTAAGCGGCAGGGGGGCGGTCCGGAGCCAGCGTGGACGGGGGGGCCGGAGCCAGCATGGACAGGGGGATCAGCGGGGGAAGCTGGAGCCAGCATCGGACAGGGGAATGAGCGGGGGGAGCCGGAGTCAGCATGGGATAGGGGGAATGAGCCGGGGGCAAGCCGGAGACAGGAACAATGAACGGGGGACTGGAGAGAGCGGGGGACGGGGATGAGCAGGGGGGAGCTGGAGCCAGCATGGGACAGGGCGGATGGGGGGGGGGCAGTAACAGGAAGGGGCAGGGGGCATGAGCTGGGGGAGCAGGAGAAGCCAGGCGGCAGAGAGGCAGGAAGGGACCGCATACTGTGCACATTCGCGGTAACTTGCCGGTTCATTTTTAACCCCCAAGTACCGCGACTGTAGCCTCGGGGGGGGGGGGGGGCGCCAATCCACCCCCCCATGGGCTTTAGTACATGTCCCCAACTACCTGCAGCCCGAGTGACAGGTCAGTGAGACCCTCACTCGAGCTGCAGGAGTACGTTCCCCAGATGTCTCGGACGCTGAGACAT
This sequence comes from Allobates femoralis, assembly GCA_033576535.1. Lineage (NCBI taxonomy): Eukaryota > Metazoa > Chordata > Amphibia > Anura > Aromobatidae > Allobates > Allobates femoralis. The sequence continues at coordinate 392,063,420 of JARQOC010000002.1, forward strand.
CGGTCGCGAAGCAATTGGTTTTCATGTCGCATACGCTGAGACGTGTCGCTAAGGGGTTAATGTACAATATTTATTCATTCATTTTTGTGCCTGCCTTCAAAGAGCAGTCTGTAGCCGTTATTGACTCAGTTTTTGGCTTGTGAATGTAACGCAAGTCACCATGGAATGACCCACATGTTTAACTGGGATGTCCCAAAGGTGGACATGCAGGTGGCGAGAGTGGCTAAAAAAAATGCAGTTGCATTTGAGGATTCTTTTCAGCTTAAAGATCAAATGGATAGGAAGATTGAGGGTTTAATGAAATGATCTTGGGAGGCATCTTCCTCTACTATTCAAGCAAATATTTCCTCCAGCTGCGTGTCTAGGTCATTACTCAGGTGTTTGGATCATCTTGAGAGCCATATTGTTCAGGGTACTCAGAGGAGTTGTTAGACTCCCTCTCCTCACTTAGGAAGGCTACCAGCTTTTTGGCGGATGCTTCTGCAGAGTCTGTTTGTATGGCTGCGTGGACCTCAGTGTTATCCAACTCTGCCAGACGTGCCCTTTGGTTGAAGATGTGGAATGGGGACTCCTTCCAAAATGCGGCTTTGGTCTATCCCCTTTTAAGGCGAGTTCGTCTTTGGACCAGCTATCGACGATATATTAAAGAAGGCGACTTGTAAAAAAGCCCTTCCAGGCAAAAGTCAGCTAAGAAAAGATTTTTTTCGTCCCTCTATGCCTCAGGCCTCCCAGCCCAAAGGCAAGGGGAAGACAGGTAGATTGAGTTATTCAAAGGACAAGGGAAAAATATCCTTGTCCCTTCCCAGTAACAGCAGCAGCAGGGTGAACAGTGACTCTGTTCAGGTGAACGAGAGGCTCTCGAACTTCTTGTCCCACTGGTGGAGTATCACCACTTGCCCGTGGGTCCTCAGTCATCTCTGAAGGTCTCGTCATAGAATTCGAGTCTTCCCCCTCCCCCGGGGCCTGCAGGTCACTGCCCTGCCTTCGCAGGGAGCCCAGGATCTCCTGTACTCCAACCTGTAAGACGTCTTGTCTTCCAAAGTAATTTCTCCTGTGCCGAACGAGGAAAAAAATGCAGCGGCCATTATTCTTGCCTTAGTGAGGAAGCTGTTGGGGGACGCCCGTGTAATCCTCAATCTGAAACAACTGAACCAACATGTCAGACACAGCAGATTCAAAGTGGAATCGATAAAATCGACAGTTCTGTTGATAAGGTGTCATTACCAGATGGCCACAATAGACTTAAAAGATGCCTACTTCCATGTACCCATCCATCCCAGGCACAGGAAGTTCTTACGATTCGCAGTCCTTTCCAATGGCTTAATTCACCACTACCAGTTCAACGTGCTCCCTTTTGGAATCTCCTTTTCTGAGAACATTCCTAGAGCAATCTTGGGGGAGGTAGTGGCATCCCTAAGAACACAAGGAATCTGAGGCCGGTTTCACACTACGATTTTCTGCTGTCAGGTTCTGTCCGATGTTTTGCAGAGTGCACCAGACAGAACCTGACAGCCCCTGGCAAAACAGAACTGGAGGGCAAATGTGCCCCTCCGATCCTGTTTTCTGCTTGAATCGTCTGAAATATCGGCACAGCGGCTTGCAGGGGAGCTGGTCGTGGTGCCGATCCGCGAACCTGCGTCCATAGACTCCTGTGCTATGCACGCCGGATCTGGGAGGATGCGGTTTTGGGCTATTTTTTCCCCCGGACACACAATGCTGTAAGCTGCGAATTTTAATTTTTTTTTTTTTTTTTTTGTCTGGGGCAAAAAAACTATTGCCCTGATCCAGCTGGACACACAACTGGATGGCAAATAGCTGCCATCTGGCAAAATCTGACCCGGGGCTGTCCGGTTCACACCAGACAGCCCCAATTCCAAAAAAATGTGGTGTGAAGCTGGCCTTATCTTATTTGGATGACTTCCTTCTCATCACTCTTTCAGCTGCGGCCCTCACGAGTGATGTAGATACGTCATTGAACACACTTTGTTCCATGGGCTGGATCCCAAATTTAATGAAGTCTCAGCTCCAACCTTCCTCCACAAGTAGGTTCCTGGGGGTAATGTTGGACTCAAACAAATGTCATTCCTTCCAGTGGATCACAAAATGACCCTGACCTGATACCTGAAGAACAGGCACATTCTACATGTTTCCCAAAATCCACATATTTGGAAATCCAAGAAAACCCATAATTTCATGTGTGGGCACCCTCACCAAACACATTTCTGAATGGGTGGAGGGTGTTTCTCAAATCCCTGGTAAGACACCCAGCTACATTCAGGACACAACACTATCAGGAATAGGCCCTCTACCAGAAGGAACCATCCTCTCCACCACATCTCTGTACAGCAATATCCCACACCAGGATGGATTAAATGCCTGCAAAGTCTTGGAAAACATGGATTGATGCTGACTCTGGGGAGGAATTTACAAATGTCATCCTCGCGCACAACTATTTTACATTTTACTACAACCTATAGCTACAGGGGACAGGCATAGCAATGTGAAGCAAAATGGCACCACAATATGCATATCTGTTCATGGCCAAGCTTGAAGGTGACTTTTTAATCCTCTTATCCTATCAGGCCTCTGGCCTATTACCTATATATCGATGACATTTTAATCATCTGGACAGAGTCTGAGCAACAGCTGAATTTAGCCAGTTTCATCCCACCATCAATTTAACACTCAACCACTCCGACACTGAAATAAACTTTTTGGACACAATCATCAAGAGCAGGTACGAATGTGTCAAATGGATTTGTTGTTTTTCTGATCATCATAATGGGAGACCCAGACAATGGGGGGTTTAGGGCACTGCCCTCCGGAGGCCACACTAGGTACTACAAGTTTGTAGACACCGCCCCCACTACCGCAGGGAATATCCTCAGTTTTAAACTTGTGTGCTCGGAGGTATCACACGCTTTGCTTGCACGTCACAGCATTCTCACAGCTTACGTGATGGCGTCTGAAGACAAGGTAGGTCCCGGTCGGGGACCTCCGGCAGTCTCCCTGTTCACCCTTGGGGAACACACAGGTTGAGGTACCGGAGGGCTCTGAGCCTGGACACGTTGTGTCCTCCCGGTACGCTGCCGCGCTCCTTCACATCCCTCCTTGGGGGGGGCTCTGGGAAGTGGGAGATAGGAGCCTTGCACAGCTCCGCTCCGTCCAAGCCTCTAAACGTGCTTAAGACGACTGAGCCAGCCCATCGAGGCCTCCTAAACGGTGCTTACAGACCGGACTGGTGCTGAACCCCCGTCCGAGGCCTCCCATTATATGGTGCTTACAGACCGGACCGGCATTGAGGTACCCTGTGTCTCCGGTGTGCCTGGGGGTAGTGTCTGACACTATTGTGTTTTGACACTCAGACCGCGCGCAACCCTCGGGTCCGCGGTTCTGGCGGTGTGCCCTGTGCTGGGGTCACCATAGCTGACCGCCCTGTGTGTCACAGGGGCTGCGGCTGCGGGCTACAGAGTTTGTCTGAAGCCCTGGTTATAGTGTTGATACTATATCTCCCGCGCTGCGGGCTCCAGCACCAGATTACTGAGCTGGCTGCTTGGAGAGATGGGGAGCAGCCCATGTGATGTGGGTGTGTGTGTGTGCTTCCCGCGTGTTTGTGGCGCCGCCCACGACTTGTCTGGCGGCGGCCATTTTCTCCTCACTTCCCTACTGGGTCTGAATGAGTGCACTACTGCGCTCCCAGAAGAGTCCGGTCATTACCCTCGCGGAGGCCACACACACATCACTCCCCTCCACCGCATTGAAGCGGTCGGTTCCGGTTTCCTACTTGGCTTATTTTTCTCCTCTGCTGTCGGCATGTCCCCAGCAAAGAAGAGTACTGCTAAGGCAGACAACTCTACCACTACCTGTGCTACATGCAACGGGACGCTGGTTGGGGGGTCCTGCAATAACTGCGGACGCCCAGAGGCCCGGACTAATACTGCAGAGTCTGCAGCTCCGGTGCTGTACCCTGAGGTTCAGGTGATCCCAGGGCAATGGGAAACACAGAACAAGATTAATGAATCTGTGTTGTCCAAGCTGTCCTCCATGTCGCAATCCCTGGAGGCACTGACTAGGAGACTGGGAAGTCCAGCTGCTTCCTCAAGTTACCCCCGGGTGTCACCCTTTGCTACCGCGAGACCCCTTAAGCGGGCTCATCGGGATGAATCACCCGAGATCCAGAACCTCTCTGAGGAGGAGCGTCACTCTGACGGTGACGAGGATGATGGGGGTTCAATACTTGAGTCTGTCAGAACCACCTGATGGGGTGGAGGATTTGGTATCCTCCATAAACGAGACTCTTCGTCTCGTGGCACCACCTGAGGAGGTGGAACTCCATCCGAAGGAGGTTTATCAATGGCTGCAGCCGGAGGCTCGCCCATGTGGCTCCTTTATGGACCACACTAACTTTGGAAGGGTGGTTAGAGCACCCAGGGTTCACCCTGGGCGGCGTTATGTCCGCAAATCTAGGGTTGTGGCTGCGTCTATGGGACTCAGATGCCACGTCAAAGAAGATTCTGCAGAATCTTCCATTTTCTGGTGACAGACTCTTTGGTACCGAGCTGGACAAGCTGATAAAGGATTCTGCGGATTCTAAGATCCCACAGAATAAGCCTAAGCCACGGTATACCGTCAAAAGGAACCCCAAGCAGTGGTCCTTTCGTTCCAGCTCGCAGTCATCAGCTTCTTCCGCTCGCGCGGACAGAGGAGGCAAGCCCTCTACTCAGTGGCGCCCCAAGGGTCGCCAGAAGAAGTCAACGGGGCAACGGCTGCCACCCCCAAAACCACTTCCGCATGACTCGCTCTCCAGTCCTGCCGTCCCACAGGTGGGGGGCTGCCTGTCCCGATTTCGGGACAGATGGTTACTCCACGTCCAAGACCGGTGGGTCCGAGACGTAGTCTCGAGCGGCTACAGGATAGAGCTGACGTCGCGGCCGGCACACCGATTCCATCGGTCTGTTCCATCTCCAGACAAGGCTCAGGCTTTTTATCTGGTGTTGGAGGGTCTCCGCAGAGACGGAGTAGTAGTCCCAGTGCCTACGGGAGAGAGGTTCCGGGGTTTTTACTCCAACCTCTTTATCGTCCCGAAGAAGGACGGCTCTTTTCGCCCGGTTCTGGACCTCAAGTTGTTCAACCGTCACGTGTTGGTTCGGAAGTTCCGCATGGAATCCCTGCGCTCCGTGATCGCGGCTGTGTCGCAGGGAGACTTCCTAGCGTCCATAGATATACGAGACGCTTACCTTCACGTGCCCATTGCACCGGCTCATCAGCGCTGGTTGAGATTTGCAGTGGGGGACGAACACTTCCAGTTCGTGGCGCTGCCCTTCGGGTTGGCCTCGGCTCCGCGGGTGTTCACGAAAGTGATGGCCTCTATGATGGCTCTCCTACATGTGCAGGGACATGCCGTCATACCCTATCTAGACGACCTGCTGTCAGGGCGCCATCAGAACATCTTTGCCGGAAGAGCCTGGAGGTGACCATGAAGTCTTTGGAACAGTTTGGGTGGCTTCTCAATGTCCAGAAATCGACCCTGGTTCCGACCCAGTCACTGACATATCTGGGCATGGACTTCCACACGGACTCTGCTCTGGTGTCCCTGCCACGAGCCAAACAGCTGGCCATCCAATCGGGAGTCCAAGATGTCCTCCTGTCACCACATTCATCCATACGGGTGTTGATGAAGCTGGTGGGCCGCATGGTGGCAGCGATAGAGGTGGTGCCTTTCGCGCAGTTTCGCCTCCGTCCTCTCCAGCTGGAAATTCTCCGCAGATGGGACAAGAGGACGATCTCGCTGAATCGGCTGATGGCCCTTTCACGACCGACCAGGGATTCCCTGCAGTGGTGGCTCCAGCCACGTCACTTGTCACGGGGCCGGTCTTTCCTCAAACCGTCATGGTTCGTGGTGACCACCGACGCCAGTCTGAAGGGCTGGGGAGCGGTGTTCTTACACCACAGGGCTCAAGGCCTCTGGACTCAGTCGGAGTCGGCGTTGCAGATCAACGTGCTGGAGATCAAGGCGGTCTATCTGGCGCTCCTGGCGTTTCAGAAGTTACTGTCAGGACAGCCCATCCGGGTTCAGTCCGACAATGCGACGGCCGTCGCCTATATAAATCATCAGGGAGGGACCAGAAGTGCTCAGGCCCTCGCCGAAGTCCACCGCATTCTATCCTGGGTGGAGGACAACGACTGCCTGATCTCCGCAGTTCACATCCCAGGGGTCGAGAACTGGGAGGCCGACTACTTGAGCCGGCAGGGGATGGACGCCAGAGAGTGGTCTCTTCATCCGGACGTCTTCCGGGACATCTGCGGCAGATGGGGCACTCCGGACGTGGATCTGATGGCCTCGCGGCTGAATCATCAGGTGCCACAGTACATGGCGAGATCATGGGATCCTCAGTCTCTGGGGGCAGACGCCCTGATCCTGAGTTGGTCCGACTTCCATCTACCATATGTGTTCCCACCGCTAGCATTGATTCCCAAGGTTCTGTGGAAGATCAGGACGGAGTGCAGCGTAGCCATTCTAGTGGCACCGGATTGGCCCAGGAGGTCCTGGTATCCGGATCTGTGGCAACTGTCAGGCGGGAACCGGTGGGCTCTTCCAGAACGCGCAGATCTTCTCGCGCAAGGCCCCTTCTTCCACCTCAATTCCAGGGCCCTCAGATTGACTGCATGGCTCTTGAGGCCTGGCTTCTAACGTCCAGGGGGTTCTCCCCTACTGTGGTTGCCACTATGAATCGGGCTAGGAAGCCTGTATCACGGAGGATTTACCACAGAACGTGGAAAATCTTTTTCTCCTGGTGTGCCTCTGGTGGAAGGTCACCGTGGCCCTTGTCCATTCCGACCTTGTTGGCTTTCCTACAATCGGGTTTGGAATTGGGCTTATCCCTCAGCTCCCTGAAGGGTCAAGTATCAGCTCTTTCGGTGCTGTTTGACAGTGTTTGCGCTCCTTCCTAAGGTCCGTCAATTTCTGCAGGGGGTGTCTCGGGTGGTTCCGCCATACAGGCGACCGCTGGACCCTTGGGACCTTAACGTGGTCCTGACGGCTCTGCAGAAACCGCCGTTCGAGCCACTGAGGAAGTCTCCCTCTCGCGTCTGTCACAGAAAGTGGTCTTTCTGGTGGCAATTACGTCTGAGACGGGTTTCAGAATTGGCTGCACTGTCGTGCAAATCCCCTTTTCTGGTAGTCCACCAGGACAAGGTGGTGTTGCGTCCGCGGGCAGAATTTTTGCCAAAGGTGGTGTCCACTTTTCACTTGAACCAAGAGATTGTGCTCCCATCGTTTTGTCCCGCTCCTGTTCATCAGGTCGAGCGCGACCTTCACACTCTGGATTTAGTGAGGGCTGTACGCATCTGTGTCCAGGACTGCCTCCTTCCGGAGTTCGGACTCTTTGTTTATCCTTACGGCGGGTCGCTGTAAGGGGTCCGCGGCATCAAAATCGACCTTGGCCAGATGGATCAAGGCACCCATTCAAGAGGCTTACCGCTCTGCGGGTCTGCCTCTCCCGGTGGGCTTGAAGGCGCACTCGACCAGAGCCGTCGGTGCTTCCTGGGCTTTGCGACATCGCGCTTCAGCGCTGCAGGTGTCAGGCGGCCACTTGGTCCAGCCTGCACACTTTCTCTAAGCACTATATGGTGCATGCCCATACCTCTGCGGATGCAAGTTTGGGCAGGCGGGTCCTCCAGGCGGCGGTTGCCCACCTTTGAGGGGGACCGTATATTTCAACGTCTTTTGAGGAACTCTTCCCGCCCTGGGGTTTGCTTTAGGACATCCCCATTGTCTGGGTCTCCCATTATGATGATCAGAAAAAAGAGAATTTTGTTTACGTACCGTAAATTCTTTTTTCTTGAATCATCAATGGGAGACCCAGCACCCACCCAGTTGTTCCGTTGGATGTTTTGCATTTGCCTGTTCCCAGTTGGGACAGTTTATCCGGGTTGTTGGACCGTCTGTGCACGGTTTCTTTCCCGATGTTTCGGGTGTGGTTTATGTTGTCTCCTCGCAGCTTATGCACCAAACTGAGGATATTCCCTGCGGTAGGGGTTTATAAGCGGAGGGGGCGGTGTCTACAAACTTGTAGTACCTAGTGTGGCCTCCGGAGGGCAGTGCCCTAAACCCCCCATTGTCTGGGTCTCCCATTGATGATTCAAGAAAAAAGAATTTACGGTACGTAAACAAAATTCTTTTTTTTTTTTTTTACATCAATTGAGGAAACTTCAAATCTTGGACCACTAATCAAAGGGTAATAAGCTATCTCGTGTTCTTCTGCACTCTGGTATTTACTGCTCAGATACTCTTTCCAATACAGACCACTATGGTCTGCTTATTCAACCCTGTGTATATGTGTTTGTTCAGAATGTGCACTATTAAGCCTGAGTTGGCCATTAAAAGGTATCAACCACTGAGGACTCTCGGATTCTAATATTTTTCTCTCTTGGCTGACACGGTACAAACCATTTTTTACCTTATTCCCATAAATTTCCTTTATGTAGTACTAATACTTACTATTGGACTTTATAGTGGTGATTAAAGCAGGTCATTCAGCTTGCTTTTGCAGTACCCATCTTTTGTCTTGAAATTGATTAGTTTCACACTTGCGCTTTCTTTCAAATCAGACAAGATGACTCTTCTCAGCAAAAATCTGATCCTTTCAGGATCCAGTTTCCTTGCCCACTCACTTTTATTGTCGGATAGTAACCTGAAGTAACAGGATTCTACCTGACACCATTTAAGTGAATGAGAAAAAAACGATCCTTAAAGGATCAGGTTTTTGCTGAAAAAAAATGCAAGTGTGAAACCAACCTTAGGGGCCTTTCACATCAGTGTTTTCGCTGATGTGCGGCTGATCTGCTGCCTAACGGCCGCACTTGCGGTCCGGTGCGGTTACGCCGGATCCGACACTTGTGGACGCGGAAAAAAAAATGTACAAGCAGCATTTTTTGTCGTGGCCGGAAGTGTTGATCTGCCGCATCCTGCAAAACAGCACTTGCTGCATCAGACCGCTAGCCCTGTAGACACTGCATGGGGCTTGCCGGATCCGGGCTGCAAGTCATCAGTTAGGCGGCCGATCCAGCAGATGCAGCGCCACCTGCCGGATCGGCCATAAACATCAGTGAAACACTGATGTGAAAGGGACCTTAGTCCATTGGTTTTCTATTAACCATGGTTTTTCAGCTGAGGAATTGGGTGGCTGCGACTACCACTTAAACTATTTCTGTGATAAGTATTTCTAGTGAATTTGTTAAATGCCCGCAAGGCTGTAGGCTGGCACGTTGCCAGTGGTGATTTGATAATTTCACATATCAACTATAGCTGCTACTTAGCCTGATTTTGTGCTTTAATCTTCTGGTCACCATAATTATACTGACTCTGTATTGTTTCCAGTTTAACTTTGTTGGGAAGATCTTGGGTCCACAAGGAAACACCATCAAGAGGCTGCAGGAAGAGACTGGAGCCAAAATTTCAGTTCTAGGGAAAGGCTCAATGAGGGATAAAGCCAAGGTAATTTTTTTAATTTTTTTTTGTGCGCGCTGATCTGATCATAGTCAATCTGATCACTATTGTTGTTAATTACTTCTCAGCCTGGTGTTAAATTTTTTTTGTTTAAAACAATATAACCCATCGTTTATTAATAGGAGGAAGAACTGCGCAAAGGAGGAGATCCAAAATACAATCATTTAAACATGGACCTTCATGTTTTCATTGAAGTTTTTGGCCCACCATGTGAAGCATATACTCAAATGGCACATGCTATGGAAGAGGTCAAGAAGTTCTTGGTACCGGTATGTAGTTTTATGCTGACATTTGTAGCCAGAATTGTGCAATGACTAGCTTCTGACAATGTAACAGGACAAGCTGCATGGCAATCATTGACAACGCTATGGCAACCTTTCCAATACTTTTTTTATTTTTTTATTTTTTAACCTAAACATTTCAGGTAGTCAGTTGTTAATTTCTTAATGTTCCTAAATGGTGTCATGTTTATTAAATGTTGCTTGAAACCTGTTAGTTTTTTTTTTTTTTTCTTTCTATATGAGCTGTCCCTCTCCCATGTATAGTATTTAAGATAAAAAAATTTTGTAAGACTAGAATATGGTGGTTTCTGAACATTTATTATGGGTACGCTTTAAGTATATAGGACAATACTTTCCTCAGCACATTTGGCTTTGGAAAGTTATGATCTCTCAAAACAAGTATTCAGTCCAGAGCTGTATCTATTTTCCCACAGTGGAGCAGATATTGGAAACAAGAGAATGGATCTGGACGTGCTTTCTGATTTGTCCTTTTTCTTAAAAGTACCATATTTTAATTGTCAAAACCCCATGTATATGTTCACGTTTGCTCACAGGATATGATGGATGATATTTGTCAGGAACAATTCTTGGAGTTGTCATATCTGAATGGAGCCCCACCAGAGACGGCCCGTGGAGGAAGGGGAGGACCATCTCGTGGTAGAGGACTACAATCAGCTGCAGCAGCTACAGGAAGGTAACATTTAGTGCATTTACATTGTGCCTTGGAGCGGGTTGTACCATAGCTTTTGGGTTTATTACCCTCTTATGTAATGTGACAACAATGTAACCTGTCAATTGAAAAAAAAAAACCTCCTATGACACTATTCCCTCCACCCCCCACTCCCCTTTTCAAATGTGAAACCTGTGTTTTTAAAGGGTACCTGTCAGGTCCTTTGTGCACCCAGCACCATAAGTGGTTCTGTTAAGATATATCTAAACCCTGCCTCACTGTCCCTTCATGTAGTAGCATGTCTCTTCCCGCTTCTTCTTTTTATGATTAAATATAATAAAGATTGATTTAGAACTAAATAAATCTTTATGGTGAATCTTTCCTATGGGTGGGAGGTAAAAGCCCATCAGTGTTATATGTGAAATTTGAGGGAAGCTATTTTTTAAAAGGGACATTGTGGACTTGTGGATCTGGGTACCCAGAGGATCTGACCGGTTTCCTTTTAATGAACCTAAATCTATGTAGAAGAGACTGGAAGTGCACCATCATAAATGCTTTCCAGTTCATAAAAATATAGCTGCTTTGATCAAAAAGGAATGGATGAGGCTGGATAGAAAAGAAATTTAAAAGAAATCCCTTTGATCTGAAGGTGTCGGAGGTCTGGGACAAGGTCCCTAAAATAGATGTTGCGGTCTACGTTTTCCTGTAATACAGCTCGCCCTTTTGATGATGCAGGCCTATTAAAAAAAAAAAAAACCTTTAGATGGGTAAGCAGATACCTAAAGAAAGCTTAGGAGTCGGGGGAAGCAACCTTTAATCCAAATATAGCATCCACATGTATGGCAAGATCACTTAATATCTGGCTCAATCAGCTGGAAACTCATGATTAAAAGTGTCCAAGAGACCAGTTGCTGTCTAAGCTCCCAATCATCACAAAGGCAGCAGATTTTCTGGTCAAGCAGTGAGTTTAACCGCATCAAACATGTTCTTTATTGAACTCTGCTAGAGGAGCTTAAGAACTGGGCTGGAGACTGATTCTAAATCTAGGCTCCACAGTATCCCTTGCGAGGGTGAATTTCTGAGACAACCCTGGATAAAATCTTGGAGAAGGCATCAGATTCAAAGGAGGGATTCCCAGTGGCTAGGTTTCCGATGTTCAGAAAGTCCTGCAAGCCTTCAGGAAAGATCAGACAGACCCCATCCCCCAAAAATGACTACAGCGTGCGTTGTCAGCCAGGAGATGCATCCAGGATGACTGTGTCCTCTGCCCAGCGCTGAGTCCTCTGGATGTGTGGCAGTCTTCCTTCCAGACAGCGTCCTGCAGAGCCGGAAGAAGGGGGTGGGGTACTGGCATGGATCAGAATCTTGTGGTTCTGTGCACGGATGTGTTGCAGAGGATGGGGTTTTCGCCCATAGGTCAGTGGGGGCAACTGGTGGACGATAAACTGTTCTTCCCTCTACCTGTATTGGAAATTGGGGAGAAGTTTCACCCTTTTTCTTGATGAACTGTGTCTGAAATACAAAAGTGGAGGAGCGAACTTTATTGACCTAGTGGCAGTAGAATACACCCACATGGTATCCGGTGTCCCCCAATGAAGCAATTAGAGAAATGCATTTTAAGAACTAGAGAACTAGTAAACATGCTACCTTTGTAGAAAGCGACATACTTGAGCACTTAATAGCCCTGTCCCCACAAATGGCAGCTTTCTGCCTATACACAATATATACAGAAGATAGTCAAGTGATTTCATCAAAACTGTGGCCTAGTAAGCTATTCATTGCTGGACACTATCTCTGCCCCTAAAATCAGGCTGCTTCTCCTTTGCCTCATTGGGGGACACAAGACTGTGGGTGTTATGCTGCTGTCCACTAAGAGGACACTAAGCAAGATCTGCAAAAGATTTAAGTGGCTCCTCTGCAGTATACACCCCTGGAGCAGGCACTGCCTCACCAGTTTTTGCTTAGTGTCGTTAGGAGGTACACCATTTTTATTCAGTTTTTACTTTTATTTTTTAATTTTTTCTTCAGAAGAGGATTCAAAGTGGGTCCCTGGTGAGACCCCTGGCATGCACCTTCCTCTGCTCCCCATGGTTGGGGTGCTGGGTTGAAGTTGAGACATCCCTCCACATGCCGCCCTCCTTCCTCGAGATCCCCAGCATACCATCCTCCTTCCTCGACTCCCCACTGATGGGGACTCGGGTGAAAGTTGAGGCTCTCTACAGCATCCTCCTACAAGGGACTGGAGCATTATGGAGTGACATCCCCCTCCTAATCACCCCACCGGGGTATTGGGCTGATGCACCACAGGTACAATCCGGGTCACCATTGCTGCACAACAAGGCAGCCACACACAGCTGCAGGGCATCAGGAGGCTCAGCTCAGTCAGTGCCCTCCTGCTGGGATTTGTATTTGTGGCAGCAGATGTTACTGGACCCAGCCCGTGAAGCCCAGTGGGATCTGGTTCCAGGCCGGACTTCCGCACCAGCCTTCCACCATTGCTGGGTCCCACAACTAAGCGAGACCCCAGCTTCGGGCCTAGCGCTAAGCTGCCAGCTCTTTTTCGCGCCCCCCCATCCCCAATCCCGCCCTCCGGATGATGTTGATGCCTAACCAGCGTTATAGCAGGGGGCAGACCAGGCTTGTTCTGGCGCTTCCTCGCGAGATTTGCATCGTGCCCTTTTTTTCTACCGCTCCGCCCCCTCCTTCCTCCCTCTAAGCTTCACCATTATGCACAAAGAGAGGAAATCACCATTCTCAACTACCATTGCTTCTGCATCTTGCTATCAGTCTCTGGGGGGCACAGGACCACTGGGCTGCAGCTGGGTCACATTACAAGGTGGTAAGATCACAGCAGGGACTTTGTCACTGCTGAGGATTCTCTCTCCCTGCCTTCCTGTGCACAGGCACTGTTCAGGCACAGGAGATTTCATCACAATGTCTGGCTCAAGGAGCAATAGGACTACCACGGCATTTAATTTCTGCTATGCCACCTGCACAGCTTGAAAGGCTCCTCTGCCTACTGGATGTATGTCACCACACTGTCAGGATGGCACCCAGGATAATGTGCCAGAACGCCCCATAGATCTGGCAACGATCAGTGCACCTAATACTGCGCCAGAATGTGCTATGTCATGTCACAATCTGTAGAGAACCTATCCTCGACTTAACTCCAGTCTCTGCAGTGTCTCTCCTCTCCCTGCATCACTGCCCAGCCTTTACCCACTCGGGATGAAACATTGGCTGGCTTACTCACCCGTTCCCATCTGCTTCTATATCAGGACGCAAAAGGGTCCAAAGAATCGGCCTCCCCAGCGTCCTTTCATAGTTCCAGAGCATGCCCAACCTGGGAAAGCCTCTGACTCCCAGGATTCTGAAGGCCCTTATGATCCTAGTTAAGACCTGGATCTAGACGCATCCTTAGACCTGGACCCACCAGATACTGTTGCTCTAGTTGAGGATTTAATTACCTCCATTAATCAGGTACTGGATATATCAAACCTGCAGTGTCCAGGTGATGCGAGTGGTGCAACACATTCTCCACTGGGCGGAATCAACCGGATCAGTGCTATCAACGGTACACATCCTGGGAGTGACAATTGAGAAGCAGACTTCCTCAGTTATCAGGGCATAGACTCAGGAGAGTGGTCCCTGCATTCCGACGTCTTTCAACAAACATGCCATCGCTGGGGAACCCTGCATGTGGACCTAATGGCATCACGATTCAATACCAAAGTCCCCACCTTCCCGGCCAGGTCACACGACCCACAGTCTCTCTGGAAGCAGACGCCTTAGTTCAGGATTGGATGCAATTCCAACTCCCTTACATATTTCCCCCTCTACCACTAATCCCCAGAGTGGTGCGGAAAATCAAACAGGAGGGCATTCCAGTCATACTCAGTCTCCTATTCCCCAACCCCCCCCCCCCCCCTTCTTCCCCCAGACTGGCCCAGACGTGCATGGTATGCCAACCTCGTTCAGCTCACGGCCGACGTTCCTTGGCGCCTCCCAGATCATACAGACCTCCTCTCTCGGAGCCCGTTTTACCATCAGAATTCAGGGGCACTGAATTTGATGGCGTGGCCCTTTGAGACCTGGGTTTTGACCAAAGCGGGTTTTTCCATGTACGTAATAGGAACCATGATCAGAGTGAGGAAGCCGGCTTCTGCTCCGATTTACCATCGCACCTGGAAGGCCTTTTCACCTGGAGCACCTCCCAAGCTCACTCTCCTCTGCTCTATTCCTTGAAGAAGGTACTTTGGTTTTTTTCAGTTGGGTCTGGAGACTGGCCCTTAAGAGAACCTAGGGACAGTCTAAAGTCTCAGTTCTCTTCTTTTTCAACGACGCCTTGCGGTTAAGCCGCAGGGGAAAACCTTGCTTCAGGGAGTCTGCCGGCTGGCTCCCTCTTATAAGAGACCGTTGGACACATGGGATCTCAACCTGGTATGACTGCATTGTAAGAACCGCACTTTGAGCCCCCTCCTTTGAGGTTCCCCTCCGCCTTCTGACTCAGAAGGGGGTTTTTCTGGTGGCAATTTCTTCTCTCCGCTGAGTGTCAGAACTAGCGGCACTCTCCTGCAGACAACCTTTCCTAGTGTTTCACCAGGATAAGGTTGTACTGTGTCCGGTTCCATCTTTTTCTTCTGAAGGTGGTGTCATCCTTCCACATTGAGATTTCCTTACCATCCCTTTGCCCAGCACCAGTTCGAGTCTAGAAGGCACTGCATACGCTGGACCTTGTCAGGGCGCTTCGCATCTACGTGTCCAGGACTGCGCCTTTTCGGAACTCTGACTCTCTTCCTCCTTCTGGAAGGCAGCCGAGGGCACGCCGGTTTCAAAGGCTACCATGGCTAGATGGATCAGATCCACTATTCAGGATGCCTACCGAATAAAAAAAAAAAAAACTCTCCACTTCCGGCCGGTATCGGGGCACACGCTACTCGTGCGGTGGGGGCTTCCTGGGCCATTCGGCACCAGGCGTCGGCACAACAAGTGTGTAAGGCGGCCACCTGGTCCAGCCTTCACACGTTGACTAAACACTACAGTGTTCAAACCCAGTCCTCGGCAGATGCGAGCCTGGGTAGATGCATCCTCCAGGCAGCAGTAGTCCACTTGTAGGGGCCTGCTCTTTCTATTAATTCGTTCTTGTTCTTTCCCACCCAGGGACTGCTTTGAGACATCCCACGGTCCTGTGTCCCCCAATGAGGCAAAGGAGAAAATGAGGTTTTTGTGTACTAACCGTAAAATCCTTTTCTCTTGGCCTCTAATTGGGAGACACAGCACCTACCCTGTTGCCTGATTTCGGGCCTTTTTTGGTTTGTCATGTTGCTCTTGAGCTCTTACATAGTTGCTTTGTTACAGGCTTTGTTGACTTTACTTCTCCTACTGCTTTAAGCACAAACTTGGGGAGGCAGTACCTGCTCCAGGGATGTATACTACAGAGGAGGAGCCACTGTAAAACTTTTGCAGTCCTTGCTTAGTGTCATGCTGCAGTCCACTAGGAGGTAACACCCACGGTCCTGTGTCCCCCAATTAGAGGCTAAGAGAAAAGGATTTTACAGTGAGTACACCTCCTTTTTAAATGGTGTAGCAAAAACATGGTGATATTCTCTTTTAAAGGGTGTCGTTTAAAAAAAAAGTGTCAACTTTTGGAGGGAGGGGGCTTTGCCATTTGACACCTGAAAGGTTTTGCAAACGTGGCATGTCATTCATAGTCTCTTCCAAAATGGTCAATAATCCTAGATGAATCATTTGAGGTGCAATTATGGGTGGAGGCACACTGGCGTGAGAATCGCGCGAGTGCAATGCGAGAAACTCTCATTGCACTTGGACCTGTAAATATTTCTGGTCATGTTTGTGCATTTTCAATGCACTGAACTCACATTGCGAGTTCAATCGCAGCATGCTGCGATTAAACGCGATTTTCATGTGCGAGTGGCTAATGAAAGTATATGGGTGCTAGAGGGTCTCTCACCCATATAGCGCACTCTGATTTAGAAGCATGGTTTTTGCAATGCTGCTGAAAGTTAAGACTAGACAGTAATGACAGATATATAGATGTATAGAGTGATCGGTAGTTATAATACCAGTATTGGGTTTACCGCTGCTGCTTTCAAAGCAGCGGTGATTGAATTTGCCGGGTTTCCAGCCGATTAGCTAGTCTGGTTTACTGCTGCCCGGCCACATTGGCTAATCTGCCGATAGCCCAGGAATTCAAACACCGCTGCTGTCAAAGCTGCAATAAACCTGAACTATGTTATAACCTGGGAGATTTAAACACCGCTTGCTTTGACAGCAGCAGCGATAAACCCGATCTTGCTATTATAACTACCTATCGCTCTGTATATCTCATATACTATCTAGTCTAACTTTCAGCAGCATGGCAAAACCATGCTACACACTTGCACCACCAGTCGGACAGAACTCGCATGACTGTCGTGCATCAGTAACGCTCTGTTTCTGATGCATGCTGCTGTGCCTCCACCCTATGCCAGAAAATTGTTTACTGACTGTTTAGAATGAATCACATCTACAAGGTACATTGCCTACAAGTAGTCTTCAACCACCTGCAGATTTAGGTGGTTTGATAAGATGCAAATAAGTTAGAGCCTTCAAACTGCAAACGAGAGTAGGATTTATTAACAGAAGCATAAATCTTACAAAACCAAAAAGTTATGTTGCTCAGTTGAATTTTAATAAATTTTAAACATAAGTGTGGGTCAATTTTTATTCAACCCTAGGTTTAATATTTTGTGGAATAACCCTTGTTTGCAATTTCAACTAATAATCGTCTTTTATAAGACCTGATCAGGCCGGCACAGGTCTCTGGAGTTATCTTGGCCCACTCCTCCATGCAGATCTTCTCCAAGTTAGCTAGGTTCTTTGGGTGTCTCATGTGGACTTAACTTGTGGAAAGAGCTCAAGATTAATCAATTGGGTTAAGGTCAGGAGACTGACTAGGCCACTCCAACACCTTGATTTTTTCCCTCTTGAACCAGGCCTTGGTTTTCTTGGCTGTGTGCTTTGGGTCGTTGTCTTGTTGGAAGATGAAATTACGACCCATCTTAAGATCCTTGATGGAGGAGCGGAGGTTCTTGGCCAAAATCTCCAGGTAGGCCGTGCTATCCATCTTCCCATGGATGCGGACCAGATGGCCAGGCCCCTTGGCTGAGAAACATCCACACAGCATGATGCTGCCACCACCATGCTTGACTGTAGGGATGGTATTCTTGGGGTCGTATGCAGTGCCATCCAGTCTCCAAACGTCACGTGTGTGGTTGGCACCAAAGATCTCGATCTTGGTCTCATCAGACCATAGAACCTTGAACCAGTCTGTCTCAGAGTCCTCCAAGTGATCATGAGCAAACTGTAGACGAGCCTTGACATGACGCTTTGAAAGTAAAGGTACCTTACGAGCTCGTCTCTGTTCCTTACGAGCTCGTCTGGAACAGAGACCATTGCGGTGGAGTACGTTACTTATGGTATTGACTGAAACCAATGTCCCCACTGCCATGAGATCTTCCCGGAGCTCCTTCCTTGTTGTCCTTGGGTTAGCCTTGACTCTTCGGACAAGCCTGGCCTCGGCACAGGAGGAAACTTTCAAAGGCTGTCCATGCCGTGGAAGGCTAACAGTAGTTCCATAAGCCTTCCACTTCCGGATGATGCACCAGACAGTGGAGACAGGTAGGCCCAACTCCTTGGAAAGGGTTTTGTACCCCTTGCCAGCCTTGTGACCCTCCACGATCTTGTCTCTGATGGCCTTGGAATGCTCCTTTGTCTTTCCCATGTTGACCATGTATGAGTGCTAAAAGGCTAAAGTAGGGTGGTGTGTAGGGTTGTTTTGTTTTTGTTTTTTTTTCTCCCATTTGTGTAGATAGATAGATAGATATAGATAGATATATAGATATATATATATATATATATATATATATATATATATATATATATATATATATATATATATATATATATATATATATATATATATATATATATATATATATATATATATATCTATACCTATACCTATACCTGCTGCCTTCTCTGGGATCCCACATTGTGCTAGTTTTCTCAGACATCACCCTTCAGACTGTTGCTGTGTGTGACATGGAAGGGACGTTTACAATGACAGTCTATGGAACGTCCGAATGGATCCATAGACTTGCTTTGTAAGTCTTTTGACGCATGCAGTTAAACAGATAATCTGACATGCTGTGGCGTCATAGGAGTGGTACTGCACTGGATCCTGAAGAATGCAGTATGTGAGTATATTAATACCCACTCTATACTCTAAAAAAAAAAAAAAAAGTGGTTCTTTTAAGGTTTTACAACTTCCCATGTCAGACACCTGCACTCTTAAATACTAAGACATTATGGGCTATATTCATAACCTCCCATTAGCTATGATGACGTGTCTCTCTTTACTGGGAACCTACTAATCAGTCACAACCTCTATTTGGATTAAAAACATCCCTTTAAATGAGTTAGTTAGGAACCTGCTAATAGTGCAATACCGCCTAAGGCTAGTGGGGGTGGGGAGAGGTGCATGGCAGAGTGTGTGACCCCATAATTTAAACAAGTGCAGCACTCCATGTAACATGCACAGTTGCAATACTGAATGACACATTCTAATAGCTAGCCAAAGTATATGAGTCTGCACACATTGGAAGCAGCAGTGTGAACTGCGACCAATCCCCACCAAAAACATGAAAAAACAAATGCAAAAACCGTATAAGTGTCACACAAAAGGCGCTCTGCTGTAAAAATTATAAATAGCAAGTGCCGTGACAAAAAACAGGGCCTTTTGGTTTATACGTTTTTGCAAGAAAACGTACAGTAAGCTGCCTCACCAACTTCACGGTGGGCCCTGGTAGAGACAGTCCTAACTTTGTCCCTAGTACTACGTTAAAAACCTGCCAATGTGTACATACCTCTAGGCAGGACGCAGGAGAGCACAGGAAAATCTCACCTTGTAAGGGTGTGTGGCAGGCAGCTCTGTGTGCAGACTTCATAGGGGAGGGGCAGGTGTCTCCAATATCTGCTGTACCAGCAGGGTTAAACATGAAGCCAAAGAATGAGTCTGCACACATTGGAAGCAGCAGTGTGAACTGCAACCAATCCCCACCAAAAACGTGAAAACATTTTTATTTTTACAGCAGAGCGCCTTTTGTGTGACACTTATACGGTTTTTGCATTTGTTTTTTAATGTTTTTGGTGGGGATTGGTCGCAGTTCACACTGCTGTTTCCAATGTGTGCAGACTCATATTCTTTGGCTTCATGTTTAACCCTGCTGCTACAGCAGAAATTGGAGGCACCTGCCCCTCCCCTATGAAGTCTGCAGTGGGGCTGTGTGATTCGAATCGCGTCATTTCCGGCGCCGGGTGACGTATTACACCCGCGCCTCTGTTTGCTTCAAGCCCCGCACTGCGCATGCGCGGCACGCAGTAGATGCTTTTAGGAGCTAAAAGGAGTGTAGTGTAAGTTACTATGCTCTAGGGACAGCTTTTAATAGCTTTAGAGGTGTTTTGGGGGTGACAGGATCCCTTTAAGTTTTATTTTCATGAATGCCAGTCATGTCAATCTTGAGACATAGGTGCCAAAAAGTACAACCCCAAAAATGCTGGCATATGAAGTATCCCAAGCTTTACTAGAGATGGGTGGATAGGCCAAAATTTTAATTTGACAAAAAAAGGGGGGGGGGAGAGACAAGAGGCGCAATAGTGCCCTTATCACTAGACACTAACTTGTACAATGGTGAGAGAGTGAACCACTCACCTATTCCAGTTGTGAGACCCACAACTGGTTTGTAGACCTGTTTGGATAAATATCCTGATGGCTGCTGCTGGACTTCCACCGGTCTTACACACGTGGAGACGAAACCAGATACTTAGGGAAGAGAGGTGTACCACAGTCCGCACTGCCAGTGTCACTCACATCAAAGAAAACGAGTAAACAATGTCCAGTTCAATCCTTCTTTTATTATCCTATGCGTTTCAGTGCCCTCCTGGCACCTTCATCAGGGATTACATCCACCCCACCAAACTCCTCTTATTTATAGCAACATTCATCATCAAGATTAGTGGGTGTTCCCAGTCATGTGACGTCAAAAACGTCATCAAAACAGGGAGGATACTACATTTTGGCGCTATTTATCACAAAAACCTTATAAAACACATCTAAGTATAAATACAATACAACTCAGATAATCTAAAAAATCCGGTTAGTAAAATCATACAAAAACTGTAGAAAACTATTGTATGAATAAAAATTATAAACAATTGATGAGTAAAAGTTTTTATGCAAAATGATGATTCTTTGTCTTTCTTTGGCCGCATCTGGAAAACAAACAGAATAATATTTAATGCATTTCTGGATGAGCACAATACAATTCAGAGACATACTTTGTAAGCTTAAGATAGCACAGGGCATTAGAAGCACCCTCATACATGTGAACACCTGAGCATCTTGAGTTCTATCCCCTGGGAAGTTAAGAGCTATTCAATTAAAAAAATGTTATTGCCTGCTTCTGTATGTGTCTATTAATGCGGTTTTATGGGCTTTTCCGCTTGAATTTTTCTACAGTTTTTGTATAATTTTACTAACAGGATTTTTTAGATTATCTGAGTTGTATTGTATTTATACTTAGATGTGTTTTATAAGGTTTTTGTGATAAATTTCGCCAAAATGTAGTATCCTCCCTGTTTTGATGACGTTTTTGACGTCACATGACTGGGAACACCCACTAATCTTGCGCCATACATACACACACATATACACACATACGCACACACACACATACACATGCACACACACACACACACCTGCACACACACACACACACCTGCACACACACACCTACACACACACACACACACCTGCACACACACACACACACCTGCACACACACACACACACACCTGCACACACGCACATGCACACATACACACCCCACCCATTCTGGTCTACTGGGGTTCTCCCTCTACACATCTATTATGGGTGAGTGTTCTTTATCATTCCTTATGATTGACATAAGTGTGGGTCCATTGAAGAATTTTGTATGATAGGACAATCTAAACCTGTACCTGGGATGCCACCACCTGAAACATTCATGTAGTAAAATTTTTAATGGTGATGTTTGCGCTGTATTTGCACTTACGTGACTATGTCACATGTTAGTTATGTTTTAGTTTTGTTCCTACTAGGGACCAGACAGCCCTTTTTAACTTCTGTAGTGAATGTTAAGCTTTAATATGCTATTGTGTGATTTTGTGGAATTCAATTCAGCTCTTAATTGCTCTCTAGTTAATTGAAAATAATTGGCCCAGTCATAAAGCTGAAAACAGTCTTGGGTAGGAAAGGATTTGTTTCAACTACAAGTGCATCTCAATAAATTAGAATATCAAAAATTATTTTAGGAATTCAATACATAAAGTGAAACGCATTTATTATATCGAGCCATTACAAACAGTGATCTATTTCAAGTGTTCATTTCTGTTGATTTGGGCTTTCATTGGCTGTAAGCCATAAAGTCTATCTCTGAGAATTTGGATAATTAACACAATCTTCAAAGGCTTACAAAGCATTTAAAATGGTCCCTTAGTCTGGTTCAGTAGTTTACACAGTCATGGGGAAGACTGCTGACTTGACAGATGTCCAGAAAGTGTTCCAAGGTGTTTTCAGATGAAAGTACATTTTGCATTTCATTTAGTAGTCAATTTCTGAGTCTAGAGGAAGTGGCACAAATCCAAGCTGCTTGAGGTGTAGTGTGAAGTTTCAACCTTCAGTGATGGTTTGGGAAGCTATGTCCTCTGCTTCCATCAACCTTTTTGGTGATATAAATTCAATTTTCCATCAGGACTTGGACCTGTTCACACTGCCAAAGTACCAATACCTGCTTAAATAACCACATCATCGCTTTGCTTGATTGGCCAGCAAACTCGCCTGTCCTAAACTCCTTAGAGAATCTATGGGGTACTGTCAAGAGGAAGATGAGGCATCGGACCCAACAATGCTGACGAGCTGAAGGTTGCTATCAAAGCAACCTGGGCTTCCATAACACCTCAGCAGTGGCACAGGGTGATCGCCTCCATGCCACGCCACATTGATGGTTATTCATGTAAAAGGGTCCCTCGCAAAGTATGGAGTCCATTTACTGTACATACTTTTCATTAGGTCAACATTTGATTTAAAAATAATTTGTTAGTTTTATATAATCTAATTTTCTGAGATTTTTTGGGGGGTTTTAATTGGCTGTAAGCCATAATCAACATTAACAAACACTTCAAACAGATCACTGTAATAGCTCTACATAATGTTTCACTTTATGTATTGAAGTACTGAAGTTCTTTTTGATAGAATTTGAGCTGCCCCTGTAAAAGTAAGTTTGCTATGCGCAACATAGACGGGCAGGTTTTTTGGCACTAAAAGCTGGTGAATTTAGCTGGAAGGGTACCTTTACACGCCGCTACAACATGGTAGAAACAACCGGGTAGATGAGAGAAATGTATCTTGCACCGCCAAATCAACCCGTGGTAGCGGCGTGTAAAGGCGGTTGTTTCCACCCGTCACTTACGGCACCTGTTTCAGAGCCGAGCTCTAAAACAGGTTGATTTCAACCCGATGGTAGCGGCCTATAGCGGCGTGTAAATACGGAACAAGAGGGTTGTTTCGACACCTTGCTATCTACCTGGGGCGTGACACAGGCTCCTGGAAACCACCCCCCTTCAGCGATCATTGGAGGAAGCTCCTGCGTTACGATTGGTAGTCGCTGCATAGGGCGGCATATTTAAGGAGCTGACTAGTCACACTACACAATTGCTCGAGCGTCATGTATTAGTCAGCCTCCTGCGCTGGCTGCCCAATCATGATGCTATTGCTTTGTCCTATCAGCGTACGGAATTCTCGTAATCCACAATTGTGGCACGCCTATGTGTTGTCCCTGCTGCACCAGGTCCTCCCATATTACCTTCTGTTACGGCGTGTAAATGAAGTAAGGTGCTCTACCGAAGGTTACTTTAGGCACCCGGCGGTGCATCCAGAGATAGATTCAACCTTCTGTAGTGCACCTTATAGCGGCGTGTAAAGGCGATGCGGGTACTGTTTGTAACCGTTGCTGCGTGCTCGTGCACGTGAAGCACCCGGTTGTTTCTACCATGTTGTAGCGGCGTGTAAAGGTACCCGAACAGATTGAATCAGAAGATTAACCTTTACCAAAATGGTAGACAGAAAAATTATTTATTAGAAACTATGCACAGAACCAAATGATATGATCCTTGGTCATGTCCACTAGATCTGGATTATAACCTCAAAAACTAGCAACAGGATTCCAGGAAACACTTGTAATGCAACTGGTTTTGATTAATGAAATGTCTTTTTGTTATTTTAGAGGCAGAGCTGGGGCTATACGCCCTCTTGTTCCACGGGGAGTTCCAGGTAGAGGAGCCATTTCACGGGGAGCCACTGTCAGCCGCAGTGTAGCACCTTCAGCTCCAAGCAGGGGAGCATCGTCTGCTAGGGCTCGAGCTGCCTCAATTCAGAGGATTTCTCTGCCACCACCACCTGCACCTGAATCTTATGATGAATATGTAAGTGATGACTAAACTGTCACAAATTGTGACTTCTGGGCATTAATTATGTAGTGTGGGTAAGGCTACATACAGACTTTTTTTTTTTTTTTTTTTTTTCTTCCCCTATTCTGCTGTGATCTTGAGCTGCAAACGGGAGCTGTTCTCCAAAAAGCATAAAAACAGATCACCCTTTTCTGATCTGTGTTTTGCTGCTTTTTTTTCCCCCATTTAGAATGTCTTCTATGGAAATAACACCACAGAAATTGACATGCATTTTTCTAAAACAGAGCATTCTTAAAATGAAAAAACAATCACTTTAAAAAGTGCCCTGTCTGAATGGTGCAAAATGAAAATTGATTGACTTCATTTGTGATCCGTTTTATGCTGTGCACTGCAAAAAAAGGATCCGAAGACGCACAGTCTGAATGTAGCCTAACCTATTTGAAACACTTAAGTACAGAGGTCCATTTCTTCCCTGTTACAAAGTCCTCCTCATGTTTTTTTTTTTTTTTGTTTGTTTTTTTTTTTAATATAAAAACTTTACCTTCCTTTTGTAGGGCTATGATGATGTTTATGCTGAGCAAAGCTATGATGCTTATGAGGGTTACTACAGTCAAAGTCCAGGGTAAGCTTATCCCAAGGCAATATTACTTTATCATATTTATGAAAAGAAGATGTCACTTTAGAGCGGTTAAGGTGTGTGGGTTTTTTTTTTCTTTTTTTTGTGTTTTTGTTTTATGTTGATAACCAAAACAGTACTTTTAAAGGGAGTTTTTGCTACATCATCTGAGAGCAAAAGAAAAGAGCGACCATAGGGTATAATGAAAATATATATATTTTATTAGAGACGTGCTTACACAGGTAAAATATAAATCCAACCACATGTACGGTTTCACATACCAGGTATATCAATAAGAGGTCAAAAAGTGCAAGAATAATAGTGTGTAGGATAGGGGGATAGCAATTCAATGTATACCCATACTCTCTCATAACCTGCAAGAAGGATAAAAAGTATTTAATGCATATAATAATAATGAATCACCTGCACATGTACGTATAGATCTCTTTGATATTTATAGCTATCCTTACATATAGCTGTGTATTGTAGGGAAAGGCTTAATAGGCTGTCCACTGTAATTTCTACCCTTGTATGACATTGATTCGTATACTTTGACACTTGCACTTTTTGACCTCTTTTATTGATATACCTGGTATGTGAAACCGTACATGTGGTTGGATTTATATTGTATGTTCCTTCTTCCACCCTTCCTTTTTTACCTGTGTAAGCACGTCTCTAATAAAATATATATATTTTCATTATACCCTATGGTCGCTCTTTTTTTTCTTCTCTTTAAACATTAATACATGCGATGGGTTCTATTGGTAATCCTATTATATTTCCCTAACTCTGTTCTCCATATACTGTGGAGAATGAGGTGGGCTTTACTGCTTGTGATACTTTCAATCATCTGAGAGCAGCATGATATAGCCAAAGAGGTCCTAAATCCAACAATGTATCTCTTTAGATTACTGGGTACAGTTGTAATTACAGTTTTAATTAGCATTGCAGCAGAGCTCATAGACCTATTTCCTCCCGCGCCCGGCTTTGTATACAATGTCTATAGACAGTGACAAGCTGCTAATCACATCAGGGGGTGTCCAGGACAGGTCTTTGAACCATGACTAGTCACAGCAACCAAGAGCTACTGGTGCTCAAACAAATATTGCATGTAAGCACTTTGTGATCCTACAAATAAATTGATGACACATTGCTAATTCTCTGCAACTGTGTGTCTGCAACTTATTAGTATTTGGTGCAGAAATTTTGGCACCAATTCTGCATTTCTTGTTAAAAAAAAAATGGCTTTGTTTTTTCAATGTGCTCTTAATGTACCATATTTTTCACTTTATAAGACGCACCCCTAAATTTGAAGGAAAAGAGAAAAAAATCTTATAATGCCAGTGTCCATCTTAAAATCTGTGTGTATATATATATCTAAACCTGATATATAGCACTTCCCTCCCATCCTGGAATATAGCTCCTCCTGTGGTGGCACACACTAACCTATCAAACTTTGAACTTACCTCTCCAGCACTTGCCTCCATCTCTTCCTGCTTGCTGCTAACTTCTTGGTTACAGGGGAAGCCTATCATGTGCTTGGGGCACGCACTGATGACATCACTCTGCTGTGCCGATCACATGATTGGCTTCTCCGGGAACCAGGGAGTGCTGCATCAAGCAGAGAAAAACTGAGTCAAGCCCGGAGAGGTAAGTTCAAAGTTTATTTTAGTGTTGGTGGTGGCAGCACAGGGGGACTGCAGGCACATATAATATGCCCACTCCCCTGTCCATTTGTCTGTGCAGTTTCAGCACTGAGGTGGACAGCGAGGGCAGTGCATGTTACATGAGGCTAATGAGTGGAAGCACATGACCTTCCACTCTCTGTAGTCTGCTCCTGCCTCCTCAGGCCCCGGACACCGCTCCAGAGGCCGCTGCACCTCCCGTCTACAGTATAGTAACCTTTATATTCAGTTTATAAGACGCACCTCCCATCTCCCTCCCAAAATTTGGGGGAACAAAAGTGTTCGATAATCTAAAAATACGATATTTGGGGAGGAAAAATGTTGCAGTATTTGACATGCTGCAGATTAATTTCTCCACAAAATCTGAAAGGGGTAGAAAGCAACATGCACCCAAAACTTAAGGATCCTCCTCATTTTGCAGGCATAAGGATTAGCATGCAGTTTTGTGACAACTGCACTTAAAAGCTTATTTTATAAATGCACAGGGCCTAAACCTTACCGTATGCGTGTGTTTTTTTTTTTTTTTTTTTATCAAATATTTGTATTATGAACACACTGGTCAAAACAAAATGGTGTAAATCAACAGCATACAACGTTGGTATTAACATGATCATTTTAACCCTCCTCCCCACCCCCCAGACAGCTTTCTTCCCCTTCACGTCAAAATTATGATGTACATACATAACCATCGTAGAACCCAATAAGAATACAGAGATCCATTATAGATACTTTGGGTCAGAATACAGAGTAGCCACTCTACAATCCCCCTCCCAATCACCCTCTGTATTGAATCCAAGGTGTCCAAAGCTTTTCATATACGGCTTGTTTACTTTTTTTTTTTTTTTTTTTCCCCATAAATCCTTTTCTCTAATTGTATAATGTAGTCCACCCTCCATGTGTATTAACTACCAGATGGGGGGTTTGCCTTAGTCCAATTTTTGGCAATCAACTTTCTGGCTATGTAGAGTAATCTGGCAAGAGCTATTTTCACCATGTTATCAACTATTTCTTCCATGTAACCCAGCAAACATGTTACAGGTTCTCCAGGGATAGAGCACTCGTATACCACTTCAGTCATATTAAGAACCGCTGACTAGAACAAAGACAGCCTGGGCAGGTCCACATCATGTGGACGATACCTGCCTCACTTTCTCCACACCTCGGGCAGTCAGAATTCACCCTCACTGTATGTGGTCTTTAGATTACATAGTGAAAACCTGTCGACAGATTCACTTTAAAGGAAATCTGTCACAAGGTGTCTGCTCCTACATCATGCAGGGCTGTGGAGTCCATAAGCCAAACATCTGACTTCTCACTTTCCATGACCCCCGACTCTTTAATTTCCCTGAATCCAACTCCACCAAAACGGACTTAGACTCCACAACCATGGCTGTGAAGTCTGGCTGGTTTCACACTGCAGTTTTTTCCCTGATCAGGTTCCATCCGGTTTGTGTGTCAAAACCAGGAGAGGAACTTGCAGAGAAACTATAATTGAAAGATTGACACCTGTTCTGAGTTTTTAAGACACTTCTGGTTTTGGCACACAAACTGGATGGAACCTAATCAGGGAAAAAACTGCACATCTGACTCTTCAATTTCTCTTAATCCAACTCCACCCAAAATGGACCCATACTCCAACTCCACAGCCCTGGTTAGCAGAGACTTGCTTTACTGATTGCTGCAGTTTCGAGTAATAGCTGTTCTTTAACTGCTGCTTATCTAGCAGTTCTGTAAATCCTGCCAATCAATTGTAGGGAAGTAGTTGGACTTAATTGGCAGCTGATAAAAATAATGAATTTCTAAACTCACTAAGCAGCCCAATACCTGACACATCACTGGTCTCAGGGTCTCTTCCACTACATTAAGCTGCTATCAGTTTTGATAGCAAAAATCTGGTCACAGATAGACTTTAATAAAAAAAAAAAAAAACTTGTGGGATTTGACTCCTGGGATGGCAATCTAGTTTTAGTGCAACAAATAAAAAAAAAATGAGGCAAGCCAAATGTATTTTTCTTTTGCGGTTGTGGCACTGCTTAGTGCATCAAATTTACCTAATGTCTTTCTGTTTAGAGATACAGAGTACTATGACTATGGACACGGAGAAGCCCCGGAGTCTTATGAAACTTACGGTAAGTCAGTTCCCTTGTTTCAAAGATTAATTCTCTTGAAGAAAGGTAGATAGTTAAAGGAGTTAACTACTTGGACAACCCATCATTCATTCATTCATTCATTCATGTTTTATCCCAATAAGATAAAAAGAAAAAAAACTTACACTCATGCTGGTGCTCGAATGGGGAGGTTGTAGCTTCACGTGAGCCTTGTTGCATCAGTGCTGGTTTCTCTCCCTGCCTTAACACATGATTTAAAGAAAAGGCGAGAACTGGAATGGCTGCTCACTTCCTATTGATTAATCATTTGAAGGCAGGGGGAGAGAAACTAGTGCTGATCAAGTGTGGGCCTCGTGTGATGTCACAACCTCATGTGAGCACAAACATACTTGGAGCAGCGTCTTCACAGGAGGCGAATGTAAGCTTGATCTTAATGGGTCCAAACATGGGGAATGAGAAACCCCTTTTAATGAATACAAATCTGAAACTGTAAACTGTTGCTTTGTGGACAGAACTAGTCAGCATGTAAGACTAGGGCTGGAATCACACTATCTGTGTGATAAGCAACTAATTGGGACATGTCATGGATGATTAACTTGGACTAGTCTCCTTCCTCTGGATGGGAGCTTCAGCTGCTTGTGTTTCTAAGCAGCTCCACACTCCCATCCTGACAGGGAGGAGGCCATTCCACGTTAATCATCCATGACACGTCCAACTTAGGCTGGAATCACACTGTGTGATATGCAACTAAGTGTTACATATGGGATTTTGTGCATTTTTAATGCTTTAAGGCAGCTGACTCCTGGGGAGATTTCTTTTGTCCAGGTATAGGGGTTTAAAACTATTTTGCTTAATCTTCCTAAACTTATATGAAATCTATATTTTAGGACAAGATAATTGGAATGGTTCTCGGCCCTCCCTGAAAGTCCCATCGTCTCATGCTGCGAAAGGCAGTGCCTACAGAGAACACCCATACAGACGCTTCTAAGACTGCTATTCATCCATTTATTACTGATATCTTGTGTCCAAGGACTTCCTGTTCCTTCCCCCACAACACAAGTAAATTCTCTGTGCTTTGTGACTCCTTTCCTCTCCCATCCATATATCCTTAATCTAACCTGATCTCCCTTTCATAGATCCGCTTTTAAAACTGGTGAAAACCAAATACCCATTTAAGGATATTTCAGCCCATTTTATTTTCATTGTTAACAAAAATCACAAAATGAAAAAAAAAACAAACAAAACAAACCTTTAAAACGTAAATGCTTTTCATGTAATAGGAGTTAATAAATAGTTTGTGTTTGAAAATGAAGGTTTCTAACAAGTTTAGTGTTAGCTGTAGATTCTGTCCTGAACTAAGCTGCATTTCAATATTCCATTTTTTATTTTAGCTAAACCGTACCCAGCTGTAAATATTGTTTGCTGTTTAAAAAAAAATCCAAGCAGTTGACTTTGTAATTATAATCCACTTTTATGTTATTAAACCTTATGGACAAAGCCTCTTGTTAGTGTTGTCTTAATTCACTTTTACTCAAATAGGGTGTAAAATATTAATTTTGAAAAATATAAAAATAAACCATGGATCATGGCTTTGACCAATGTAGTCAAGGCTTATGAACTTTCTATTAAACAAGTTTTTTTTTTTTTTTGTTTTTTTTTTTGTCTAATGTAAAGTTGATGCAACTTCCCTAAGTCCAAAACCTCATGGACTAATGTCTAGGATTACTGGTCATCTGTTTCTATTGACAAAAAGAAGAAAAAAATCTACAAGAAAAGTTTAGTGTAGTAACACTAGTTACCTCTATTTTTCAGATAATTGTCGTAAATTCAGAATTTTCAGTATAAAAAGAGAAGTTTAATTTATATTAATCACATTAAATTGTGTGATCATTTTGATGGCGGGTTTACATGTTGCGATATCATAGTCTGATTTCAATGAAGTCACGTGGTTCGATCTCCGATATCGTTCCTGCGTTGTATGGTGTGAACGTCCAATACGATGCAGGAACGATGTCAATGCGATATCGGGGATTGAATGAGCGTGCTATTCAATGCTCCGATATTGAATGAGATTGAAGCCGGATCGTGCTGTGTGACAGCCCAACTACGATGCGATGTTCAACGTCACCCATTCACTCCCATGTTAAATGGTCGTTCCTGGGTTGGGGGGCGTAGACATCGCACGGACGTTGTATTCTGATATCGCAGCGTGTAAACCTCTGATGCGATGCGGGAGAAACGTGCACTAAATGCGCGCTCCGCGGCCATTGAGTTGCGATATCGCAACGATATTGAAACGTGTAAACCCACCATAAGAGAATAAATCGTTTTCATTACTTTTAGCTGAGTGGCATGTATCATTCCTGATCTCCAAAAACATAACTCGACTTTTTGTGGATTTTTCAGATGTTGTGTTTTTTTTGTTTTTCTTTAGAGAACTTTGCAGCTTCTATTTATAAGTATACATTGAATCAGCCTAGCTGCTGCGGCCTAAACACAAGTCTTTTTAAAGAGAACCTGAAACTCTGGTGTGATGTAGATAAAAAATATGTGGAACAGCACAAAAAAGAAAATTCTGGTGCAAGCCCTCCTACCATAAATCCTTAGGTATAGATATTAAGAAAAAATGAACAGCAGCACATGCTTTTAAAGTGAAAAACATGAATTTATTCCCAGGACTTCTTCGTTTCAGCTCATCAAAAAAAGGCTTTGACAAGCTGAAACCTTGTGGTCCTGGGAATAAATCACTTTTAAAGGATGTGCGGCTCGCTTTTTCTTTATAGATATTGTTTTAGGGTTTAAACAGATGGATGGATACAGTAATATCAAATGTTTTTTGTTTGAGAACAAATATTTAAAGAGAATCTGTCACCAGGTTTTTACTAGTCGATCTTGAGTAGAATGATGTAGGGTGGATACCTGATTCCAGTAAATAATTACTTTACTGGCTGCTGCAGTTTTTTTGTTCAATTTGCTGTCTCTGAATTCAGAGAACTGTAGTAAACCAGAGCGACACACTGAGCAAGATGTATTCGAGATAATCGCATGAGTCTCGCATGACTCATCCAGCACAGCTGCCAGCTCTCTGGACAGGAGCAGGTCAGCTGCTTGTGTTTCTATGCAGTTAAGCACGCTCCCGTCCAAAGAGCTGGAGGCCAAGCCGGCTGATGTATGCGAGACTCGTTCAAGTCGGTGTGTCTCTGGCCTTACTCTGCTCTCACAATTGGCAGCATACTGCCTATCAATGTGCAGTGTACACAGAAAGCTGCTAATCTGGCAGCAGGCCAAGTAATCCTCTGTTGGTGATAAGCGAAGTGTTTTGTGTTTGGTTTTTTTTGTTTGTTTTTTCTTAAAACTTTACTAAGCAGCCAGTGAGTGATACTTTGCTGTAATTAAATTATCTGCTCCTATACTATGCTGCTTTTAAGTTTAATGGCAAAAACCTGTTGATTCCTTTTAAGATGCAAGTTCTCAAATTAACACTTGTCAGACCACTAAAATCCGCATTTGTCACTTTTCTGCCATCGAGGAAACGTGACAGTTGACTGTTCTAGTTAATGGGGTCCACTGAGGTTTAAGTTGATATTAAGATGTTCTCATAGCATTGCTTCAGTCTATACCCTTTCTATTAACTACTGGTAATTTGCCCAATTAAAATTGCTTAAAGGGAACATGTAATGTAATGTAATTTAAGATGTAAACTGCCCAATGTGTTTTAAATGTTGCAATGTGCATCACTAAGGGTGCTTTCACATCAGCGGTTTTCGCCGATCGCGGCAGTTGCGGTGAAAAAAACTGCAACTGCCGCGATTACCGCATAACCGCTGCACTTATGGCACAGTTGCGGCAAGCCCCATACAATCAATGGGGCTCAGCAGTTTGCAAGCCCCATAGACATTGCATGGGGCTTGCCGCAAGTGCAGCGGTAATCGCGGCAGTTGCATTTTTTTTTTTCACCGCAACTGCCACGATCGGCGAAAACCGCTGATGTGAAAGGGGCCTAAGGGCCCTTTCACATCAGCGTTTTTTTTTTAAAATCGCGGCAGATGCGGTGAAAAAAACGCATCTGCCGCGATTACCGCATACTGGCTGCACTTGCGGCGCGGTTGCGGTTTTTGCCATGCAAAGTATAGGCGACTTGCGGCAAGTGCGGTTTTGCACTTGCGGCAGGTGCGGCCGCGAAAAAAAACGCGGCTGACCGCGTTTTTTTTTCGCGGCCGCACCTGCCGCAAGTGCAAAACCGCACCTGCCGCAAGTGCGCCTATACTTTGCATGGCAAAAACCGCAACCGCGCCGCAAGTGCAGCCGGTATGCGGTAATCGCGCAGATGCGGTTTTTTCACCGCATCTGCCGCGATTTTAAAAAAAACGCTGATGTGAAAGGGCCCTAAGGCTGGCTTCACACTGCAGTTTTTCCCTGATTAGTTTCCATCCCATTTGTGTGTCAAAACCAGGAGTATCTCCAAAACTCAACAGGTGTGAATCTTTCAATTATAGTTTTTCTCTGCAAGTTCCTTTACTGGTTCCTCTCCTGGTTTTGGCACTCAAACCTGATTGAACCTGATCAGGGAAAAAACTGCAGTGTGAAACCAGCCGAAGTGGTTTTCTAAACAAAATTCCACATATTTATCTATAAAAAATGACTACTGAGGTGAATGCAGCACATTCCTGCCTTCAGTCATAGGGATTGTGCTTTTGCTTACTGTCACTTAAGTATATACATTTTTTTTTTTTTATTTTAAATTTAGCCATTCCTTCTGCATTGTAATTGATTGACATCACTGCAGGACTTGTGATGATGTCACAACCATGTGACCGTAACGGGTGGAGCTAAGCAGGCCTGAAGTGAAAGTTCCTTTGGTTTTTTGATTCGATCATGAAATCACCACAGATCCTTCCTCAGCAGCAGTTTATTACTGAAGGTGCTTCAGTGATGTTAATATGTTACAATGCAGGGGAATGTGACTAGGTTTATAAAGCTGCATGTCTGAATGTGGATTGACATGACTGATTGCCACCCTGATGACTGTACATAGAGATATGGATAGATATATTATGAGCTTTTTATTTTTTTCTTAACCAGGTTAGTGATGCAATATGCTTGATTTAAATAATATTGGGGGTGGTTTAAAAAAAAAAGCATGACTGGTTCCCTTTAATACATACTATAGTCTGTCCTCTAGATCTAGAAAATCCTGTTTATTTGGGTCATTCTTTATAGCCACATGATTACCTCAATAGACAATTACATATTTAAACCCATTTTGTTTTGTACATAAGGTGATGGGCTAAGTGTTGTGCATGACTCGCCACAATCAGCTGCTGTTGCATGTGATAATTGGATTCCCTTAGCTATATAACCTAATCAGGCAAAATGGCTTTAGTAGTTTTGTAAAAGGCCTTTCTTTTGTGCTTTCTATAACACATGGTTCTCAATCTCCTTTTTTTAGATCTTCTTTGAGACTAAATGAATCTGTGAATATGCATTGCATTACAGTAACCTGACCTTATTCTTAGTTTTAGTGATTTAAAAAGACTGGATCCAGTTGGTAATAATGTTAAACCTAAAAAGATGGATACTGCAGCTGAAAATTTAATAGGGCTCCCCTTATTAGACCCTTGACTTCTCATACTTCACACGGAAAAAACATTAAAATACTTTATTATGATCAAATGTTTTTTCATATAGTCATGCATCAATAAAATTTGACTACTATAAACCTTGCTGTGACAAGTAAAATGTAAACCTGTCAAACATTGAAGCTTCAATAACTCTTCCAGGTGAGGGCAGCTTACTACAAATAGTGGTGCATTATTTGTCTGTGGTGCCAAATACCACCAGAAAATTAATTCTTCCATGAAAAAGTCGCTGTATTCCCTCTCCAAACAGTACTGTTATCCATAATTCTGGGATTGAGATGGCCATAAACAGTACTCAAATTAAACCATTGCACATTTCTTTTTGCATTTCTTCCGTTTGATAAAAAGGCATATACATAATGTTGATAGATGGCCCCATAGACACATTGGCCTTATACGGTTGTAAAATTCTGCCCTTTAGTATTCTGGTTTTCATAAATATCTTATCCACTGGAAAGGTCATTTTTGGCTCATCGTGGGTCGCAATGACTGAACTCTACCAATATTGTGGGGGACATGTCAATGCTGTCCTCTTTCTGCAAGCCTAGCTAAAGTAGCTGAGTATAGAAGAAAGGCAAGTATGTATTCAACTGCTTCATTCTAAGTCTATAGCTAGTAAAAAATGAACAAACACTGTACTTGGTGATCTTTAGTGCCAAGGACTTAGAATGGAGCTATACTGGCAATTAAAGGGAACCTGACCCCACAAACTGACCCCCCCCCCCCCAATCTTTATACCTGTCCCTGCACCCCCTCTTATTTCTAGCCATCCCTTTTGCAGAAAAATATCGTTTTGTAAAGTAGAGAAGTTTATAATCACCTAGTCCTGTGTGAGTTCTCTGTTTCTGAATAAGTCTCAAAAGGCAGGCCTGTCTGCTGCTCCCTTGTAATTATGCACGCCCCTCTTAGCTTGCTGCCTTGCTAAGAGCCTGGCTGCGTCATGAAAGGGGGTGGGGCTACAGGTTTGACACAATTTTAGCCCCGCCCCTTTCATGACGCGCCCAGGCTCTATGCAAGGCAGCAAGCTGACGGGCGTGTATAATTACAAGAGGCAGCAGACAGGCACGCGTTTTGAGTCTTATTCAGAAACGGAGAACTCGCACAGTACAAGATGAATATAACCTTTTACAAAAAATTTTTCGGCAAAAGGGATGGCTAGAATTGATAAGAGGGGGTGCAGGGACAGGTATAAAGATGCGGGGGGGAGGGTCAGTTTGTGAGGTCAGGTTCCCTTTAATGGGGATTAAAATATTTAGACACACTCTTTAATTTGACTGATCTTTTAAGTATTGTCACATACCATTCCTCAACTTTTAATAAAAAATGCAAAACAATAGTTGTAATGAACTTATTTTTGAAGTTTTACATACAAATGGTTTTCCCGTTTTTGAGGTCAGTTCTATCCTTCCTAGGAGTGTTAATTCCTATGGCAGGGCTGATGCTTGGGTGCATGGTGTAAGCCTTGTACATACACTCAAAATAATAGAGAGACCAAATAAACTTGTATTTGTAGTCTAACGGAAAAAAGACTGGACAGTTCCCATGGGCTGTGGACATCGTACAAATGCCAAGGTTCCTTAACCTTTTTAAAGAAAAGAAAAATCTTGCAAGAGACTCAGGATGTGTAAATCATGCTTCGCAAACCAGGTAACAGAATTCCCTAATACTGCTCTCCGCACGTGAATGTATCAAAACTAACGTCCTGTGCATTGTAACTGGTAAACTGCCTAATAAGGCCATTGTATCGAGCTCTGAATATAGCTTTTCTGGTTAAAGTGTACAGGCTGTAAATATATCGTTTTAATATCCATATAAACTGAAAGCAGATTGAACTTTATGTACCAAACGTATCAAAAAGCTTTAAAAGCCATGTAAAAAAAAAACATAGCTATTTTACATTTAATAGTTGACATAAAAAGGTTTCCAAGTTGCATTTAATGCCAATAGCCTTTAAATCTGCTACTTTTCAATAAATCTGCTCAGTTATGTAAAATACAAAAAAATACAAAAACTCAACCTTCCCCCTTGCTCCTGCAATTTTTTTGCTTTTGTTGGAGATTTATTTTTTTGGGGGTGTGGGAGGTGGCTTGAGGGTTTTTTTTCACATGCCAACTTTAAATACAATCTGACTTTTCGATCTTGCTTTACAGACTGTGGTTGAAAATGAAAGTTCAATTTACAAGTAAGTAAATGTTAAATTATACAATTTAACCCCTAGTCAATCTCCCAAAAAGACGCATGTTGACATGAGTATTTCAGGCAAGACTAATTAAAGGTGGCAATGCTTGATAGATCTATACATTGTATATACTATCCAGTGATATAGCTTGCACCTGTGCTGTAAATTTTGAGATGTGCTGTCAGCTTTTTTTTCCCATAATAACTTATATTTAATATATTTATACTAAATTATATGCATGTATGAATGTTCAAATGAAAGTAAAACCTTAGTTTTTATAGATAAATGGAAAAAATGTTTTTCAGTCAGGTTTTTTTTCAGAGAACGCATGCTTTTACATTTTTTTTTTCCCCTCAAAATAATAAGGTTTTAATTCATTTGGACATTCTTATAATTTGGTATAACAGCATCCTGCCCTCAGGCTGGGTGGTGAAAATTTGATTGAGGAACAGAGCTTGGGGGAATGTGTTAGGGTGAAAAAAAATTTATATATATATTGTTTTCTTTTCACCCTATAACATTCCCTCAAGCTCTGTACCTCTATCCACAGTTAACCCCCTGACCACTCAGCCCTTAAAACGTATCTGAAGTTTAAATTTTTTATTTAATAATGTAGAGCAAGTGGTTTTGATACACTTTAAAATATATTTCTGGTTGAAAACCATTCATAAATCTTGCACGAGGTGTCCCCGCTAGACTGTGTGTGAAGCAGACTTGTTCATTCTCACTCAGATCTGTCCACACTGAATACAGGCTATGTAACCATATAAGGGAAAGGGGG
Organism: Allobates femoralis; assembly: GCA_033576535.1. Classification (NCBI taxonomy): domain Eukaryota; kingdom Metazoa; phylum Chordata; class Amphibia; order Anura; family Aromobatidae; genus Allobates; species Allobates femoralis. The sequence goes on from JARQOC010000002.1 coordinate 392,100,453, forward strand.
CATGGCCTACACTTCTGACTGCAGCTGGTGAGGAAACCATGTCAGATTACAACACAGTGCTGAGCAATGTCAGGATCCATGTCAACTCCTCTTTCCTTGACAAGCTTCTGATCTGTCATCTGGCTCCACACAGGTCAGGATTTCTGTTCGCCTTTTCTCTAGCTCATTGCACTGCTCCCTGAAGCAGTGGAAATACAGTGCTGGCCGACGCTGGCAATGTCCACACAGCCATAAAATGCAGTCTTTAAACGAGCACAGAAAAATGTTATAAGTAATATGGCACAAAAAATTATTTTATCTGCTATCTGACCCATCATTAACAACCAGTGCAGTATGTTTTTTTTTTTTTTTTATTAATGAAATTACATTTACACTTTACTGACCCAACCTTGTGACAAGTCCCTTTTGAGGTAATAACTCTGAAATGCATTAACAGATCCCAGTGATTGAGATTTTTTCATTATACATTGGACTTCATGTTGGTAAATTTAGCATAATATTTTGCTTTTTATTTGTGGGAAAAAATCAGATTTGGTAAAAATGTTTCACTTCTCAAACTTTACATTTTTATACCCTTAAACCAGAATGTTGTATCATACATAATAGATAATTAAATATTTCCAACATGTCTACTTTACATAAATTGTTTAAAAAATTTTGCTCATCAGCAAGAGACTTCCAGGAGGAGGCAGAGTAACGAGATGGCCACATTCTAACCAATCTCCCCGCAGCAGCTAGTTATTCAAAATTACAATTCATCCTGCAAAAACTAAGCCCTCATATAGCTATATTGACAGAAAAATAGTTATGGCTTTTGGAAGAAGGGGAGGAAAAAAAAGAACCCAGTAAATCGCCTGGAGGTGAAGGGGTTAATGATAAATGGCACTTAGGCTGGCTTCAGACTTGCAGCGTTTTGCAGATGCATCTGCAAGCATCTGCATGCAGACTGCGGCCCGTATGTTTATAATGGAGCGCACGGCGGTCTGCAGATGCTTGCAGATCGCTGTGCGCTCTCATTGCCCGCCATTAGTGATCTGTGCGCACGCGGATGTCTGCGCACAAATCACACACTCCCGCCCGCACCAGGGACGCAAGATGTTGCGTCCCTGGTGCAGGCGGGAGTGTGTGATTTGTGCGCAGGCATCCGCGTGCGCACAGATCACTAATGGCGGGCAATGAGAGCGCACGGCGGTCTGCAAGCATCTGCAGACCGCCGTGCGCTCCATTATAAACATAGGGGCCGCGGTCTGCATGCAGATGCTTGCAGATGCATCTGCAAAACGCTGCAGATGCATCTGCAAGTCTGAAGGCAGCCTTAGAACTTGAGGAATCGGCAGTAGTTTTTAAACCGGGTAGGGAACTCAAGGCCTCGAGAAGCACACAGGGCATGTTTTTGGAATTTCCGTAGTATTGCACAGGTGATGATTCCAACCCCTGTGCAATACTAATGAAATCCCAAAAACATGGTGTTTTAAAAGGAGAGAAAAGTAAACAAAACTTAATTACAAAGTGTGTATGTATAATATAAATATATTAGTTTATAGTGTGTGACTAGTCTGCACAGATGGGTCCTTTAAAGGGTAACAGAGTTGGTCAGAGTATTACCTAGATTGAACCCTCTGCAGGTTGTTGTGTTTTGGACTTTGACTGGTTCCCTTTGAAAAGTTCAAATTTGATGTTGGATTGATAAGAATGGCTCAGACTGCACCTAAAGAGTTGAACTGCTACCTAAATGGTCTTCAGTTATATGTGGTGTACCCAAAAGTTCAGTGCTGGATCTCTTGCTTTTCAGTTTAGTTTCAGTTTATTATCTAGAACAGAGGTCCCCAACTCCAGTTTCCAAGACCCACTAACCGCTCATGTTTTCACGATTTCCTTAGCCTTGCACAGGGGTTTTGAATAATCACCTGTGAATACATTGCCACCTGTGCAATGCATGCACTGTTGGTGGTCCTTGAAGACTGTAGTTGGTGACCTCTGATCTAGAAGACTGGTGTCTTTTCCAGATGCCAAGCTAGACATCATAGTCAAGTCTATGGAAGAGGTCATAAGGTACAGACTTACTGACGAAATAAACATTTAGCAGTCTACATTTCTGCGCATTGAACCTCTTCTGGCACGGTTATGCCCCGATGTACTAATATGGTGGCTTTGTATGTCCCAGGGGTGGGTGTGGTGTAAATGTAGTCACTTGTAGAGAAAGATATGGGTGTACTTATAGATCACACTAAATTACAGCCTGCAATGTGAATCGGCAGCTTCTAAGACCAGCAGGATATTGTCTTGTTTTAAGAGGCACGGACTTGTGGGATAACTGCATATTTCTAATGGAGGTCATCCTAAAGCTTTGTAAGGATCTTGGCATGGCGTTGGTGTATACAATAAATAAAATTGCATTACTTACCAGGTTTCATCACATTGTTTATTACTCTGAATATTTCCTCCTAAACCAGATCTGTTTTAATGATTTTGAACCTCTACTGGGAATATTGGTCCAGTGGGTGGTCCTATTGGTGCCTGAAGCTTCCTTTGTAGAAGTGTGCATACAGACAGATGTCTGTCACTGATAAGACCACCCAATGGACTGAAAATCTCAGAAAACCGTTTAAATCATTAAAACGTAGAGATGATTATGTGTAGACAAGTGGAAAGTGCTCTCCACTGGAATAGCCTGAAGCTGTTTGTGCAAGAACTGGGATGACTGCAATCCAACCAATGAGGAAAATATAAAACAAATCCAGCACCGGACTCAAATCTTCATTCCTTAGAATTTATTTGTGCTTGAAAGACATAAAATCAGTGAGAGGGAATGCAGTCCAACACCGCTGTGATTTTATGTTTTCAAGCACTAACAAAATCTAAAGAATGAAGATTTGAGTCCGCTGCTGGATTTCTTCTATATTTACCTCATTAAAACGTAGGTTATTCCGAATCTGTTCTCAAAGGACCTGAGCTCACACGGGCTGCATCCAAGAGTTCTTGTGCATTAAGCTACTCCGCTCCTCACTATTTTACAACATGATGTATACAGATTAAACTGCATTTGCAAGGTGAGATTCTCTTTTAACTCATACAAGTACATAAATGGCCTATGCAGAAAATATTGTCAGAAGATGAATTACTTCCTCTGGATAAGGGGTTGAATATTCAGAGGGAACAAGGCTCCTTTACCTTTAAGAACACTTGTCTCCAGTTTTTGTCCCCTTAACATAGGGGTGGGGAACCTTAGGCCTGTGGGCTGTATGCTGCCCTCAACCTTTTCTACGCACCCCGGGCAGATTCCTGGGGACTGCAGTACTCGGGCTGGCAGATGTATTTTGATGACTGGCTGCCTTTAAATCCAGCTCCCCAGTGATCTCTATGCCCCAACCTCAGCCTCCCCAGTGATTTCTATGCAACGTCTATGGCCCTAACAAACCTAGAAAAGCAGTTGAGAAGCAACATGATCAATATCACCTAACATCAGTCATGCCAAAGAAGGTGGCTGCTATACTATTAATGATGCCTGCCTGCCACAACATGGATTTACAAAATGCTTCAAACTTCTTTTTTTTTTTTTCCCTAGTATAATCAGGACCAGAACAAACTTCATCTGGGATGGCCTTTCTGTAAATGCGACAAGTCCATATGATCAAGAAGATGAAGGCAATGACTGTCTGCTCTGGTGTGATGCTTTGACCAGTAAGTTACATATTTTAATTTACAGGCTTCTATGACTTCAGAGTCATGTAAAGTTTGAGCAGGTGGTCGTAGACCACTTTTAAGTTCTGGTCTGAGGCCATTTGGTGACTGAAGTTAATGTACATATCCTGAACTCAACAGCTTCATATGTTCCTGAGTTGGAGTCAGGAACCCTGTGTCATTCCAGAAATCGCTATTTGAATTCGGCTTTGGTTTAGGCACATCCAGACAATTTTATGCTAGTCATCAATTATACTGGACTCTTGAGTGTCAACTATTAGTCATACATATTAAAAGAAAACATGACTACTTTTTTTCCCTTTGCTTGGCCAAATTCTATTATAGGCAGATGATGTCTGAATATCACAACCATCTTCTGGGAAAGATGCAGGCTTGCAACCAGTATATAACACAAAATGCATGTCAGTAAGGGGTTAAATCTTTCCCTAAATATTCAGGTTCTGCAATGTTAATTCTACAAGCCTATAGTTAACTTACTCATTTGTCATGTGGTTGCCTGCAAAACTAAGATGGATTTTCTTAAAGCATAATTTTACGTCTGATGTTGAACATTAAAAATTCCAATATCCTGATTGGAACAAGCAGTGTTTAAAGAGGACCTGTCACCCCCTTGGTGCATGGCAAACTGAATGCAGCATGTCTGCTGCATTCAGGGAAGGGGTCCCCCATGTCTCTAGCCCCCCTGTCCCCTGAGAAATACACTTTAGAAAGCTTACAGATAAAATGTCATCTGGGTGAGTTCTGAATAAGGTTAGTCACCGCTGGTACGATCCTTCCTGCTGATCCGGCAAGCCCCATGCATTGTTTAAGGGGCTTGCGGTAAGGTGTGGCAAGTGCAGTTTTGCCGGATGCGGCACTTGGGGCCGCAAAAAAAAAAAACCTCGGTCAGCGGTGTTTTTTCGCTGCCGCAACCGGCAAAACCGCACTTGCAGCAAGCCCCATAGACAATGCATGTGGCTTCCCTGATCGGTGCTGCAAGTTCGGCCATTAGACGGCAGATGCGATAAATCTGCCAGATCTGCCGCGTTTTCAAAAAAAAAAAGCCTGTGAATGGGGCCTAAGATAGCTAAAACATATGTGCAAATTACCTTGCATATGACAAGGGGGGGTTAGAAAACAAACCATGATTTTAATATGGGCAGTACATTTCCACACAAACAGATAGGGAGGGTCTTGGATTTTGCGTTATTGGGAATACAGATGACTAGTTGTTGCCATAGAGACTTGAGAAATTTCTAGACTTAAAACAGAATTCTACTGCATATGATAGCGATTTGCCTTATTGTTTTGTCACTCTACAGCCTCTGCAGGTCTAAAGCATGCTTTCTCTTCTATAGGTGCAACAAGGAGAGCTGAAGTCTGTTTCTCTGCTTTTGTCTAAGGAGCCTGGAGGAAACATGTCATTTGCATAATTCTTTAGGTGTTCACTACAGGCAGAGGGATTCTAAAATGGTCATGCAGATCTAATATGAATTGGACTTTATACCTTGCAGGCATTTTCTAATTCCTTTCCCTTATTATATTGTCAATCTATAACAATGTCATACCGTGAGCAATGTTGCATATGACACGAGAAACACTGCTTTCACATATAGATCTATACCTAAATTCATGGACAGATGTATACAGAAATTATTTTTATTTCCAAAGAATTATTGTATAGAATACTGAAATAAAAATCTAAATTGGTTTGTCTAAACTTTTCATTTGAGTTAACACTTTTGATGCATACGTGAAGATAATGAATGAAGAAATCCAGTGCCACAATTGCGGTTTTTCTTTTTTCTTTTATTTGTGACATTAAAAACATCCCAGATGTGACCCAAAGGGTACGCTATAAGTGTTTCAGGGACTTGCTCCCCTTAATCATTAGCACATCTGATATAAAGACAAACATACATATATAGTGGAAAAAACATCTGTGACACATTTAGCATATAATTACCAAGAAACAACTCCTTGTCTGCCACAGCTCCAGTTGGAATACATACATTATATGAAATGGCATCAAAATATACAAATACTAGATTAATGCCCGATGCTATCGAATTGGGAGGATGGTGATGTTGAGGATGTTTTGTGTGACAGTAAGAGCAGCACACCTTGAGATGGAGATGTGGTGAACAGCAATCCCGCCCATCTCTTTAGCTGTTCACAAAAACCCATCCCTGTTGTAAAAGAAAATATTTCTCAGCAGCTATGCTGCTGGACCATAACTTCCGGGTTCATATCGTACGTTCAACATTAGTGAATGCTTTAGCATGTAGTCAAAGAGCAGGTCCTAACTGTGCAGTAGGGCTCTTGTGCAGACTGATGTATATAAGTCGTATGTGTGGTGGTGAGTGTGATAAAAATGTAGACGTTGGAAGTGTAGGTTGTCGACGTTGATGGCGAGCAAAGGCTGTGTGTGTGTGTGTGTGTGTGTGTGTGCGTTTTCTTTAACATAGTGACAGTTTTACCGCGGTGTCAGTGGAGTCATGTTGAGACTGGTAAGGGAGTATGAGAGCAGATAGTATAGAGAGTGAGAGTGTTGGGGGTTATAAGGCGTTAGAGAAGGGGATCCTGCAGTTATGAAGACAAAGGATGTGGATGTACGTAGAGGTGGCGTAAATCAGAAGGGTAAGTTGTAAAGCCGTGCTACAGGATAGAGCTTATAGACTTGGGCTAGTTCACTGTGTCTTAATTATAGAAAGGTATACTCAGCAGGAGTGAGGGCACTGAAGAGGTTAACTGAGGAGAATATAGAAGCAATACAGTGCAGACGGGGTTAAATGTTTACAGCGTCTTAGATATACTGAGCAGGTGTGAGAGCACTGAAGAGGTTAACTGAGGAGACAGTAAGTGAAGAGAGCAGGAGGAGTTATGACGCAGCAGCAGGAGACTGCGGCGAATGGCGGGCTGAAGTAAATTTTCAAAGAGCGCGGCATTTAAGATGGTGTCCAGGAAGTCTCGCGAGACTTCCCGGACGCCATATTGGATCCAGTCCTCTGTGGCGGCGACATACTTCGTCCAAGATGGCTTCTGGGAAGTCTCATGAGACGATGGACTGGTGGTAAGTATGGCAGGCAGAGTGCATGGGGGTATGAGTGTGTAGGTGCTGAGTGAGGAGAGGGGCGCAAGGAGAGTGGAAGGGGGGGGGGGGACGTGTATGTGTGGACGTGGCAACTGAGGGGGGGAGGGTGTGATAAGTGTAGTGGAGGAGTGGGGTGTGTATGGTGCCGCATCTTGCACCAATAGTGAGAGTGGGGCTTTGGAAGCCCTGCTCCCGGCAACGGGTGGCCATATTGGAGCACCCAGGGCGGGTGTACTTCAGCAGGATGTGATGTACCATACCGTTACATCCTGACGAAGTAGCCTTAGGGTTTTATTATAATGTACATATCTATCTATGTATATAGGGAAGTTATCCAAGTAAACACATCCCCATACAAAAATCTCAAATAACATTAGATGTCACTTATAGCACAAACACATGCATAAATAAAGAGAATGTAATTACTAGTCTTTCAGTAACAATACAACGAATCACTGTTATAGTTAAGGCCGTGTGGAACCCGAGCATTTAATTGCAGTATCCAGAAATTTGCCTTCTCCCAGTCTCTGCCCCTAACTGGGCGGTCACTCGTTGGATCCCTTTTACCTTAAGGGACCTCAAATCACCATGTGTTTCTTTGAGTATTTCGTGTCTGTCCAGGCACTTCAATCTCAGGGAAGTGGATGTTGGATTAGTGGTGGCAATGTGCTCCGCAAGACTTTTTAATTGTTTGTGTGTGTAGCCTATATAATACTTCCTGCACTCCACGCATGTGGCCATATAGACCACATGTGTGGTGTAAGGCTACGTTCACACATCGCGTATTTTGCGCGTTTTTTACGCGCCTATTTGCTCCAAAAACGCATGTGCGTCTGCGTTTTACAGCAAAGTGAATGGACATTCACTTTGTGCCTTGCAGACATCGCGTAATTAAACACAGCGTTTTTGGAGCAAAAAACGCGCGCGTAAAAAGAATGAACATGTCAATTCTTTGCGTTTTTTTTACGCGCGCGTTTCCATAGGCCCCATTATAAAAACGCGCGTCTAAATGCGCGATTGAAGTAGAAGCGAGTTGGTCTCTCGCGTATTCTTATCGTGTTTTTAAACGCGCGTTTTTCCCTTGAAAAGACGCGCGTAAAAAAAACGCGATAAAATACGCGAATGTGTGAACGCAGCCTTACAGTTCATGTGATGACGTCTGTTACTGTGATTATGAAATTCAGATGTAACTGCTACATATTTACACAAGCCGCACTTATTGGGGGAACACTGTTTCAGTATATGTGGTGGAGAGGTTGTGTGTGTTTTAATTAAATAGTCTTCTAAATCGAGATTTCTCTCTCGTCTTCATTGGGGGGCAGAGACCATGGGTGTTACGCTGCGGTCTAAATAGATAAAAGTTAGCCCCTCCTCTGCAGCGTACACCCTTATGCTGACTCAAGCTGAAGCCAGTTTCAGCTTCGTGTCAGCAGGAGGCTGAAGGGTCTCTGAATACTCCCTTTTTTATTCAGAGCACTCCGATTTATTTTTATTTTTTTACTTTTATTTTGTTTTTTTACAACATTCACCTGTGAGGCAGTTCGAGTGTCGCCCCTCTTGGTGCCTACAGCAGCCGCTGGACCTGCCCTGCGGACACCCTTGGGGGAGTCGTCCCGCTTGGGCGCCCAGAGACCCTAGCTGGTGACTCCAGCTGTGTCCGTGTAAGCACCTCGCCTGAGCACCCCTGCTGTACAGGGTGTGCTGAGAGCTGGAGTGTGCACTTGTAAACTCCCCCCCGCCCCTCCCTCCGGTTGGGGAGCGAGGGGTGCTGGGATGAGAAGGCTCCCCACTACGGCTCCTGAGTGTCTCCCTTATGGAGAGAGAAGGCACAGAGGGTGCACCGGATGACAGGGCTCTCGCCCCTGCCCTCGAAGGACCTGAAACAGCGTCTTCATTCGGCTGGGACGCACACCTTCGTTAAGCATCCGCGACAGGGCCTTTCAGTGAGCGGCGCCGCTAGGAAAGTGGTGTTCCTGGCCAGTGGGCCCAATAATCTGGTCCCCGGCTTCTGCGGCCTTGCCACGCAGTTCTACTCGACCACACCACCTCCACACCACGGCCGGCGGTCCACAAATAGAGATTCTGGCTTCTGGGGTCTACAATTGGGAGGTTCCACCCAGCCTTGCCCCCCTGTCGGCCCACATCTCGCATAGCATGAGAGCTTGTTTTGCACACTTGCTGCTGGCCCATCCTCCGACACACACCCCTTCCAGGGTTCCTGCAGCCATTTCCTTCTGGATCCCGGCCACCACACTATCAGGGGGCAGAGGAGCACAGTGGACCCACAGACCGAAGCAGCACAGCACTTGCTACCAGCAGTCATTTGGGGACACAGGCAGCACTACATCTGCCTGCTTTTGGGGTTGAGCGGACCATGTTCTGCAGGACGGGTAAGACTGACACTCAGCAGATTTAGCCCTTCCCTGCAGCACCATGCCGTAGCCATGTCCAACTCTCAAGTGCTCACGGCCTCCTAAGGAACACGCTTATCTACATAAAATGCGTGACATGCCAGACCAGACTGCCACGGGGTCATGCCAACCCATACTGCCAGCCCTGTGCCCTGGAGCGTGACCAGCAATCCAATGCTGATCGAGGGCCCAACACATCTGTTTCCCCCCACCCCACTCGAGTGGGTGTGGTCTTTAACTCAGATGCTCTCTCAAACAATCACTTGGGCACTACAGAAGCTTCCCAACCCCATGGAACTCTCCATGAGCACTCCGGAGGAACCTTCCCCGCCCGGGGACACCTCTTCTTCTGATCGGGGCCGTACCTTTAGTCGGAGCCACTGAACCGACTAGGAAACAGGGACATAGAAGTTTATCTCCCAGCCAGCCTCAAACCTCTAAACCCCGTGGACCTGAAACCCGGTTCCCGCTAACTCAGGTTCTGCGTCGGAGGACGATGCAGTTTTTGATCTCGATTCCCCTGACAACTGAGCAATGCTTGATGACCTCATTACGGCCGTTAATCAGACACTGAAGGTACAGGACGACCCTGCCACAGTACAGGAGCACCCGGTCTCTTAAGAGATCCAGGCATGCACACAAGACCTTCTCTAACCATACTGAGTTTACGGACATTTTACAGAAACCGAGAACATCCAGATAAAAAAATATACTGGTCACAAGCTCATAGACTTGCATTATCCCTTCCCAACCGATTTGGGCAAAGAATGGTAGTCTTCCCCGGCCGTCGACCTCGCCATTTCAAGGCTGTCGACAAGGACTCTTGTCCTTACCGGACAGAGCTTCCTTTAAGGACTCCACGGACAAGCAGATTGAGACTTTCTTGTTCTGCCTTTGAGGCGGCTGGAACAGTTCTGTCACTGACCTTTGCCTCAATCTGGGTGGCTAAGGCTCTAACTTCTTGGTCAGATTCCCTCCGCAGGGATCTGCAGAGTAGGTCCCTTCCACAGGATCTTGTTGATCTTGCGGGTCAAATCTCCGTTGCTGGAGAATTCCTGATCAATGCCTCGATGCGGCAAATTGTGCGGCTCAGACGGCTAGTAACCTAATCACCATTCGCAGAGCCCTATGGCTCAAACTGGAATGCAGATGGGCCTTCCAAAAAATCCTTAACCGGCCTCCCTTATCAGAGCAGTCGCCTCTTTGGAGAAGGCCTCGATAGGCTTTTAGGCTGATCTCTGTTGCAATGGGAGGTAAAAGCACTTCCCTCCCTCAACTCAAACCCAAACGGTTTGCTTCCAGATGACGGACATTCTGTTTTCGTCCCTTTCGTTCCTTTAGCGGGTCTGCTGCCCCACAAACGTCTTCCAGACCTGGCAGATCCCCTCCCAAGGACAGAAAGAACCATGTGTCTTAAAAGACTAACCCTTCCTGGCGTTCTCGCCCCAAACAGAACAAAAACCAGGGATCACTATCCCGACTGTCTCAGCCGTCATGACTCGTGGCCTCTCCCGGAGAGTCGCACCAGAGTTAGGCGGCCGTCTTCTTTAATTCAGCCATGTGTGGCTCTCCGTAGTGGACGACAAGTGGGTCCGAGACCTAGTGTCCTCCGGATACAGGATAGAATTTGCAGCAGTTCCCCCAAAGTCCTCTTCACAGGCTCGCGCATTCCATCGGGCGATTGATTACCTCCGCCAGGCCGGGGTAATCATCCCAGTCCCAAAAACAATCGTTTCAAAGGGTTCTACTCCAACTTCTTTGTTGTCCCAAGAAAGGACTACTCAATCCGTCCTATTTTAGATTTAAAGTTCCTCAACAAGTACCTCAATGTCCGGTCCTTCCGAATGGAGTCCCTGTGGTCTGTGACCAGCTTCCATGCAAAGCGGAGAATTCCTAGCGTCCCTCAACGTCCTGGATGCTTATCTCCATATTCCCATGTTTCCTGGCCACCAAAAATTTCTTCGTTTTGTGGTGCAGTCGGATCATTTTCAGTTCACAACGCTCCCATTCGGCCTGGCAACAGCGCAAAGGGTATTCACCAAAGTCATGGTGACCGTCATGACCATCCTGCATTTCCGCGGCGTCGTAATAGTCCCTTATCTGGACGATCTTCTGATAAAGGCCTCGTCCTTCCGGTCGTGCGCGGAGAGCGTACAGATTACCATCGACGCTCTCTCTAGTCTGGGCTGGATTGTCAATCTAGACAAATCCTCTGTGACTCCGACTCAGTGCCTTACCTTTCTGGGAATGGTCTTCGACACCTCCCAGGGACTGATTTTTCTCCCACCAGACAAGTCGGCACCTCTCCGTCAAGGGACTCTCTCGCTGAGATGGCCGACACCACATTCTATCCGTTTTGGGATGAAAGTCCTGGGCATGATGGTGGCGGCGATGGAGGCTGTCCCATTTGCTCAACTGCATCTCCGCCAGCTTCAACTGGCACTTTTAGACGTGGGATCGAGATCCCCTCTCCTTGGACAGACTGTGCCACTTGAGTGCTCAGGTCAGACGCTTGCTCTCGAGGTGGACCCTTCAGTCTTCTGGAGAGTGGTCACCACCGACGCTAGCCTTCTGGGCTAGGGTGCGGTCTTCCTTCAGCACACTGCTCAGGGGAGGTGGATTCCTGCCGAGACCTCGCTCCCGATCAATGTCCTGGAGATGAGGGCCAATCTCCTAGCCTTACACAGCTTCCATCATCATCTAGCGGGTCAAACCATTCGCATACAATACGACAATGCCACGGCCGTGGCGTACATAAACCATCAAGGGGGAACCCGCAGCAATGCGTGAGGTACAAAAGATCCTTTGCTGGGCAGAACGCAACCAATCGGTGATCTTGGCAGTGCACATTCCCGGCGTAGAGAATTGGGCGGCCGATTTTCTTAGCCGTCAGTCTCGCGTCGGGAGAATGGTCTCTTCATCCAGATGTTTTTCTCCAGATCTGCGACTGTTGGGGAACCCTGGATGTGGGCCTCATGGCGTCTCTGCTGAACGCCAAGGTCCCAACCTTCGTAGCACGGTCTCGCGACCCGCTAGCCATAGGAGCGGACGCTCTCTTCCTTCTGTGGGGAGAGTTCCACCTTCCGTACATCTTTCCGCCCCTTCTACTGATACCGAATGTGGTGAGAAAGATGAAGATGGAACAGGTCACGGTCATTCTAATTGCCCCGGACTGGCCTCGCCGGCCATGGTATGCAGAGCTAGTACAACTTCTCGTGGACACTCCCTGGCGGCTGCCAGGTCGGCCAGACCTATTGTCTCACCAAAACTTTATCACCAGAACTCAGGGGCCCTGAGTTTGACGGTGGCTGTTGAGACCTGGGTCTTGGCACAGGCCAGGTTTTTGCCTGCAGTGATTAACACCATGATCAGAGCCAGAAAACCATCCTCCATCTGAATCTATTACCGCACTTGGAAAACGTTCTTTTCCTGGTGCCAAGATCATGGCCATTCCCCACTAGTCTTCTCCGTTCCAGTGGTGTTGGCTTTTCTCCAATCTGGGTTGGACGCAGACCTGGCCCTTAGTTCCTTGAAGGGACAGGTCTCTCCTTTATCCATTCTTTTCCAGAAGCGGCTAGCCTCACGTCCCCAGGTTAAGACGTTCATCCAAGGTGTCTCACTTGTCACCTCCTTATCGGCCTCCCCTAGAGCCCTGGGACCTCAATCTTGCATTGACCGCTCTACAGGAAGCGCCCTTTGAACCCTTAAGACAGGTTTTACTTTTACATCTTTCCCGGAAGGTAGCTTTTCTAATAGCGATCACTCCCATCAGGAGAATTTTGGAGCTGGCGGCTCTTTCATGTCGGTCACCTTTTCTGGTTTTTCACCAGGACAAAGTGGTTATTCGACTCTCTCCAGACTTTCTTCCTAAAGTCGTGTCGCCTTTACACTTAAACAAGGAAATTGTGTTGCCATCATTTCTTTTTTGCTCCATTGGGAGACCCAGACATTGGGTGTATAGCTTCCGCCTCCGGAGGACACACAAAGTATTACACTTAAAACAAGAAGTGTAACTCCTCCCCTACTGCCTATACACCCCCTCTAGGAGAAATCCCATCAGTTCTTAGCTTTGTGTTGAAGGAGGCACACTCTGCACTCATGCACTCACTTAGTCTTACCCACTCTCCCTGGAGAGTGTCGAATGGAAGCAAAGAGGATCCTTATGGATCCCCAGCATGTCTCCTTCCTCACCCTTCGGCAGAGGCAGTTGAGGTACCCTTGGGGTGAAACGGGCTGGAGCCCTCATGCTGTTTTTCCTTCTCCATCCCCTTGGGGCTCTGGAGAAGTGGGATCGTTACGGGCTCCCAGGACATCTGGAGCTCTGACTCCATCCACAGCCCCTTTGGATCCTGTAGGCTGGAGTTGTGGACCACAGGCCTCGGCTCCCTGCACCTACACAAGGTACTCTGGGGGTTATGCTGCGGCTGCAGCCCGGTTCAACCACCTGGGGTGGTCACTGGGCCCTGCTCATCCAGGGGTTCTACATGGCTCCCCTGGCCCTCTGCACCTATCAGTGCTTTGGGGGTCTATACTGCGGCTGCAGCTCGGCCCATACACTGTGGGGGTCCCTGGTGGGCCTCCCCCGGTCCCTGACAGCCTGTCCCTGCAGTGCTGCGGAGATTAGGGGTAGTACCGCGCTCGGGTGCTCCCGAGCGCCGGCCAGCGGTCTAAATTTAGGCCCCGGCTTCATTGCGACCTTTTTTGCCCAGGAGCCCGGGCTCCACCGGAGGCGGGCCTGACCGCCTTGGGGGGCGGTCTTGGGGCTCGGCCGCTCCCAGCCCTAGGCTCGCATTATAGCCTTGCTGGGAGGGGAGTTGCCCTCTGGATTCCCGCACCGCTAGGCCACGTCCCCTCTCTCGGCTCCAGCGGCCATCTTGTGTGGGACTGAGACTTCTCTCAGCGTCTCTCCCTGCACTCTGCGGCTGTTGGCTGGAAGCGTGGCATCCGGAGGGCACACACTCATCTCCTTATCAGCCTGGTAAGTCACCACAGGTTTTCTGTTGGTGCCTTCCTACCCGTATTTCCCCCCCTCTAGTGTATCCCTCTTGGAGGATTACTACTAAGGGCGACATGTCTTCCACCAGGAGCAAAGCCCCTAAGGTGCAGACATTTTATTCATCTTGCACTGTTTGCAAGATCGCGCTGCCTGCTGGATCTGTATTCCCTCATTGCTCTGCCTGCGCTTCACATGAGACTGAGGTGGCACATGGGGCTCCCCCCAGCTCTGCTACATCAGAGCCTTCCCCGAGCCAGGGGGACCAGGCAGTGCCTCCTTCTTGGACTGTAACTTTCACGAAGTCCTTTTTGGACTCTTTTGCCCAGTCCATGACGGCTCTAACCAGAGTCCTGCAGGAGTCTTTGCAGGCTAGTCACTGGGAAAGTGCCCCCAGTCCCTCTGCCTCACGCCGCAGGCGCTACAGCGAGTCGTCCCCTACTAGGGATTTAGACTCTGGAGACAATACAGGGGTCTCGGATGTAGCTCCCTCTCCTCTGCCCCCTAAACGGCCACGTAGAGCTCCCTCTCCTGCTTCCTCTCATCACACGGAGTCTCATGCTGAGGGCTCTCAGATTGATGGGGAAGATAGGCAGGATTCTGTGAGGCCCTCGGACGAGACCTCAGAGGAAGATTCATTAGTGGATGACTTTGTATCCTCCATTAATACTGTTCTGGATCTGACTGCTCCCCCCCCACTCTGGAGACTTCGCTTTCAGAGGAACTGTATCAGTTCCTTCCTCCATCCAGACCCCGGGGTTCATTCTTTGATCATTCAAACTTTAGATCAACTGTACAGACTCCCAGGGCTTGTCCTGACAAATGCTTTTCCAGGAAACAGAAGGATACTCGGTATCCTTTTCCTCCTGATGTTGTAAAGGGTTGGTCGGTTTCCCCTAAGGTGGACCCCCCAGTTTCCAGATTGTCTGCTAATAATGTCATGTCAGTTGCAGATTGCTCCTCTCTTAAGGACCCCACTGACCGACAGATTGACTTCCGCAGAAGTTCAATCTATGAGGCTACAGGAGCCTCGTTTGCCCCGGCTTTCGCTGCAGTATGGGCCCTGCAGGCAGTTTCTGCCTGCTTGGCAGAACTAAATTTTGTAGCTCAGGATATTCCCGAGGTGACTACCCTCACGTCTCAAGCTTCTGCATTTAATGACTACGGATAAATCAGCGATCATGGAATCCGCCAGCCGTACTGCAGTGGCTTCGGCTAACTCTCTCGCAGCCCGCAGAATGCCATGGCGGCGTGACTGGAAGGCTGATGCCACTTCGAAGAAGTTTCTCCAAGGTCTCCCGTTCGCGGGAAACAGGCTCTTTGGCGAACAATTGGACAATATCATTAAGGAATCCACAGGTGGAAAGTCAACTTTTTTGCCTCAATCTAAGGTGCAGAAGTCTGGTCAGCGTCAGTTGCACGCCAAGTTTCGGGCCTTTCGTCCCTCCTCAAAAACGTCCTCCTCCTCCCGTTCAGACAAGGATCAGAAGTCAGGCAGGACGTGGAGGTCCAAAAATCAGCAAAAGAAACCAGCCAGCGCTGCAGCCGCCAAGGCTACCTCTTCATGACTCGCCGCCTCTCCCAGCAGCATCCTCGGTCGGTGGCAGGCTCTCCCAAATTGGAGACATTTGGCACAGCCAGATCCAAGACCAATGGGTAGTGGATGTCCTCTCCCACGGCTACAGAATAGAGCTGACTTCGCGTCCTCCGGCTCGTTTCTGTCTCTCTTCGCCCCCGCCGGCAAGGGCCTCGGCTTTTCGTCAGGCGCTGGATGCCTTGAGACGGGACGGGGTGGTAACCCAGGTTCCCTCCGGGGAACGCTTCCAGGGGTTCTACTCAAATCTCTTCACGGTTCCCAAGAAGGACGGTTCGGTGAGACAAGTTTTAGACCTCAAACTTCTCAACCGACATGTGAGGGTCAGGTCATTCCGAATGGAATCTCTGAGATCTGTGATAGCGTCACTCTCAGGGGGACTTCCTTGCCTCGGTGGATGTCAAGGATGCCAATTTTCATGTCCCCATCGCTCCTGCACATCAACGCTGGCTGAGGTTTGCAGTGGGGGAGGAGCACTTTCAGTTTGTGGCTCTCCCCTTCGGCCTTGCCTCCGCACCAAGGGTCTTCACCAAGGTAATGGCGGCAATGGTGGCTGTTCTGCACTCCCAGGGCCATGCAGTGACTCCGTACTTGGACGACCTTTTGGTCAGAGCCCCCTCTGCGGAGCAGAGTCAGCGGAGTCTCTCGTTGACTCTAGACACTGCAGCACTTCGGGTGGTTGATCAACGTACCCAAGTCTGTTCTCATTCCCGCTCAGTCGATAACGTATCTGGGCATGGAGTTTCATACTGCCCCGGCTCTGATCGTCCTGCCTGTCGACAAGCAGATCTCGATTCGGGAGGAAGTCCAGTCTCTCATGCAGTCACTCAGTATCCATCAGACGTCTGATGCACGTTCTGGGAAAGATGGTGGCGACCATAGAAGCAGTACCATTTGCGCAATTCTATCTCCGTCCGCTGCAATTGCAGACCTTGCGCGGATGGAACAAGAGGTCCTCCTCCCTCGACCAGCACATCCCTCTGTTGTCGGCCACGAAGGAGTCTCTTCGGTGGTGGCTGCTTCCCTCCTCCCTTTCTCGAGGCAGATGCTTTCTGCCCACCTCTTGGTTGGTAGTGATCACGGACGTCCGTCTCCTAGGCTGGGGCGCCGTTTTTCTTCACCACCGGGCGCAGGGCACCTGGACGAAGCAGGAATCCTCCCTTCAGATCAACGTTCTGGAGATTCGGGCCATCTATTTGGCTCTTCTGGCCTTTTAGAGATTCCTGGCAGGGAAATCCGATTCGGATACAATCCGACAACGCAACCGCGGTCGCTTATATCAACCACCAGGGAGGCACTCGCAGTCCTCAGGCCCTCGCGGAGGTCCATCGTATCCTACAGTGGGTCGAGGACAACGACTCGTCCATCTCGGTAGTGCATATTCCCGGAGTGGACAATTGGGAGGCCGACTATCTAAGTCGGCAAGGTATGGACGCAGGAGAATGGGCTCTCCACCCAGATGTCTTTCTACACATCTGCGACAGATGGGGCACACCAGACGTGGACCTCATGGCCTCTCGGTTGAACCACCAGGTTCCGCTTTTCATGTCTCGCTCTCGGGACAGCAAGGCTGTGGGGCGAACGCTCTGGTCCAGGATTGGTCCAGGTTTCGCCTTCCCTACGTGTTTCCACCATTTCCTCTATTGCCCAGGGTTCTACGGAAACTCAGGATGGAACGTCGACAAGCCCTGCTCATCGCCCCAGACTGGCCCAGGAGAGCCTGGCATCCGGACTTGTTACAGCTCTTGACGGGAAATCCGTGGAGGCTCCCACTCCGGCCAGACCTTCTGTCTCAAGGGCCGTTCTTCCACCACAATTCAGCGGCCCTCAGCCTGAGTTTGTGGCACTTGAAGACTGGTTGCTGCCATCTTGTGGCTTTTCTTCTGAACCATGAGACAAGCCAGGAAACCTGCATCGGCAAAGATTTACTGCAGAGTCTGGAAAATCTTTTCTTGGTGTCGTCTCAATGAAAAGTCTCCCTGGCCTTTCTGT
The DNA here is from genome assembly GCA_033576535.1 of Allobates femoralis. NCBI lineage: Eukaryota > Metazoa > Chordata > Amphibia > Anura > Aromobatidae > Allobates > Allobates femoralis. The sequence continues at coordinate 392,118,218 of JARQOC010000002.1, forward strand.
CTTCCAACCCTTCTTGCCTTCCTTCAATCTGGGTTGAATAAGGGTTTAGCTCTCCGTTCCCTAAAAGGTCAGATCTCCGCTCTGTCTGTGCTTTTCAACAAACATCTGGCTAACCTGCCTCAGGTGAAGACGTTTGTACAAGGGGCAAATCACATTGTTCCCCCCTACAGACGTCCTTTGGGCCCCTGGGACCTTAATATGGTTCTTGCGGCCTTACAAAAGCCGCCTTTCGAACCCCTGAGAGAGGTGTCCCTCTTTAGACTTTCTCAGAAAGTTGCCTTTCTTGTGGCCATTACGTCTTTGCGAAGAGTTTCGGAGCTGGCAGCCCTGTCTTGCAAATCCCCTTTCCTGGTGGTTCACCAGGATAAAGTAGTGCTCCGGCCTGTGGCAGAGTTCTTACCGAAGGTGCTTTCTCCGTTTCACCTGAATCAAGACATTGTCCTGCCGTCCTTTTGTCCTAATCCCGTTCATCAGTATGAGAAGTCTCTGCATACTTTGGACCTGGTCAGGGCTGTCAGGATTTATGTCTCCCGCACGGCTTCTTTTCGGCGCTCGGATGCCATGTTCGTTCTCGCGACGGGCGAGAAAAAAGGAACGCAGGCCTCCAAGTCTTCCTTGGCTCGGTGGATCAAGGCTCCTATTCAGGAAGCCTACCTTCTCTCTGGTACACCTTTACCTGCAGGGATTAAGGCACATTCCACAAGAGCTGTGGGTGCCTCGTGGGCCTTACGTCATCAGGCCACGGCACAACAGGTGTGTCAGGCGGCCACTTGGTCTAGCCTACACACCTTTACAAAACATTATCAGATTAATGTGTATGCTTCGGCTGACGCTAATGTGGGCAGACGGATCCTTCAGGCGGCGGTCGCTCACATTTGAAGTTAGTCATGCTTGGGTCTCTTCCCACCCTGGGATAGCTTTTGGACATCCCAATGTCTGGGTCTCCCAATGGAGCGAAAAAGAAAAAGAGAATTTTGTTTACCGTAAATTCTTTTTCTTCTAGCTCCTAATTGGGAGACCCAGCACCCACCCTGTTGGCCCTTTGGGCGTTGTTATTTTATTTAAGTGACTGGTGTTGTACATGTCGCTCTATCGGCCCTGTTGGCCGACAACGTTTAGCCGAACCTTTTGGTTTTGGTGTGGGCTTTATCCTCCTTCCTGCTTGTGCACCGAACTGATGGGATTTCTCCTAGAGGGGGTGTATAGGCAGTAGGGGAGGAGTTATACTTCTTTGTTTTAAGTGTAATACTTTTGTGTGTCCTCCGGAGGCGGAAGCTATACACCCAATGTCTGGGTCTCCCAAGTAGGAGCTAGAAGAAAAAGAATTTACGGTAAGTAAACAAAATTCTCTTTTTTGTCCGGCACCGTCTCACAGTAGAGAGGTTTCTCTACATTCCTTGGACCTTGTCAGAGCCCTTCGCTGGTACATTTCCCGTACTGCCCCGTTCCGGAAGACGGATGCATTTTTCTCCTTCGCCTCATTGGGGGACACAGGACCATGGATGTTTTCTGCTGTCCACTAGGAGGCGACACTAGGCAGAATCTGCAAAAGAGTTAAATGGCTCCACCTCTGCAGTATACACCCCTGGAGCAGGCATTGCCTCACCAGTTTTGCTTAGTGTCATTAGGAGGCACACCTAAATGTTGTTTCTCCTAAAATTTTTCACTTTTTGAATTTTTACTTCAAGAAGAAGAAAAGTGGGTCTCTGAGACTCCCGGCATGATCCCTCCTCGGCCCACAACTGTTGGGGCCGCCTGGTTGAGGTCGACATTTTCCCCCCACATGCCGCTCCCTCCTCAGCCCACCACTGTTGGGGGTGCCTGGTTGACGTCGAGACGATGGTCCTCCTTCCCCAGTTCCCCACTGTTGGGGACCCTGGGTTGAGGTCGAGGCTACACAGGAGACCTCTGAAGGTGGATGGCAGCATACCTCCCTAATTCCCCCTTCAGGCCCTTAGGTCGAGACACCGCAAGGTATGACGAGCAGCAACAGCACATAGCTGCACTGCAAGATGCTGCAGCACACTGCGAGGGGTCTACCTCAGAAGCCCCAGCTCTGCTATGTGCTTCTCAATACCTCCCTAATTCCCCCTTCGGGCCCTTAGGTCGAGACACTGCAATATATGACGAGCAGCAGCAGCACATAGCTGCACTGCAAGATGCTGCAGCATACCTCAAGAGAACCAGCTCCGCTGCGTGCTCCTGACAGGGCCTCCGCAGGATGGACAGCGGGCTCATGCCTGCCTATGCAAGAAGCACCAGACTCAGCAGCCACAAGGCCCCTATACAAGCCCTTAACCCTTACAAGGGGCCCTTGCCTGACCTGTCGTGCTCGCAGCCTCCGGTGACAGCCAGCACGATCTGTAGTCCAACTCCCCTCGGATCTCCGCCGGCTCCCAGGCCTGTGATTCACGTGATGGCCCCGGCCTAGCCGTGACATTACCCGGCCTTTCCCCGCCTGATGTCGGAGCCTCCACTGTGTCAGTATGGGAGGCGGGACAAGGTTAAAAAGGGCACCACTCAGCTTCTCGGCGCGCCCTTTTGCGGCTCTATCCCTTCTTCATTGCTCCGCCGCCATTAGCTTTTTCAGCGCTGACGCCGCTGTATAGCAGCGGCGAACAGTGCTTACATATGTATGGGCACAGGTCAGCCAAACTGATATGTGGGAGCACAGTGCCAGGCAAAAGGTCTGCTGCCACTAAAGTGGCAGAAGCCTGCGTGCACCTTCTTGCCACCGCAGGGCTTGCACATGTGGGGGTGCAGTGCCAGGCGGCAGATCTGCTGGTACTAAGGTGGCAGAAGTCTGCGGGCACCTTCTTGCCACTGCAGGGCTCACACGTGGGGGCGCAGTGCCAGGCGGAAGGCTGATGGAGTACACACTAAGGTGGCAGAAGCCTGCAGACACCTTCTTGCCACAGCAGCCTTCTTGCCTCCGCAGCAGGTGCGTGGGCATGGTGACAGGCGGAATGTCTGCTGGAGCACAGAAGCGGGCGGACACCTTCTTGCCACTGCTGCGGCATCCTTTTGTCCCTATCCTCCCAGCTCCGCAGCCATTACAGACACTTCAATGTCACCGCATCCGCTGTGCAGGGCACACATGGAATCTGGAAAGTACAATCAGTACAGCTTTGCTGTGCGGCAACTGAAGGACAACTAGCAGCGATATATCCTGCTGCAGCTTGTCCTCCTCCTCTGCACACCAGGCAAGGAACAAGCAATACTACGCAGGGCAGTGCAACAGAGCTCGTTGTCCAGCGCTGTTTTTTTTCCTACAGTAAAAACAAGCATCCCTAATTCCTGGAGTGGTACATGTAAAGTCTCTCTGTCCAGCGCACGGGCCATCGCACGTATTGTGTTTTTCCTACCATCATGCCAGATACATGTACCTGTTGGTACATCTACCAAACCTTATGACTCTACCCTGGGAAAAGCTAGGTTGAAGTGAGACACCGACATGCCTTTTCCTCTGTCCCCCAACGTTGGCGGTGCCATGTTGATATTCAAAAGTCTCAAATACTTTTCCAACATCCCCCTTTCCGGGCCCCCACATAGCTGGGATAACTAGGTTGTGGTGGTCTTACTACAAGTTTGTGTGACAAGTTCCTTCCTCGGCCCCCCCACTGTTGGAGAGCCCAGTTGAGGCTGATATAACCTACAATTATCTGATAACTGTAAGGCGTCCCAGAACTGTTTGCCAATTCTCTCCAGACCCCACAGCTGGAGCTCTGGTTGGCGGTGATGACAGCCAAGTCTCACAAGACGCAAGCTGAAACACTGTGATCTGCAGCTGCACGGGTAATTCAGCTAAGGGTTTCTAGAACCTATGACCTATAGCATACTCCTTCCTCGACTCCCCACTGTTGGGGACTCGGGTTGAAGTTGCGACCGCACAAGGTTACCCGGCCTCCATCCCCAGACTATAAAACGAAACTCTGGGTTGCAGAATGTGGAACATGAGCCCAGCTGCCAATCTCCTCACTGCACCTACAGTCATATGAAAAAGTTTGGGCACCCCTCTTAATCTTACTAATTTTTGGGGGTTTAAAATTGGGTTTTTGCAACAGCTATTTCAGTGTGATATATGTAATAACTGATGGACACAGTAATATTTCAGGATTGAAATGAGGTTTATTGCACTAACCAAAAATGTGAAATATGCATTATTTCAAAATTTGACAGGTGCAAAAGTATGGGCACCCTTCTGATTTTCATGATTTGAATACTCCTAACTACTTTTTACTGACTTACTGAAGCACTAAATTGGTTTGGTAACCTCAATTGAGCTTTGTACTTCATAGCCCGGTGTATCCAATCATGAGAAAAGCTATTTCAGAAGTCCACTTTCAAGTTGTTCTCTTAGTTGCATCTTCTCTGAGGAGTGGCATCATGGACTCCTCAAAACAGCTCTCAAATGATCTGAAAAAAAAAGATTGTTCAGGGGAAGGATACAAAAAGTTGTCTCAGAGATTTAACCTGTCAGTTTCCACTGTGAGGAACATAGTAAGGAAATGGAAGACCACAGGGACAGTTCTTGTAAAGGCCAGAAGTGGCAGGCCAACAAAAATATCAGAAAGGCAGAGAAGAGGAATGGTGAGAACAGTCAATAACAATCCACAGACCACCTCCAAAGACATGCAGCATTATCTTGCTGCAGATGGTGTCACTGTGCATCAGTCAACAATACAGCGCACACTGCACAAGGAGAAGCTGTATGGGAGAGTGATGCGAAAGAAGCCGTTTCTGCATGCACGCCACAAACAGTTCCCTGAGGTATGCAAAAGCACATTTGGACAAGGAAGTTTCATTTTGGAAGAAGGTCCTGTGGACTGATGAAACAAAGATTGAGTTGTTTGGTCATACAACAAGGCGTTATGTATGGCGCCACAAAAACCACAGCATTCCAAGAAAAACACTTGCTACCCACTGTTAAATTTGGGGGAGGGTCCATCATGCTTTGGGGCTGTGTGGCCAATGACGGCACCGGGAATCTTGTTAAAGTTGAGGGTCGCATGGATTCCACTCAGTATCAGCAGATTCTTGAGAATAATGTTCAAGAATCAGTGTCAAAGTTGAAGTTACGCCGGGGATGGATCTTTCAGCAAGACAATGATCCAAAACACCGCTCCAAATCTACTCAGGCACCTCCCTGAGGAAGACACTAGGACAGTGTTGAAACGCGTAGAAAAAGGAATAAATGGATGATTGATGCAACCTACATATGGTTTCCGGATCGTTTTCTTGGGATTTCAGCAGCGCGGACACTGATACACCATTTCCCCTGAGGTAACTTCTGGATGATTTCCACGCGCATGTGGAAGGTGGAAGTCCTGCAGCAGCTGCATTTAATGCCAAATGCTTTTACACCAGTACACCAGTTGTGGGTCTCACAACTGTGCTAGGTGAGTGAATTCATACCCACCGCATACATTAGTGTCACTAGTGATAGGGCACTATTGCGCCTCTTGTTCCCCCCCCTAATTTTTACTTTAATGTTCTGGAATGGCCATCCCAGTCCCCAGACCTGAATATCATTGAACATCTGTGGGATGTTTTGAAGCGGCCTGTCCATGCTCGGCGACCATCAAACTTAACTGAACTGGAATTGTTTTGTAAAGAGGAATGGTCAAAAATACCTTCATCCAGGATCCAGGAACTCATTAACAGCTACAGGAAGCGACTAGAGGCTGTTATTTTTGCAAATGGTGGATCTACTAAATATTGATGTCACTTTTCTGTTGAGGTGCCCATACTTTTGCACCTGTCAATTTTTGAAATAATGCATATTTCACTTTTTCGGTTAGTGCAATAAACCTCATTTCAATCCTGAAATATTACTGTGTCCATCAGTTATTACATATATCACACTGAAGTAGCTGTTGCAAAAACCTAATTTTAAACAAAAAAAATGAGTAAGATTAAGAGGGGTGCCCAAACTTTTTCATATGACTGTATATTAGGTACTTGGGTTGAGATAACACGCGCACGCCCTCCGCACAGCCCGATCCGAAGCAGGACCTCGCAGACTCGCGACTGCATTAATCCAATGGATGGGACCTCCGCCCCCCCGTATGGCTGTTGCCTGAACCTTCTTCCACGCAGTCAGTCCCTTCTTGACTCAGGAGTCAAAAGTGAATACCATGAGGGGGCGTGGTTTACCCATGGCTGGAGAAGCAGCGCGGTGAAGGAGCTCCGCTTCCTGCCACTTACAAAGCCGCTTCCCTACTTCACAGATTGCCTCCACGGCTGAATGGGCAAAAGCAGAAGGGGACCAGGAGCCACCGGAACCGCTGAGACGCCCCACAGAGGAGCAATAGACCGGTATCTCCGGTCCAACGCGGACGCTCCCCAGGCACAGTCTCCCTCCAAGATGGCGACCGCGTCCTCCTCACAGCGCGAGGCGGCTCCCAGAACAGAACGCAGCAATAGGCAGAGAGGGAACCGCTTTGACTGCCTCAGAGACGACTCACAACAGGAGGAGGCCACTGGGGGATCCCAGCTGCTCCTGGAGAATGCTTCTAACACGGAGATAAGTAGTTATATTAAAAATCTACCTACAAAAATGGATCTTGAGAGATTTGCATGTAGATTGGAGAACTCGTACAAAACAGAGATCCAGGCATTGAAGCAGGAGTTCACAAACGGGGTGGAGGAGGTGGAGAGGGCTCAGGACGCGGTCTTGGACGAGCTGAGGGCCCACAGGGAGATCCTAGAATCTCATTCTGCCCTCCTGGAGGACCTCATTTACAACCAGAAGGACCTGGAGAACAGGAATCTCAGGAACAATATAAGGATCAGGGGGCTATCAGAATCTGTTTCACCTGTGGACTTGGGAAAGACAGTACAGAGTTTATTCAAACAGATCTTGGGGGATTCGGAGGGCCCAGACATTGACTTGGACAGAGTCCATAGGGCATTAGCCCCTAAGCCATCACCTGAGGCTTTCCCGAGGGATATAGTGTGCAGAATCCACTTTTTTTCCATCAAGGAGGCCATAATGGCCGCTGCACGCCAATCAAGTCCCATTTCTTTTGAAAATTCTACTGTGACACTGCTTCCAGATCTGGCCAAGAGAACCCTCCTCCAAAGACGGGGGCTGCGGCCTTTACTTAATCTTTTGAAAGATAAGGAGATAAAATACAGATGGGGCTTCCTTTTTCAACTGATAGCCTCCAAAGATGGCTGTTCAGCTTACTTTAGGAGGGTAGGAGATCTACCCTCATTCACAAGAGCCCTTGATCTGCCCATGATCGACCTGCCAGATTGGCCCAGGCAACAGGCTCTTCCTGATCCCCCTATACGCTGGAGCAGATCACCCAGGGCTGGACTTTCCGGGAGAGCCCCGACTTGAATAGACCTTAAGCTGTTTGTTACAGTGTTGCACCCCGTGCGGGTTAGTCCCCGACCCTGTTGGTTCGGGCGTCCCTGTGGACGCAATTGTCGGCTGTCGGTTTGGATTGGACTCAAATCATATAACTTGAGGGTTACCTTTCTCAATGTTAATGTTAATTTTAATGTGACTTGACCTCCACTCCCTCTCCCCCTTTCATGCTCCCTCCGCTCCCTCTTTCCATATTCCTTCTTCCCTCTTCCCCACAAGCGGAGCTGGAGGCAGAGTCCTGGAGTGATATTGACAGGGACTCTGCTGCTAAAGTGTTTGATAAGCTAAAACTAGTGTTTGAAAAGCGCACACAGTCTGAATTGAGTATGCTGTTCTATCAGTGTAAGCAGAGACCGCAGGATACCCTCAGAGACTATGCCCTCCGTTTACAAGGGGCACTCCGGTCCTTAAAACAGATAAACCCGGCAAGTGTACTGGAAGAGGATAAAATGCTTGCTGAGTAGTTTACAGAGGGATTAAGGTCAGACTATCACCGCCAACAAGTGCATATGTGGGTATTGGATCACCCAACAGTGAACTTTAGTGACTTAAAAGATCGTGCTATAACTGTGCTGAGAGATCCAGCGCCTACAGAGCCTGCAAACCAATCCTGGCAGGTTAACGCTTCTCCCATAGACTTGAAACCTATTTCTGCAGAACCTGCAAAAGTGGAAAGTCAAGCTGTAGCAAATGATAACATGCAAAACCAGGTGCTGCAGTTAACTAAAAATATGGACTATGTACTAAAGCTCTTGCAAAATATGCCTGGGGCACCACCACCAAGCAAAATCCAACTAGCTGATAGCCCTGAGGATGTCCCATGGATGCAGAGAAAAGCCAAGTCGCCCGGGCAGGGGACCAACACACCATTCCAACGTAGACCCGTGTCGCCTGCGCAGGGGACCAACGCACCATTCCAACGTAGACCCGTGTCGCCCGCGCAGGGGACCAACGCACCATTCCAACGCAGAACCATGTCGCCTGGGCAGGGGACCAACGCACCATTCCAACACAGAGCCAGGGATTACACAGATTCTTCAGGACAACCCATTTGCCTGCGATGCAACAAACCAGAACATTTTGCGAGAGGATGCCCTTTAAGCACGAGATTCCTGGGTCTGAGGGCCTTTATCAAGAAGTCCATGTCGGTCGGAGGAATGTACAAGAACACCTACTGCAGGGCCACCTGCACCGGGACCTGTATCGTGGGGATAAATAAACGCCAAGCAGGTCTCAGTGGGAGGTTTGCAATCCGGGTCAGTAAAGTTGAGCAGTAAAGAGTTAACCCGGTATTGCACTGTTTAAAGTGTGAGCAGAATCGTTTAAAATGCATATTTTCCTGGCATTGCACTGTTTCTTTTTCCTTTTTCAGCATTTGATGGACAGTAATCAAGGAACTTGTTACCTGGTCCCAGTTGGGCCAATAAGGACTAGAATATAGTCGAGTTAAAGTAACGTTATAAGCAGTGCGCCTCCCTGACAGGGAAGAAAAGAAGCAATCTTATTGTTGATACCTGTTAAAAATGTAAAAATGTTTTCAATAGTTGTGAACTAAGGGTGGAGGAACTGGATTAACCCCCATGTACATTAAGTTAGGAAAAGAAAGTGTCTGGGGGTGGTTTAAGTAGAGCCAGGTCTCCTAAGCAGATACGCCCTAAATGTTCAATGTTATATGTAAAATGTATTTTATTCCAGGTTTGTTTTGACACCCGCGGACGGGTGTGTTTCACCAAGCGGGTGTGTAGCGCCCCTGTGACTAGGCGCCACAGAATGGTATTACATTTATTATTTATGTAATATTATTGTAAGTTGCTAGTTTAGGATTTCAATCTTATGGAGTCTATTTTTAGCACTCACTTAGGACCGCACCACTTAGAGTAGGGGGAACTGGTAATATAGTAGGTTCCACAGGTGGGGGCGGAGCTTAGGATAGAGTTAGAGTGACAGTTGACAGTTTTACCTCAAACGGTGCTGGGAAGGCAGACAAGTGGTCAGGCCTGGCAGCCCAGCTGAGTGGAGGGTACCCCATCTTTATGTGGGGACCCAGGACAGATGGCAACGGGCCAGGGCTGGTAGGAGCCAGCTGGTCATGTTGAGGGGACACCAGAGACACGGACAACCGAGGCAGCCAGGAGTTCAGCCCTGACTGAAAAACCGATGAGCTGTAGGCCCAACAGAAACAGGTTGCTGACAGCGCCACAAGGTACCTCTCCCCTCAGGACTGAAAACCGGTTCAGGACACTAGAAGAAACTAAAAGGGACAGACATATACTGCGGTGCTGGAAGGGAGCCTTCTGTATCCCGTTTTCGGGTTGCCTTATCCAGGCCGAGTAGTGGACAGACCTTATCTTCTAGACACAGACCGTAGGACTGGCGGGGGAGCTCTTCAAAGGTGGTGAAAGACTGAAAGATCTAGAGAAAGAAAGTAGTAAACCCTGAAAGACAGAGAGAGAACATCTAGAGACTCCATAAGAGAAAACCTGAGTTGGCAGCAATACCCTAAAACCAAACTGTACCGTGTCTTGTTATGCCATCAGTCGGTACCAAGTAAAGCAGAGTTAAACTGGAACTGTTTCTGTTATTCTTCCTGCTGCAGCCGTAGGGCTTAACATCATCAACATCATCAGCAAAGGGGTAGGAACTGCACCACCATTACCATCACTGTCCTCCCTCACCGTCTCACCACAATAGCTGCCCTGAGGTAAAGCTCCACCTGTGGGGAGCTGCACCACACTTTGCTGCCCCCTCCATCACCTCTGGGAGCTGTATACCCTGTGTGTGCTGGGAGTCTGGGAGCTGTATACCCTGTGTGTGCTGGGACTCTGGGAGCTCAGCTGTATACCCTGTGTGTGCTGGGACTCTGGGAGCTGTATACCCTGTGTGTGCTGGGACTCTGGGAGCTGTATACCCTGTGTGTGCTGGGAGTGGGACTCTGGGAGCTGTATACCCTGTGTGTGCTGGGACTCTGGGAGCTGTATACCCTGTGTGTGCCGGGACTCTGGGAGCTGTATACCATGTGAGTGCCGGGACTCTGGGAGCTGTATACCCTGTGTGTGCCGGGGCTCTGGGAGCTGTATACCCTGTGTGTGACGGGACTCTGGGAGCTGTATACCCTGTGTGTGACGGGACTCTGGGAGCTGTATACCCTGTGTGTGCCAGGACTCTGGGAGCTGTATACCCTGTGTGTGCCGGGACTCTGGGAGCTGTATACCCTGTGTGTGCCGGGACTCTGGGAGCTGTATACCCTGTGTGTGCCGGGACTCTGGGAGCTGTATACCCTGTGTGTGCCCGGACTCTGGGAGCTGTATACCCTGTGTGTGCCGGGACTCTGGGAGCTGTATACCCTGTGTGTGCCGGGACTTTGGGAGCTGTACACCCTGTGTGTGCTGGGAGTGGGACTCTGGGAGCTGTATACCCTGTGTGTGCTGGGACTCTGGGAGCTGTATACCCTGTGTGTGCCGGGACTCTGGGAGCTGTATATCCTGTGTGTGCCGGGACTCTGGGAGCTGTATACCCTGTGTGTGCCTGGACTCTGGGAGCTGTATACCCTGTGTTTGCCTGGACTCGGGAGCTGTACCTGTGTTGCGGATTGAGCTGTATACCCTGTGTGTGCCGGGACTCTGGGAGCTGTATACCCTGTGTGTGCCAGGACTCTGGGAGCTGTATACCCTGTGTGTGCCGGACTCTGGGAGCTTATACCCTGTGGTGGAGCTGTATACACTGTGCTGTTGTGGCGCCCCTGCGTCCAGGAGGCCACAAAAGGAACTGCAGCCAGGCAGGTAGGACACTTGTTGCACACCAACACCCTCACAGCCCACATACCCACGTGTAAGAGGAGGTAACATCCAGCCCTGAGATTAGAGACTCTATGAGATTGAGGGGTGGTGGATTTAGAGGAGTGGGTTGGGCACACCCGAAGTCAGGTGACTTGACAGTATATAGGAAGGGGGAGGAGTGAAGGTGTTCAGTAGGCCGTAGTGAGCTGAACAGCAAAGACCAAGAGCAGCAGAGAAGCTGAGATGCAAAGGCCAGAGAACAGCAGCAGGTTGAGCTGAAGCTGAGCAGACAGAAAGCCACACGTTCTGGAAGAGTGAGGGCAGAAGGACGCAGAATCTGTACTGAGCCAGTGTGAGCCAGAGGAGAGAGAGAGCCTATCCAGAGCCGGATCCCCAGAAGTGTGGGAGAGCAGAGAGGGACGGTGTAACCCGGGCCCTAGGAACGCAGCTAAAGCAACTGACTGCAGGCGGAGTAGCCCTCCTATATACCAAGAGACACAGAGAGAAAGGAGCCTGGTAGAGCCTCGTGCTGGAGGCTGGGCTAAAGTAGAGTGTCGGCTCTAGAGGGAACCGTAGTTTATCCGGCATCCCCAAACAACACGACGGATTAGTGCCAGCTGCCAATAAAAAGCTGGCATTAACCCCTTTATTACCCAGTTTGCCACCGGCACCAGGGCAACTGGAAGTGTCTGGGTACAGCGCCATAAAATGGCGCTTTAATGAATGCGCCATTTTCTGGGGCAGCTGCGGGCTGCAATTCACAGCATGGGGGGCCCAGAATGCTTGGGCCTCTCCATGCTGCGGATTCCAGCCCCCAGCTGCCTAGTTGTACCTGGCTGGACCAAAAATATGGCAGAGCCCCACACCATTTTTTTTCTATAATTAGTCCTAGAAAAAAAATAAAAATGGGCTTCGCTGTATTTAGATGCATAGTGAACACGTTGAACCCCCAGGTGCTTCACAAATTGATCCGAAAAAAGAAAATTTGTGTGAAAAAAAAGTACTTTTTCCTTATTACGGATCAGTTTGTGAAGCCCCTGGGAGTTCAAAGTGCTCACTATGCATCTAGATGCATTCCTTGGGGGGTCTAGTTTCCAAAATGGGGTCACTTGTGGGGGAGCTCCAATGTTTAGGCACACAGCGGCTCTCCAAACGCGACATGGTGTCCGCTAACAATTGGAGCTAATTTTTCGGTCAAATTGGTAGCATGTCGTGTTTGGAGAGCCCCTGTATGCCTAAACATTGGAGCTCCCTCACAAGTGACCCCATTTTGGAAACTAGAGCCCCCAGGGAACTTATCTAGATGGGTTGTGAGCATTTTGAACCCCCAGGTGCTTCACAAAATCATCCGTAAAAATGAAAAAGTACTTTTTTGTTCTACAAAACTTTTAGCCTAAATTGTTTCATTTTACACATGGGGAACAGGATAAAACACATCCTAAAAATTGTTGGGCAATTTCTCCTGAGTACACCGATACCTCATATGTGGTCATAAACCACTGTTTGGGTACACGGCAGGGCTCAGAAGGGAAGGAGTGCCATTTGACTTTTTGAATGGAAAATTAGCTGCAAAAGTCAAATTGTGCTCCTTCCCTTCTGAGCCCTGCTGTGCGCCCAAACAGTGGTTTATGACCACATATGAGATATCGATGTACTCAGGGGAAATTGCCCAACAATTCTTAGGATCCATTTTATCCTGTTGCCCATGTGAAAATGAAAGAATTGAGGCTATAAGAACATTTTTGTTGGAAAAATTAAAATGTCCATTTTTTCCTTCCACTTTGGTTTAGTTCCTGTGAAGCACCTAAAGGGTTGTTAATCTTCTTCAATGTAGTTTTGAGTAGCTTGAGGGGTGCAGTTTTTGGAATGGTGTCACTTTTGGGTGTTTTCTATCATGTACGCCCTCAAAGGGACTTCAAATGTGATGTGGTCACAAAAAAAATGGTTTTGTAAATTTTGCTGGAAAAATTGCTGATGAACTTTGAACCCTTATAACTTGCGAACAAACATTTTTTTTTTCCAAAATTGTTCTGATGTAAAGTAGACATGTGGGAAATGTTATTTATTAACTATTTTGTGTCACATAAGTCTCTGGTTTAGCAGAATAAAAATTCATAATGTGAAAATTGCAAAATTTAAAAATTTTTTGGCAAATTTTTGATTTTTTCACAAATAACCGCAAAAATTATCGACCTAAATTTAATACTAACATGAAGCCCAATATGTCACGAAAAAACAATCTCAGAATCGCTAGGATCCGTTGAAGCGTTCCAGAGATATTATCTCATAAAGGGACACTGGTCACAATTGACAAAAATGGCCTGGTCATTACGGTCAAAATAGGCCCGGGGTGAAGGGCTTAATAGAGCGCACATACATGGTGGATCTGCATGCGGAATTGCATGCGGATCTGCACGTGGACTGGATGCCCATCCCGGACCTGCTATGACGGGCTGAACTTTGGAGCTCACTTGAGCTCCGGAGCGCATCGATCCCGGCATGACCGCGGGTCACACGGACTGTTCATGCTTTAGGTTGTACGTGTGATTATTGCTGGTCACCTGGGCTGGGGGCCCACTCATGATGTTTCGCCCCCCTTGTATTGAACCCCTAGCTACGCCTCTGCTCCTTAGGGAATGTTCTGCAGCCTGCCTCTGTCCCCCACTGACCTCTGGAAGTGTAGTTACTTCCTGGAATCCGACAGTCACGAGGAAGGAAAGGAGAGAGGAGAAGAGAAGAAAAGAAGAAAGAGAGAGGGAGAGAGAAGAGAGAGAAGACAAGTGAAGTCACTGAAGTGGTTCATGGTTCAGGGGCTCATCATCAGCTTGGCTGCGCCTGCCCCACAGCCACAGCACAGCGCAGCGCGTTGGAGTGGATAAGAAGATTCAAGAACGCATCGTTGGTCTACTCCTGCATCTGCCTCCTCCATTCTCAATTATGCAGTGTGACTAGGTCTAAATATGCTTCAGGCTGCAGCCCCGCATTTCCATGCAATGTCGGCCCTCACCTTGCATTTCATTAGTTCTAACTTTGCTGCTGGTTAATGGGGTTGTATCACACCATAGTTGCCTGGCTCTGCCTCTGGTCCAAGGCGGCCCCACCCCTGGAGTGCTGAGATAGGAATACCCTTCCTTTCAGTGTTTATTACAAAGGTAAGTAAGGGTTTGTGTAGCTGTTATTTTGCCGAAATATCTGTTTCTAGTAGTTTAATATAAACTGGGTGGTGTCAGACTGTTAACACCTAGTCATATTATGGATCTGTTGTTTATGTGCGGTGCTTTATTCTTGCAGACAAAGTGCAAAGGTCGCACACGATTACTCACTATGTCAACATATCACCATCAGAGTGGCGCTCAGAAGCGTAAAAAGAAGAGGGAAGAGGATCTGAAAGGTCAAAAAATGATTAAAATTAGTAGTTTCTTTTCAGCCCCTAAAGCTGTGGGTGAAAGCTCTAATACCCCTATGGCATCTGTTGTGGAAGATGCAAGTTTAGAAAGTTGTGATCCTATTGTTAATATGGAAACCCAGACGGAGGAGTTTGCCAGCACTATCCAATCTGCTGTGGATGATCCTAACTTAGTAGATGAAGTTAGTAGTAGTGTATGCAAGAGTGATGTGAGCCTATTACAAGCCATCAACCCCACCTCAGATGAGCCAATGCATAGCAGTGACACTGCAAGCACCTCTACCTGCAACATTTTAGATGCTGCTGTTACTGAGAAGTATGTAACTGATCGGGCTAATTATCCTGTTACCATTTTGGATCCCACTATAAAAAGATTCATTATCTCCCAGGGTCCATGTAGGCCTTCTGGTCCTTTTCCCAGAGATCATGATACAGACAAAAGATGTTTTTCTGAAAAATATTATGAAAGAATCACACAAATAGGACTTAAAATCCTGTCATGTGGCTGTGTTATTCCCCCAAACTCAATGCTGTGTATTGTGAACCATGCTGATTGTTTGGGGATCGGAAAAAGCAAGGTTTCGAACCAGCCTGGGCAAAAGGAATTAATAAATGGAAGAATTTAACATAAAAAATTCAGACCCATGAGAGCTCAAATGCCCACATTGAAGCATGTATGGTGTATGACCAGTGGAGGAAACAGGGCACTATAGATGAGGAAAATGAGAAGCTAATCAGGCGAGAAAAGAATTTTTGGAGGCAAGTTCTCCAAAGAATTATAAATGTGACATTCACTATGTCAATGGCCAATTTACCATTTCGTGGCCATCGAGAGCATGTAGGTGAAATTAATAATAGGAATTTTCTCTCCATAATTCAGCTTCTTGCAGAGTATGATCCGGTTCTAAAACAACTTGTTCAAATGCCCCAGAGATCAATAAAATATCTGAGCCCAAAAATCCAAAATGAGATTATTCAAATCCTTTCCCAACAAGTACAGAAGGAAATAGTCTCCGATATTAAACAGGCACAATTTTACTCTGTCATCATGGATACTACACTATTTCAAAAGTTGATCAGCTAAGCCAGGTTTTCCGCTATGTTTCTGTAGCCAGAGATGAGAACAGAAGAGCAACCAATGTGAAAATTAATGAAGTGTTTCTGGGTTTTCATGCTGTGAAAGATCAGAGTGCTGCGGGCATAGAAAATGACATCATTGGCTGTATAGAGAGCCAAGGCCTATCTTTAAAAAAGTGTCGTGGCCAGGGATATGATGGAGCTGCCACAATGAGTGCCATATACTCGGGAGTGTAGGCCAGAATTTCTGAAAAAGAGCAGAATGCTCTTTATGTGCACTGTGCAGCACATAATCTTAATCTGGTACTGCAAGATTCAATGGCAAATATTAAAGAAATAGGACATTTTTTTGACATTGTGCAGAATTTGTACACATTTTTGAGTGACAGTATAAGGCGGTGGGAAATTCTTTCCTCTTTTTCAACTAAATCGAGCTTGACATTAAAGAAGTTGTGCCCCACTCGTTGGTCGTCACGCCATGACTCCCTCCTAGCTTTACGTTTCCGATTTATGGATGTATTGCAAGCACTGTCAAAGATCATGCTAACCTCTACGAAAACAAAAGAAAGAGAAGAGGCATCGTCGTTAAAAAAAAATATTAGAATCATTTGAGTTCATATTTTTAGTTGTTGTTCAAACAAAGATTTTGGAAAATATTGATGCAGTTTCGAAAGTTTTGCAAACGAAAAACATTGATTTGTCAAAGGCATCCAAATTAATTAAAAATGTTACAGACAATTTAAATGAATACAGAAATCAGTTTGAGGAAGCAAAACAGACTGCAGGAATACTCGCCCAGCAGTGGGGCATAGCATCACAATTTGGAAAGAAACGAATCCCAAAAATCAAACGTCATTTTGATGAGTTGGCAGTTGATGAGAGGTTAAGTGATGCTGAAAAACATTTTAAAGTTACAGTTTTTTTTCCATGTTTAGACATTATTACATCTCAGCTTCAAAACAGATTTCGGGGACTTGATCAGATTCTAAATCGATTTGGCATAAATCAGCCTGAAATGCTTTTGTCTGCATCTGATGATGATCTTTTCAAAGCTGCAGCAAATCTGCAGGAAATTTACAAACAAGATTTAGTGCTTGATTTCCCTAGTCAACTGCTTAGTTTTCGCTCTGCATTAAGGGAAGAGATCCAAAAGTCCTCCTCTGTTAGTGACCTTGCCCATCTTCTTTTGGTAGACAACAATGCCCTTTCATCCACACTGCCAGATGTGTGTGTAGCCTTTCTGCTATTCTTAACACTACCTGTTACAGTAGCCAGTGCTGAAAGAACTTTTTCTAAACTAAAATTAATAAAAAACTACTTGCGGAGTACCATGTCGGAGCAAAGACTTTCTGGCCTTGCGATTCTAAGCATTGAAAATGAGAGGGCTAGGAAACTAGATATAGACAGCATTGTGGACACTTTTGCTGAAGTCAAGGCACGCAGGCGTGTGCTGTAAGAAACAATGGTGTGGGTAAGTGTAAAGTTCTTTGGGAGTTGGGAAGGTTTTTGACTACTAACAGTTGACCAGTTTCAGTTTTTTGTTGAACTAACAAAGTTTTACTACCAAAGTTTCAATTTAAAGTTCTATTGCATGTTTGGTTTTAAGTTACACTCCTGAAGGGAAGTGGCACTTTTGTACAATGTCAGGGGTTGACAAGATACAGTGAAACTACTATGAGATTGATGACCATCACAAAATTGTATTAAAAAGTAGTAATTTTAAGAAAGTGGCTAGCATGCATGATAGGTTATGGAATTTGTAGTCTGTCACAAGAAATCTGGTCTGTGCAAGAGGTATTTTTTTCAAACTGATGAACTGGAGAGTTTTCACTGTATATGTAACTCTTAGGCTGCCTTCAGACTTGCAGATGCCTCCGCAGCGTTTTGCAGAGGCATCTGCAAGTATCTGCATGCAGACCGCGGCCCCTATGTTTATAATGGAGCGCACGGCGGTCTGCAGATGCTTGCAGACCGCCAGGGGTGAACCTAGCCTCTCTGCTGCCTGAGACGAACTACAAAATGGCGCCCCCCCCCCAACTCGAGGATGTCAGCGCCATCACACGCACATAGAAGAACCACACATAAGAATCCAGAACAAGGGTCATTAATGGCAATGGCGGCTTGGCGGCGGCAGAGCGGTGCTCCTGTAGCTGACATCCTTATAGCACAGGGGGCAGCACTGGTTGACAATCTATTATCTCTGGCACATGCCTACAAAACTCTGGGCAGCTCCAATGTAGCGTTGCCTGGCACTGACTAGTCAGACATGTCCATCATACTGCACCGTCAACACACCACAGGTAACGATCTGCAGTCTAAGCATCAACAAGCCGCCACTGCACTAAGCTGGTAAAATTTCCGTACAGACCATGCCTATTCTCTGAATACTTAGCCAATCACAAGTGCTGCACATGGGGCTGTCCAGAGTTAACAGCAGGTGCCGAACAAGTGGGTTAAGGAAGGGATGTGGGAGCGGGAAGGTGGACGAGCAGCACCGACCAACCGCCGCTCGGGAAAACATGGCTGGATGCCTGTATGTACCGAGGGCGGCACTGGTCATGGTGTGTAAGATATGGCCAATCTGTCCTGCAGCAGAGGGACAATGCATCCTGCACCAGGGGCATACATAAAAATCATGGGGCCCCATAGCAGAGGTTCCCCCCAAAAAAAAAAAAAGAACAGAATATTTGTCTGGGTCACATATGTAAAAATTTCACAACTCTGCAGCCCTTACAAAGTAATTTTTCTCTTATTGAAGCCCCTTGGTTCCTCTTTCATTACCCCCATAAAGTATAATACCAACAAAAGTACCCCACAAACACTGTAGGATTCCCTCCCCCCCCACCACACACAGCGAATTCCTCTACAGGACCCCATGGTATAATGCCCCTCCCCCCAAAGTCCTTCATATATTATAATGCTTCCCTATAGCCCCCTATATGTTATAATGCACCATTCATAGCCCTCCGTATAGTATAATGAACTCCATAGACCTTCATACACCATAAAGCACTGCCAATATACATGACAGCACCCCCACATACATGACAACACCCCCATATACATGACAGCACCCCATAATCCTCCTATATTATAATGCAGATTGTCACTGTTTAAAATAATGAAAGGATACTCTTCATCTCCTCTCTCCTTGCAACCCCTTGCACCCCTTCTCTCTCCTCGCACCCCCCTCTATTCGCAGCTCCCTTCACATCCTGTCTCCTCACACCCCCCTCCATTCGCAGCTCCTCTCTCTTCACAGCTCCCCTCTCCTCGCACCTCCTCTTTACTCGCACCCCCTCTCTCCTTGCAGCTCCTCTCTCCTCGCACCCCCTCTCCTTCCAGCTCCTTGCACCCCCTCTGTCCTTCAGCTCCTCTCCCCCTCTCTCCTTCCAGCTCCTCTCCCCTTGCAGCTCCTAATCGCACCCCCTCTCTCCTTCCAGCTCCTCTCTCTTCCTTGCTCCCCGCACCCCCTCTCTCCTTCCAGCTCCTCTCTCCTCCTTGTCGCATCCCCTGTCTCCTGCCAGCTCCTCTCTCCTCCTTGCTCCCCGCACCCCCTCTCCCCTTCCAGCTCCTCTCACCCCCTCTCTCCTTCCAGCTCCTCTCTCCTCCTTGTCGCATCCCCTGTCTGCTGCCAGCTCCTCTCTCCTCCTTGCTCCCCGCACCCCCTCTCCCCTTCCAGCTCCTCTCACCCCCTCTCCTTCCAGCTCCTCTCTCCTCCTTGTCGCATCCCCTGTCTCCTGCCAGCTCCTCTCTCCTCCTTGCTCCCTGCACCCCCTCTCCCCTTCCAGCTCCTCTCACCCCCTCTCTCCTTCCAGCTCCTCTCTCCTCCTTGTCGCATCCCCTGTCTCCTGCCAGCTCCTCTCTCCTCCTTGCTCCCCGCACCCCCTCTCCCCTTCCAGCTCCTCTCACCCACTCTCTTTCCAGCTCCTCTCTCCTCCTTGTCGCATCCCCTGTCTCCTGCCAGCTCCTCTCTCCTTGCAGCTCCCCGCACCCCCTCTCCCCTTCCAGCTCCTCTCACCCCCTCTCCTTCCAGCTCCTCTCTCCTCCTTGTCGCATCCCCTGTCTCCTGCCAGCTCCTCTCTCCTCCTTGCTCCCCGCACCCCCTCTCCCCTTCCAGCTCCTCTCACCCCCTCTCCTTCCAGCTCCTCTCTCCTCCTTGTCGCATCCCCTGTCTCCTGCCAGCTCCTCTCTCCTCCTTGCTCCCCGCACCCCCTCTCCCCTTCCAGCTCCTCTCACCCCCTCTCTCCTTCCAGCTCCTCTCTCCTCCTTGTCGCATCCCCTGTCTCCTGCCAGCTCCTCTCTCCTCCTTGCTCCCCGCACCCCCTCTCCCCTTCCAGCTCCTCTCACCCCCTCTCTCCTTCCAGCTCCTCTCTCCTCCTTGTCGCATCCCCTGTCTCCTGCCAGCTCCTCTCTCTCCTTGCCTCCCCCGCACCCCCTCTCCCCTTCCAGCTCCTCTCACCCCCTCTCCTTCCAGCTCCTCTCTCCTCCTTGTCGCATCCCCTGTCTCCTGCCAGCTCCTCTCTCCTCCTTGCTCCCGCACCCCCTCTCCCCTTCCAGCTCCTCTCACCCCCTCTCCTTCCAGCTCCTCTCTCCTCCTTGTCGCATCCCCTGTCTCCTGCCAGCTCCTCTCTCCTCCTTGCTCCCCGCACCCCCTCTCCCCTTCCAGCTCCTCTCACCCCCTCTCTCCTTCCAGCTCCTCTCTCCTCCTTGTCGCATCCCCTGTCTCCTGCCAGCTCCTCTCTCCTCCTTGCTCCCCGCACCCCCTCTCCCCTTCCAGCTCCTCTCACCCACCTCTCACTTCCAGCTCCTCTCTCCTCCTTGTCGCATCCCCTGTCTCCTGCCAGCTCCTCCTCCTTGCAGCTCCGCGCACCCCCTCCCCTTCCAGCTCCTCTCCCCCTCTCCTTCCAGCTCCTCTCTCCTCCTTGTCGCATCCCTGTCTCCTGCCAGCTCCTCTCTCCTCCTTGCTCCCGCACCCCTCTCCCCTTCCAGCTCCTCTCACCCCCTCTCCTTCCAGCTCCTCTCTCCTCCTTGTCGCATCCCCTGTCTCCTGCCAGCTCCTCTCTCCTCCTTGCTCGCGCACCCCCTCTCCCCTTCAGCTCCTCCACCCCCTCTCCTTCCAGCTCTCTCTCCTCCTTGTCGCATCCCTGTCTCCTGCCAGCTCCTCTCTCCTCCTTGCTCCCCGCACCCCTCTCCCCTTCCAGCTCCTCCACCCCTCTCCCTTCCAGCTCCTCTCCTCCTTGTTGCATCCCCTGTCTCCTGCCAGCTCCTCTCTCCTCCTTGCTCCCAGCACCCCCTTC
This sequence comes from Allobates femoralis, assembly GCA_033576535.1. Classification (NCBI taxonomy): domain Eukaryota; kingdom Metazoa; phylum Chordata; class Amphibia; order Anura; family Aromobatidae; genus Allobates; species Allobates femoralis. The sequence goes on from JARQOC010000002.1 coordinate 392,139,155, forward strand.
CCCTTCCGCTCCTCTCCTCCCCTCTCACTTCCCTCCTCTCTCCTCCTTGTCGCATCCCCTGTCTCCTGCCAGCTCCTCTCTCCTCCTTGCTCCCGCACCCCCTCTCCCCTTCCAGCTCCTCTCACCCCTCTCCTTCCAGCTCCTCTCTCCTCCTTGTCGCATCCCCTGTCTCCTGCCAGTCCTCTCTCCTCTTGCTCCCCGCACCCCCTCTCCCCTTCCAGCTCCTCTCACCCCCTCTCTCCTTCCAGCTCCTCTCTCCTCCTTGTCGCATCCCCTGTCTCCTGCCAGCTCCTCTCTCCTCCTTGCTCCCGCACCCCCTCTCCCTTCCAGCTCCTCTCACCCCCTCTCTCCTTCCAGCTCCTCTCTCCTCCTTGTCGCATCCCCTGTCTCCTGCCAGCTCCTCTCTCCTCCTTGCTCCCCACCCCCTCTCCCCTTCCAGCTCCTCCCACCCCTCTCCTTCCAGCTCCTCTCTCCTCCTTGTCGCATCCCCTGTCTCCTGCCAGCTCCTCTCTCCTCCTTGCTCCCCGCACCCCCTCTCCCCCTCTCCCCTCCTCTTTCCTTGCAGCTCCTAATCGCACCCACTCTCCCTTCCAGCTCCTCTCACCCCTCTCTCTCCTGGCACCCCCTCTCTTCTCAGACTCCTCTAATTGCATCCCTCTCCCCTCCTTGCAGCTCCTAATCGCACCCTCTCTCTCCTGCCAGCTCCTAGCTCCTCCGCTCTCCTCTCACCTCCTTCTTTTCACATCCCCTCTGAACTTCCGGCAACTCGCTCCTCCGCTCCCCTCGCAGCTCTGGCCTCTTCCAGCATTTGTCCCGCGCTCTGACCTGCGGGACGCTGACTGATGACGTCACCGCCCTCTCCGTGCAGAGCAGATCTGCAGGGGGCGGGACATTTGAAAGCAGCCGGCGTGCTGCACTGCCTTAGTAAGTACATATCGCGGGCGGCGGCGGTGGCGGCAGGGGTCGCGGCTCCCATGCCAGTAACTATCTGCAGGGAGCCTGCCACCTTGCCGCCCCCTGTATAGCGCCGCCTGAGCAAACACTTCATGTTGGCTCATGGTTGATGCGGCCCTGCAGACCGCCATGTGCTCCCATTGCCTGCCATTAGTGATCTGTGTGCAGGCGGATGCCTGCGCACAAATCACACACTCTCCACACACACACCGCACCAGGGACGCAACATCTCGCGTCCCTGGTGCGGACGAGAGTGTGTGATCTGTACGCAGGCATCCGCCTGCGCACAGATCACTAATGGCGGGCAATGAGAGCGCACGGTGGTCTGCAAGCATCTGCAGACCGCTGTGCGCTCCATTATAAACATAGGGGCCGCGGTCTGCATGCAGATACTTGCAGATGCCTCTGCAAAACACTGCGGAGGCATCTGCAAGTGTGAAGGCAGCCTAAACATTGTTAAAAGGTGACAGTAGCCATTGTGAAAGCCTGTTGCTTTCAAATGTGGCAATATAGGGGAAGCTGAAATCATGAGTAAACCAACACTTTGCTGATATCTAGCATAGCGGTATTTGTTGGAGTAGGCAAGCTCATCTGCCAATGTCACTACTAGGTAAAGCAAACAAGTTTTTTTCCCTTAGTTTGGTCTCTATTCTGATAATTAGGTGCCTAAATTATTGACCATTTAGTGGTCTTTACAGTGATTAAAGCATTAATATTGTGTTATTGTTACTATTCTTTTAGGTTGATTCAACCTTTTATAATTCTGTTGGAGTTCAAGTTTTGCTAATGTAAGTAAGGAATTTAAGTTTTAAAAGTAGAATTGTAACCGAAATTGCTAGCTCTATAAATGTATAAAACAAAACGGTACATATAGATTACTTTAAACTTCTTTCCTTGGCCTTTAGGTTCCCTCGTTTTGGCACTTAGAAATGTTAGAAGTTGGAATATGTTTTAAAATGGCATGTCTTTTCAAGAGATGAAAACAAGTTGTTTCTGCTACAGTTTCAAGTGAGTTTTGTTGGCTCGCATTTAAGCTTAAAAATAAGTAGTACATTTTACCTGAATGCTATACTGCTATTTTAGTTTACTTTGATGTACTTTATGATGGTTTAATAATTGACTCTTTTTGGTTTTAGGTTGAATTGATACATTTTAGAAGTTAGAACATGTAATCAAGCACGAAAGTTTAGAAGCTTATCATCTCCTTGGTAGTACTTCAAGTTTCAGGTAAGTGTTTAATGATCTATTATGTCTTTGTATTTCCATAAGTAAGCAACATAAAATCTACAATTATGAGTGCTTAACTGATTTGATTGTCTTGACTGAGATTCAGGATTAGGAACAATTTTGTTACATTATTTCTAATTTTGGCACTTAATGTGACTCCTGTATGCATTATCGGTAAGGGGGTGTGTCTTGAAGGGGGCGTGTCATTGGGGGCGTGTCTTGGAGGGGGCCTCGTTCAAAAGTTTGCTATGGGGCCCTGCCATTTCTAGTTACGCCCCTGGTTATGGTGTAACAGAACCCAGGAAACAGGGGAAGACCAAGGAGTGGAGTCACCTGTTACAATTGTGGGAAGATAGGCCACATAAAGAGGAACTGCAGATCTTCTCAACATCGCAGTCAGACAGCCGAGTCCAGAGTTGCAAGAACAGCTACCGCAGGATTTCCCTCCACCACCACCCGCCCCCTCCACCCAGCTATAGGACATAGGCAAGCCGGATCCACCAACTTACAATATGCTCTGCAAAGCCTACAGACAAGCTCGCGACCCGACTCCTACTGTAAGTATGGAGGTAGAAGGAAGATCCATCCCCTTCTTAGTGGATACCGGTGCAGCCAGAAGCGTGATAAGATTTGCTGACTTACCTGACTCAGACTGCCTCACAGAAGAAACCATTCCATGTGTGGGTGTTGATGGAGTCATCAAGTATACCCCTTTGACCCGCCCATTGTGTGTCAGCCTGCAACCCACACAGAGCATGTTATCTCGATTGGTGGTGTCCAACACCTGTCCAGTGAATCTTCTGGGAACTGACTTACTGACGAAGTTACATGCCAACATCTCCTTCCAGGAAAATGGTACTGTCACCATTACTACGGCTCTGGACCAGGAAGAAGTTTCACGGGTTTTCGGCCTCTTTCACTTTGCTGAGACAATATAACCTATGGATGCACCCTGGCTTTCACAGATACCAGACATCCTGTGGGCACAAGGCCCTGAAGACATTGGAAGGCTCCCAGTCCAGCCAGTGGAAGTCAAGCTTAAACCAGGAGCCCGCTTACCCTGTAAGCCCCAGTATCCTCTCTCCATTGCCCACTTGGATGCTATCACACAACAACTGACGCCCTACGTCAAGAATGGAGCAGTCATCCCGACCAAGTCACCATGCAACACCCCACTGTTTCCAGTCAAGAAAAAAACACCAAAGGGACAACCTCCCAAGTTTTGCATGGTGCAAGATCTACAGGCAGTGAATGAAGCCACAGTCTTGGATACTCCGATAGTGCCGTCCTTGGATCCTGGATGCATCAGTCCACATGCAGCCTCTCTACGACTGCCTCAAAGACATTCCTTTCTGTCTGACAACTGAAGCCATTGATGGATTCTACAGCTGAAGGATGCCATCATGTGCTCTCCTGCCCTTGGACTCCCTGACTACAAGAAACCATTTTGCCTGTTTGTGATGGAGAAGAAAGGACATGCCACTGGAGTCCTAACACAGTTCCATGGGGGAAGACAGCGCCCACTGGGATACTACTCTGCCAGACTGGACCCAGTTACCTGTGGAGCACCTTCGTGCATGAGCGCTGTCTTTGCAACCCACCTACTATTGGATAAAACTGCTGATGTTATTCTGGGCCACTGTCTGAAGGTGAAGGCTCCACATGATATCACTGCCATTCTGGCCCAGACCCAATCTAAACATCTCTCTGCTGCACGTCACCTACGGCTACAATGTTCCCTTCTACTCCCAGACAATGTGACAATCTCCAGGTGTGATGTCCTGAATCCTGCAACTCTCCTCCTTCTTACAAGGGGAGAATGTGATGTCTCTGACACTTCGGTGGAAGAGGAAGCCAACTTTGAAATGGCTCAGCACGACTGTCTGGCGCTTATGAGACAAGAAACCTCTGGATTTGACACAGTCACAGATACGCCGCTGGAAGACCTAGATTTGACTCTCTTCGTGGATGGATCAAGATATGCAGACCAAGAAGGACGGTTTCACATGGGTATGGCGGTGGTCAAATAAGATACTGTGTTGATGGCCAAACCACTACCCACGTCCATGTCTGCGCAGGAAGCAGAATTGTCTGCATTGACCTAAGGTTGCAAGATGGCAGCCCAGAAGAAAGCGAACATTTATACCGATTCCCGCTATGGATTTGGCATCTGCCATGACTACGGGCCTATCTGGAGGGCGAGAGACTTCATTACAGCCAATGGAACTCCAATATGCCACCATAGAGCAGTGAAGGAATTGCTGGAGTCCTTGCTGATGCCAGAAAGAGTCGCGGTACTTAAGGTAAAGGCACACACTGGAGGGACTGGAGAAGCCGTGGGGAATGACTTGACTGACAGGGTAGCTGAGGAAGCAGCAGTGAAGCCACTCATCACAGAACCCTCCAACTTGACAGACTCAGGACAGGAAGAAGATTAGGACAAGAAGAAGACTCAGGACAAGAAGAACATCCGGACAAGAAGAAGATGGATGAACAATCCTGGGAGAGCATGGTCCTGACCCTGCAGAAGCAAGCATCCAATGAAGAGAAGGAAAAATGGATCCAAGATGGAGCTGTGCAAGATAAGAAGCATCTGATACTACTGAAAGGAAAACCATGCCTCCCACGAGCCCTCTACCCAATGATTGCCAGATGGGCCCATGGCCCCACCTATCAATCAAAAATGAAGATGCACAATCTTGTGAGACAGCACTACCACGCACCTGGCTTTTCAACAATGGCAGCAAATTACACCAGAGGATGCTTAGTCTGTGCCCGTTGTAACCCAGGAAAAACATAGAAAACTTCACAGAAGTGTACACCTAGACCCTTGTACCCCTTCCAACGCATACAGATTGACCACATTCAGATGCCATCCTCAGGAGGATTTGAATATGCACTGGTAGTTGTTGACATATTCTCTGGATGGCCAGAAGCTTTCCCTGTGAAGAACTAATCTGCTAAAACTACTGCAAAGAAACTCCTCTCAGAGAAAGTGTGCAGATATGGGGTCCCAGAAACCATGGAGAGTGACCAAGGGCCAGCATTCACAGCCAATCTGACCAAAGAGATATGGCAGGCTCTGGGGACAGTGTTAGCCCTTCATACTCCGTATCATCCCAAAAATTCAGGAAGGGTCGAGAGAGGACACGGGGTATCAAAGGCAAAAATGCTGAAAGCAGCGCAGGAAACGGGGAAGCCGTGGCATGAAAGTCTTTCCCTAGCATTGTCAGACACACCCCAGCTAGTGCAACTAAGCTAAGTCCCTATGAAATTCTGTTTGGAAGTGCCCCCAGACTAGGGTTGTATTTCCCCCAACAGTTGACCCTACAGTATGACAGTTTGACTAAGTTTGTTATTGAATTAACAAAGCATTTGACTAAAATACATTCTCGAGTTTTTTCCTCCCAGATCCTCAAAACCTGGAGGGAACCCATCAGATCAAGCCAGGAGATTGGGTTCTCATCAAATGATTCAGCAGGCTTGCTCTTGAGCCCAGATATGATGGCCCCTTCCAAGTCCTGCTGGTTACCTCCACGGCTGTGAAGGTTGAAGGAAGGCCTACATGGATCCACGCATCCCACTGCAAGAAGGCACCAGATCCAGAAGCCAAAAATGGTTGTTTTGCTCCTTAATCCTGATATACATACTCAGTATAAAGCAGAGGGGAGCAGGTCACAAGATGGTGGAAAGTCATGTAGGAGAGAATATGGGAGATCATACGGGAGGTCATGTTAGCACCACAGCTACAATGGTCACATATCAGTTTGACTTCTACACCATAGTAAACAGACGCACACGACACGAGATCTACAACAGCTATGGGTAATATGGGGGATATAGACCAGTCCAGGCAAAAGAACGCCTGCCAGACCACATGATCCTGACCAAGGGTAGATGGGAGCATAGCCCTAAAAGGACTCACAGACCTGTCAGAAGAATTAGCTCATAATTCTGGTGTTAAGGATCCATGGGACACTTGGTTTGTGTGGTGGAATGGATGGCAGAGAGCACTTATCAAACTAGGTATAATAATCCTTTGTGTTCTATTCATAGTGGCTCTAATTTCATGCTATGTAATACCTTGCATCAAGAAGATGATGTCTCACGTCATGAAGGAGACAGTGACAACAATGTATGCAGATCTCAAAGGCCCTGATGATGAAGGAGAAATATACACCTGAGAATGATGCCATTGCCATTGCCGCAAGATCCCTTGGAGGAATACGAGAACTTGAGACCCATCTTAGAAGATAGAGTAGGGACAGTTTAGGGTGCGGCTAAGGCCAACTGCAAAGGGATTCCGACATTACGGTTTGTCTCAATGTTGGTGAAATCTCCTCCCCTTTCCTTTACCTTTTCCCCCTCCGCCGCCTAGGGCAAAGATTTAGGGTAAGATTTTGAATGTCTCCAAAGGGGGGAATGTCATGGCAATAAATAGTTAATAACCTATATAACTCTTATAGAAGTCATTCAGAAATCTTCCAGTGTACTGACAGTATGTTATGTTGATATAAACCTTTGCTCCTATTCTTCTCCCTCATCCTCCCCTCCTCTGGAAATTCTTCTGTCTTAGAATTAGCTGCGCAGAAGCTCCTTATCAGCATGGACTGGATTTACTAACCAAGGCTAAACTGAAATGCTAACTAACACAGTTCTATAAACTATTTGATTGAATGTTTTTTTCAGAATAAAATGTAGATTCAGCATAATATGATGTAATCACCCCTAGTAACACCCCTAAGAAATGCCCCTTTAATGATAAGTATTAAAACTGGCTACCCCTCCCTTAATAAATGTCTTTGTCATTAAGCTCTACTTTGACTTGTTGTCAGCGTGGTTATTACGGTGGCGTGCACACACTTAGACAAAGCATCAATTTGGCGGCAGACAATTAAGAGGGCAGCCCACCCGAAAGGTGTGGAGGGCATCCATTACAAAGCGTGATCATCGTATTGTGAAAAGATTTGTGGCTGATTCTGAGCACAGATGTGTTCGTGCAGATAAAGGCAGAATGAGGAAGGTTTCTGCCAGGCAAGTTCATTAGATTAAGAGAGCAGCTGCTAAAAATGCCTTACAAACCAACAAACAGATATTTGAAGCTGCTGGTGCCTCTGGAGTCCCTCGAAACTCAAGGTGTAGGATCCTTCAATGGCTTGCTGTGGTGCATAAACCTACTATCCGGCCACCCCTAAATAGTGCTCACAAGCAGAAACAATTGCAGTGGGTCCAGATATACATGAAGACTAATTTTCAAACAGTCTTGTTTAATGATGAGTGCCGAGCAACCCTTGATGGTCCAGATGAATAGAGTAGTGGATGGTTGGTGGATGCCACCATGTCCCAACAAGGCTGCGGTGTCAGCAAGGAGGTGGAGGAGTCATGTTTTGGGCTGGAATGATTGGGAAACAGCTGGTAGGCCCCTTTAAGGTTCCTGAAGGTGTGAAAATGAACTCTGCAACGTATATAGAGTTTCCAACTGAGAACTTTCTTCCATGATACAAAAAGTAAAAACGTGCCTTTAGGAGCAAAATCATCCTCATGCATGTCAATGCACCATCTCATGCTACAAAGAATACCTCTGTGCCATTGGCTGCTATGGGCATAAAAGGAGATAAACTCATGGTGTGGCCAACATCTTCCTCTGACCTCAATCCTATAGAGAACCTTTTGAGTATAATCAAGCAAAAGATCTATGAGAGTGGGAGGCAGTTCACATCAAAACAGCAGCTCTGGGAGACTATTCTGACATCATGCAAAGAAATACAAGCAGAAACTCTCCAGAAACTCACAATATCAATGGATGCTAGAATTGTGAAAGTGATATCAAAGTATGGTTCCTATGTTAACATGTAACTTGGCCTGTTAGGATGTTTTGGAGTTAAATAGCTTTTTATTTCAGTGAATGTGGCCTCCTAATGCTGCAAATTCAACAAATGAGCATTTTCAGTTCTTTCAAACATATCAAATGTTTAGAAACTCTACTGTTCCTAATAATTTGGAACAGTGCATTTAGTTTTGTTTTTTTTTTGTTTTTTTTTAATTTTGAAGATTATACTGTTATCATTGGGAGGTTTCTTCAAGAAAATTCGATGTATACTCTAATGGGTGATGACTTTTATTACACTGACTATCATTTGCACCAACCAATTAGGAGAATCAGAAAAAAAGAACATTTGCGTAATAGTTTGGTACACAGTGTAGATTTCCGGTAATTAGTGTGAAAACTATCAGATGTAATGCATTGCAATACAGAAGTATGGCAGCACATTATGTTTTTTAACAAAACTTGTTTTATTAAAACTTGTATTTGACTACATTCTCGCGCCCGCTGCGATGCGGTCATGTAACGCCGGGGTCACGTCACTTCCGGTCGCACACAGGCAGACTTCAGCATGCATTCTGCGCATGCGCGAAGTCTGCCTATGTGAGACCTGCGACCGGAAGTGACGCGTCCCAGCGTCACATGACCGCGTCGCAGGGGTTGACGTTGCGAGCGCGAGAATGTAATCGTGCTCGCGCTATGCAGTGTGTAATGACGCCCATTAGGGTGTAATAGAGCGGCGAGGCAGGAGTAGTGCGGCACAGGGGACTCGCCTACCCGTCACAAACACCTGGAGGAACGCCCCGCTGTCACGGATTTTGTGAGTTTCAAAACTACTATATTGTACTCATATTAGTAAAATAGGTCAGACAGGGATGTGTTAGAAAGCATTGTAAGGCTGCAGGGACAGGTATTAATAGGTTAGGAAGGTGATTTGGGGTTACAGGTTCCCTTTAAGGTCTTAAAGGAGTATTCTAACCTTAGACATTCACAGTTTAGACAAAGAGATCCACAACTTAAGAATCAAGACAACAAGTGGAAACTAGAAAATGTTCGAGCAAATGTTTTCTAAAGGAGCCTTTACCAGGCTGTATAATTAAATTTTGTTCATAGTGAATGCTTTCTAGAAGCGAACCTTTCTGGCTTTTGCTGAGGCAAAATCTTCAATTACTTTGGAGTAGTCCACATTTTTGCCATTACTGCCATTATCATAACTTTGAATATGCAAATAAGTCTGTGGAGCCTCGGTTAGGAGTCTCAAACACAGGACTAGCCAGATATCCTTCCAGTGAAGGACCCAGTCAAGGGGTGGCTCCTTGCGGAGGACACCATAACCACCATGTTAAGTGGCCCTTTTAGTCAATATCCAGCTCTTTTACAAGCTTAGAGATATGACAAGTGTGTTTGAGACTCCTAACCGAGGCTCCACAGACTTATTTGCATATTCATAATTCCCAGGAGGCAATGCGCCTAGGAATTCACTGTGTTGAGCGCTTTAGCCAGCTGCCCGCAGTGTTTTCTTGGACTGGTCTCCCTGAGATCAGTGAATACTTTGTGATGTTGGTCTACTAGGCCTTGCTTCCACCTATCCAGAATCCTACTCCACACTGATGAGGGGCAACACCCCGAAACAGCTGTCTGTGGATGGATACCTGGTCTTGGTATTCCCTTGTCATATCTCTAAGCTTGTAAAAGAGCTGGATATTGACTAAAAGGGCCACTTAACATGGTGGTTATGGTGTCCTCCGCAAGGAGCCACCCCTTGACTGGGTCCTTCACTGGAAGGATATCTGGCTAGTCCTGTGTTTGAGACTCCTAACCGAGGCTCCACAGACTTATTTGCATATTCATAATTCCCAGGAGGCAATGCGCCTAGGAATTCACTGTGTTGAGCGCTTTAGCCAGCTGCCCGCAGTGTTTTCTTGGACTGGTCTCCCTGAGATCAGTGAATACTTTGTGATTATCATAACTTTGGCCCCTACATTTATCTATGCTTATCTCTAGGCCTTGTAAGTGTTCTAAGAACACATTGCACAATGCCTCCCCAGACGTTTCTTCAACTACAAGAAAACCTGCGCAGTATTCAGACACTGAAGCACCAACTAACAGCTCACATTGAACGATGCGAATTGTCACAGACAATTGTTCAACGTGACTTGTGTCTGGTGTGCAATCCATGATAACTCCATAATATTTTGCGCTTTGAACTCTTTGTGCCCTACTTCAAGTATTGCTTTACCCATCAGCTTAATAAGTTAATTTTTCTTCTCGCCACGACAGCACCCACATGAGAGAGGGGATCCTCCCACCAGGACAGGAAACCTACAGATAAAAAGGGGCGGTCCCCCTCGCTCCCTCAGTTTGGTTTCCTGTCCTGATGGGAACCTACAGCAAAGGCTTACCTGGGTTCAATCAGCCTCTGTGTCGGTATCTTAGGCAACGAAAGGGCCTGGAACTCCAGAAGCAGCGTCTGGAAGTCCGGTTTCCGGCTCTCCCCTCGTCTGACTAAGATGTCACGATGTCAGCGTTTGGGTATCCACCCTGACTCGTGGGAGCACGGTGCAGCAGGGGCAAGCTGCATTCATCCACGGTGGTCACCAGCATGGGGCGGTCAGGGGGGCCCAGAGGTATGTATAAAGGGCTTTTTCTGGCTGGCTCCTGCGGTTGGCGGCGCCTGCGCCTCCTGGGGGGCTGGGGCTCTATGGCGCGTGCATTTTGCCACCATTTCGCGGGGGATGGGGGCCGTGCCCAGTGGTGGGCGGGTCCGTGTCTCCCGGTGGTGGGGCGGGGTGTCGGCACGGTGGGGTCCGTGGTCTCTCTGGGGAGTGCAGGGCAGCTGCGGCCGCGGTGTTGGCCGCCTTCTGATCACTGCGCCGGCTTCCGGGTCGCGCTGGCACCTGCGCAGTAGCTACAAAGCGCTCCTGACCCGGAAGTACTGCGGCTTTGCTTCCGGGCGGCCGGGGAGGTGGCCCCAGCACAGGCTGTAAATAGTATTGCGGCGGCAGCGCCGGCTGTGCACAGATCACTGTGATATCGTTCCTGGGGCAGGGGGGCTGCATCAGCCTGACACTGACTTGCAGCCATCCAGCAAGACTCGTGGTGGAAGTGGGCGCAGCAAGGAAGCTGGGTCTGCTGAACGAAGTGACCGGAGTAAGAATGGTCAACCATCACAGGCTGGTCCTCCACCTCCTGAACCGGTCAGTATGCACAGCTTCACGGGGTGAGTGTGATTCTCTCCTCCTATGCTGATCTCCTCCCTTTCTATCTCTTTTTAGGCTAAGAAAGGCAAAAGATTGAAGCATAAAGAATGCGCTCTGTGTACGCAGCCCCTTCCTGAGACATATGTTAAGCGTCTGTGTCAGGCCTGTATAACTCAGACATTGCAGGAGGAAACCTCCATTAAGACGGCTGACATTCGCTCTATGATCCGGGAGGAGTTATTGTCCTTCAGACAGAGGTGTAACTAGGTTTTCTGGCACCCGGGGCAAGGATTTATTTTGGCGCCCCCCCCCATCACACCCGCCACCGCCAATTTTTATTTGATGAGGCATAGTGTGCCTGCCTGATGTATACATATATATACCTCAGGTATATATATGTATACATCAGGCAGGCACACTATGAGATATCTATGTATACATCAGGCAGGCACACTATGAGGTGTATATATGTATACATCAGGCAGGCACACACTATGAGGTGTATATACAGTTAGGGCCAGAAATATTTGGACAGTGACACAAGTTTTGTTATTTTAGCTGTTTACAAAAACATGTTCAGAAATACAATTATATATATAATATGGGCTGAAAGTGCACACTCCCAGCTGCAATATGAGAGTTTCCACATCCACATCGGAGAAAGGGTTTAGGAATCATAGCTCTGTAATGCATAGCCTCCTCTTTTTCAAGGGACCAAAAGTAATTGGACAATGGACTCTAAGGGCTGCAATTAACTCTGAAGGCGTCTCCCTCGTTAACCTGTAATCAATGAAGTAGTTAAAAGGTCAGGGGTGAATTCCAGGTGTGTGGTTTTGCATTTGGAAGCTGTTGCTGTGACCAGACAACATGCGGTCAAAGGAACTCTCAATTGAGGTGAAGCAGAACATCCTGAGGCTGAAAAAAAAGAAAAAATCCATCAGAGAGATAGCAGACATGCTTGGAGTAGCAAAATCAACAGTTGGGTACATTCTGAGAAAAAAGGAATTGACTGGTGAGCTTGGGAACTCTAAAAGGCCTGGGCGTCCACGGATGACAACAGTGGTGGATGATCGCTGCATACTTTATTTGGTGAAGAAGAACCCGTTCACAACATCAACTGAAGTCCAGAACACTCTCAGTGAAGTAGGTGTATCTGTCTCTAAGTCAACAGTAAAGAGAAGACTCCATGACAGTAAATACAAAGGGTTCATAACTAGACGCAAACCATTCATCAATTCCAAAAATAGACAGGCCAGAGTTAAATTTGCTGAAAAACACCTCAAGAAGCCAGCTCAGTTCTGGAAAAGTATTCTATGGACAGATGAGACAAAGATCAACCTGTACCAGAATGATGGGAAGAAAAAAGTTCGGAGACGAAAGGGAGCGGCACATGATCCAAGGCACACCACATCCTCTGTAAAACATGGTGGAGGCAACGTGATGGTATGGGCATGCATGGCTTTCAATGGCACTGGGTCACTTGTGCTTATTGATGACATAACAGCAGACAAAAGTAGCCGGATGAATTCTGAAGTGTACCGGGATATACTTTCAGCCCAGATTCAGCCAAATGCTGCAAAGTTGATTGGACGGGCTTCATTGTACAGATGGACAATGACCCCAAGCATACAGCCAAAGCTACCCAGGAGTTCATGAGTGCAAAAAAGTGGAACATTCTGCAATGGCCAAGTCAATCACCAGATCTTAACCCAATTGAGCATGCATTTCACTTGATGAAATCCAGACTTAAGACGGAAAGACCCACAAACAAGCAAGACCTGAAGGCTGCGGCTGTAAAGGCCTGGCAAAGCATTAAGAAGGAGGAAACCCAGCGTTTGGTGATGTCCATGGGTTCCAGACTTAAGGCAGTGATTGCCTCCAAAGGATTCGCAACAAAATATTGAAAATAAAAATATTTTGTTTGGGTTATGTTTATTTGTCCAATTACTTTTGACCTCCTAAAATGTGGAGTGTTTGTAAAGAAATGTGTACAATTCCTACATTTTCTATCAGATATTTTTGTTCAACCCTTCAAATTAAACGTTACAATCTGCACTTGAATTCTGTTGTAAAGGTTTCATTTCAAATCCAATGTGGTGGCATGCAGAGCCCAACTCGCGAAAATTGTGTCACTGTCCAAATATTTCTGGCCCTAACTGTATCATATATACACCTCATAGTGTGTGTGCCTGCCTGATGTATACATATATACACCTCATAGTGTGCCTGCCTGATGTATACATATATATATATATACCTGAGGTATATATATGTATACATCAGGCAGGCACACTATGAGGTGTATATATGTATGTATACATCAGGCAGGCACACTATGAGGTTTATATATGTATGTATATATCAGGCAGGCACACTATGAGGTGTATATATGTATGTATACATCAGGCAGGCACACTATGAGGTGTATACATCATACCTCAGGTATATATATGTATACATCAGGCAGGCACACTATGAGGTATATATATGTATACATCAGGCAGGCACACTATGAGGTGTATATATGTATACATCACCAGGCAGGTACACACTATGGGGTATAATACCTCATAGTGTGTGCCTGCGCCTGATGTATACATATATATACCTCATAACTCTCTCTCTCCTGACTCCCAGCCCAGGACAGGCACAAACCCCCCCTCCCCGCCCGCCTGTGTGTAGGATACTTTATTGGGTGGACCGGATGGCTCAGTCAGGACTCAGGAGGAGGCAGGCAGGCAGGCTGCAGCAGCTCCTCATCGTCTCTCTCCCACTGTACGCGCGCCGCGCGCTCACAGTGTGCGCCGCGGCGCGACCCGGGGGGGATGGAACTGCTGACAGGGGGCAGGGGTTGTGCACGCGCAGCGCCGCCCGTGCACAATATGCAGGGCGGCGCGGAGGAGATTAGCACCGGCGCTGCAGTGCCACCGCCGGACGCCTGACCTGATGGTGGCGCCGGCGCCCCCCGCTGAGTGGCGCCCGGGGAAAAAGGTCTGAATGCACACCCCTAGATACGCCCCTGCCTTCAGAGAGGTGGCTCATTCTCGGCCTTGTTCCTCCAAGGCTAGGCAGCATGTTTCCCTCAGTATGTCCTCCGGAAGGCAGTCCGGTTAGGTCTCAGGGTGTCTCCCGGTCCTTATCGGCCTCTCCTGCCTCTTCTTCTTCCTTATCGGATGATGAGGGAAAGTCCTGTTTTCCCTTGGAAAGTGTGGACAACCTAGTCAAGTCCATCCGCCACACTATGGAGGTTCCGGATTCTAGGGAGTCTCGTTCAGTGCAGGATATCATGCTCACCGGTCTCTCAGAAAAAAAGAGACGAGCTATTCCTGTGGTGGTGGCTCTCAAAGATCTGGTTTATCGGGAGTGGGATAAGCAGGACAGACGTGGCTCCCTTCCTTCTTCTTTCAAGCGGAGGTATCCCTTCGATGATGAGGATTTAGCTACATGGTCCAAGGTCCCAAAGGTGGATGCTGCTGTCGTCTCCACGTCTAAACGTTCCACCCTCCCTGTAGAGGATGCGGGGTTGCTGGCAGATCCGCTGGACTGCAAGGCCGAGATGTTACTTAAGCGGTCTTGGGAATCTTGCACTGGGACCTTTAAACCCGCTATTTCGGCTACATGTACTGCCAGATCCCTGTTGGGTCTAGGTAGATCAGCTTGAGGATCAGATTAAGTCGGGGGTTCCCAGGGAGCAGTTACTGTCGTCTCTTCCATTGATTCGTGGGGCCTCTGCTTATTTAGCGGATGTGTCTGCTGATTCCTTGCGCCTTGCAGCTCGGCCCGCTGGCCTGACCAACTCGGCACGTCGGGCCCTGTGGCTTAAGGGGTGGAAGGGGTTTCTCAATCCAAATCCAAGTTGTGTACGCTCCCCTTCCGTGGTGAGTACCTCTTCAGTCCTGAATTAGATGATATTCTGGCTAAGGCAGCTGACCGTAAGAGGGGGTTCCCTAATCCGGCTGTTCCTTCTTATAGGAGAGCCTTCAGGAGACGTTCGTTCGGACAGAAGAGGTCGTATAGGGAAAACCGGGACCATTGGGAGCCCAAAGAGGGTAAACAACGGGGTGCCCTGTTTGGGGGGTCCTCCTTCAAGCCTGGTAAAAAGTTCCGTTAGGTCGGATCTCCCGGTGGGGGGTAGGTTGTCGGCCTTCTCCGATCGCTGGGCAAATATATCCTCTAGCTAGCCCCTGGATTCTGAGGTTGATAACCTCCGGTCTTACTCTGGATTTTGCCCATTCTCCTCCAGATTCGTTTGTACTCACTTCTCCTCCGTCTCATCATCAACGTGCCCTGGAACTGGAAATTCAGTCCCTTTTGTCTAAACGTGTTCTTGTTGAGGTTCCGGTAGGCCAGGAAGGAAAGGGGTTTTACTCCCACTTGTTCCTTGTGTCTAAGCCGGATGGTTCCTTTCAGACCATTATTAATTTGAAGAAGTTAAATTCCTTCCTGGCATTCCGGTCCTTCAAAATGGAATCTATTCATTCCACGATTAAATTGTTGCTCCCTAGATGCTTCATGGCGGTCCTGGACCTCAAGGATGCTTATTATCATCTCGCCATCCACGTCGATTACCAGCAATTTCTGCGGGTGGCGGTCGTCTCGGAGGGACGGACTCGACATTTCCAATTTGCAGCAATGCCCTTTGGTCTTTCGATGGCTCCTCGTGTCTTCACCAAAGTAATATCCGAGGTGATAGCTTTTTTGCGGCACCAGGACACGCTCATAGTGCCGTATTTGGATGACTTTTTGATAGTGGGTAACTCTTTTGAACAGTGTCAGTCCCGCGTGGTTAATGTCATCTCATCTTTGCAGGACTTGGGCTGGATCATCAACATGGGGAAGTCCAGACTGACTCCCGTGACTCGTCAATCTTTTCTGGGTCTCCTTCTGGACTCTGTAAGTCAGCTATGCCTCCTTCCGGATGACAAAATATCGCATATCAGGGCTAGGGTCAGTCAGGTTATTGCTCGCGCTTCCCTGTCATTGCGGGAGGCCATGTCCCTGTTGGGTTCCCTTTCGTTTTGCATTCCGGCAGTTCAGTGGGCGCAGTTTCATATGCGACCATTGCAGCAGGCGGTTTTGCTGGCGGATGTTGCCTTGCAGGGTCGTCTTACCTTGCCCCCGGACGCTGTGGAGTCCCTTGCCTGGTGGTTGGACCTGCATCACCTTTCAAGGGTGGTTCCCTGAGTGATTCGGCCTTCTCAGATCCTTCTGACCGATGCCAGTCCGGACAGGTGGGGGGCTCACCTGGGGGCCTGTTTAGCTCAGGGACGTTGGTCGGTGGAGGAGTCTTCCGATTCTTCCAACTTGCGTGAATTAAAGGCTATCCACCTTGCTCTTCGTCATTTTATTCCACAGCTGTGGGGCTCGCACGTTCGGATTTTGTCAGACAACACCACATCGGTGACATATATCAACAAGCAGGGAGGTACTCGATCCCGGACTCTGCTGTCTACTGCGGTGGCTATCCTTACCCTGGCGGAGGCCAATGTGTTGTCCCTCTCGGCACTCCATATCAGGGGCGTTGACAATTCCACAGCGGACTTTCTGAGTCGCCATACCCTCCATCAGGGCGAGTGAGCCCTCTGCCGCCAGACCTTCCGGAAGATAGTTGCCTTGTGGGGTCTTCCAGACATTGATTTGTTTGCAACCAGGGCCAACAGGCAAGTCAGCCGGTTTGCCTCCCTGGATTTAACAGACCATCCGGAGTTGTTGGATTCCCTCCAGTTCCCTTGGACCTTTCTGCAAGCTTATGCGTTTCCTCCAATGAACTTGCTTCCAGTTGTGATCAGGAAGATCAGGGACGAGGGGGCGAGGGTGATTCTCATTGCCCCGTTTTGGCCAAAGAGGCCGTGGTTTTCTTTGCTCAGAGCCATGTCTGTGTCCGATCCATGGCTTCTTCCTTCAGTTCCGGGCCTGCTCTCTCAGGGTCCATGCCATCACCCTCGGGTGAAGGGCCTCCACTTGACGGCTTGGAACTTGAAAGGAGCTTATTGAAATTGCGTGGCTTTTCGGAGCGTCTTATTTCCACCCTTCTCTTAAGTAGGAAAGAGGTTACGACAAAGATTTATGGTAGGGTCTGGCGGAAGTTCCTTCAGTTCCATACTGCTCCTTTTTCTCCGATTGTTCCCATCCCTTCTATTCTGGAGTTTCTTCAGAGGGGTCGAGAGTTTGGTCTTTCAGTTAATACCCCTAAGGTCCATGTTTCTGCATTAGGGGCATTGTATGGTTCGGATGTAGCAGTGGACAGATGGGTTCTCGGTTTATAGCGGCTTGTGAGCGTAGCACCCCGGTTCATATTGCTCGTGTGGCCCCGTGGGATTTAGATTTGGTTCTTAACGCCCTAATGGGACCCCCCTTTGAACCTCTTGAGGCAGCCTCCCTTAGGTCCCTGTCTCTCAAGACTGCACTGCTAGTGGCCCTCACTTCGGTTAGGCGGGTGGGTGATCTACAGGCTTTGTCTATTGATCCTCCTTTTCTGTCCATCTTGCCAGATAGGCTTGTCTTGAAACCGGATCCTTCCTACCTCCCTAAGGTCGCTTCCCGGTTTCATAGGAGTCAGGAGATTTTCCTCCCTTTTTTCCTCATCCTGCTTCTCCAGAGGAACAGAGGTTCCATATGCTAGATGTCAGGAGATTAGTATTGCACTACCTTGATAGGACTAGCGCCTCTCGGCAGAGTAGGGCTCTGCTTGTGTCCTTTCAGGGTCCACGAAGGGGGTTTGCTGTTTCTAAGAGCACATTGCCTAGATGGGTCCGGGATGCCATCTGCTTGGCCTACTCGGTGACGGGACGCAATCCTCCGGAGGGCGTGCATGCGCATTCTTCTAGGGCCTTGGCTTCTTCACGGGCTGAACGCTCTGCTGTCTCCATTGACGTGATATGTAAGGCTGCAACTTGGTCGTCCCCTTCTACCTTTTATAAACTATCGCTTGAATTTATCTTCTGACTCTCACTTGGCTTTCGGGAGATCTGTCCTCAGCACTGTTGTCCCCCCCTAGTCTTGCTCTCTGCAATTCTCTCATGTGGGTGCTGTCATGGCGAGAAGAAAAGACATGATTACTTACCGGTAATTGTGTTTTATGGAGTCCACGACAGCACCCACTCACTTCCCTCCCTTTTCACGTTTTTTTTTTTTTTTTGTGTGATTTGCTCCACGCATCGTACGGGGGTTATTAGTTTTGTACTTGTTCTGTGTATTGTGGGATTTGTTATGCTTCTCTTAACTATGCGGTTCCTCTCATGCTCTGTAACACAAACTGAGGGAGCGAGGGGGACTGCCCCTTTTTATCTGTAGGTTTCCTGTCCTGGTGGGCGGATCCCCTCTCTCATGTGGATGCTGTCGTGGACTCCATAAAACACAATTACCGGTAAGTAATCATGTCTTTTGTATGTCCTTACTCAGGTAGTGATCTTTAATTTTTTTCTTTTGCATTCTTCTCACATGTTCATTCATTGTGGCATCATACTTGGCTAGAAATTCCACTTGACCAAGAAAATTACCCCTTTTCACAATCTCACATTTTTGGGTATTAGATACTGTTACCACCCATAATGCTGGGTCATCTGATACCCTTTCAGGAACAGCCACTGACTCCTCAGTTAAATCAGAGCTCGGGAAAGCAGCAACTTTGGTTGTTTCTACAACTTCTCCACATGTGGTTGACTGTATGTGATGTCTTTTTTCCACATGCTGGGCTGCTTTCTCAGTTGATGGTGGTTGTTTAGTGATATCACTAGAAGTTGAGCTTTTTTCTTGGTTGGATCCTTCCTGCCCTCTAAAGAATGTTGTTAGCTTTGGATATGAGTCCAGCATCTTACTTTTTTCTTCTGCTCTTTTTCTTTTATTGAGAACCACTGAAGTATGAGCGCTTCATTTTTGCAAATGTGGGCCTTTTCTTGCTTGTTCATAGCAATAAAATAACTGTGGCTGATATACATACATGTTGGTGTATGAACATAAATGTATGTATGTATAAGAGTTTAGCACACTAATATTGTATGAAGGAATGAGTTGAAATCCACCTAGCCTAACACATCACAAATAAGGCTGGGGACACACTTGTTAAGGCAATTACGGTGACCGCATCCAGATCCGGATGCGGTAACCGAAATTGCCTTCACACACATTTTTAAGCAAAAATGTGTGTTGTAAACCGCAATGTGGTAACAAAGGGTTAAATATGTATTAAAACAGGCTCCTCACATTAGAGCACATACTGTACATAATGTACGTATAGTATCAGCCGCTGTCCAGGGTCCTGATACCTTTAACATTAGGTGTATGGGGTTGCGCACCCTCATATACCTAATGTTAAAAGTATCAGGACCCTGGACAGCGGCTGATACTATACGCACATTACAACACAGTATGTGCTCTAATGTGAGGAGCCGCGGCTTCATTCACAAATTTGTACAAAGCCAACAATAGGTGGCTATACTGTCAATTTGTAATTGAACCCCTAACATGCTGACATAAGTGGACAGCATGTCTCTAGGGAGGGTGGGCACCCTCTAGAGACATGTTGGCCACAGCTAATATTCATATGTAATGTTTTAATACACATTTAACACTTTGCTCATCTCTGCGGCAGCAGGGATGAACAAAGTACCGTATTTTTCGCTTTTTAAGACGCACTTTTGTTCCCCCAAACTGGGGGGGAGAATGAGGGTGCGTCTTAAAAAGCAAATGTAAAAAAAAAAATAAACAAACAAAAAAAATTAAATATTACCGGTGGAGGGGTGGTGAGGGGTGCGGCGGCTTAGCGGGACCGGAGCAATGGAGATCTACCGGCTGCAGCGTTTGGTGGGCGCCGCCGTGTTTTTTGTGCAGTCACTGTGCAGCAGCTGGCCGGTAGAGGTAGAAACCTTAGATGGCCGCCTGTCTCCACTATGGCGGCGGCCATTTTGTTGAAGCCTCTACTGTTACTGAATGCAGCCGGCCACAAAAAACATGGCGGCTCTCATGTGCCAGTTGTGCAAGGAATGTGTGCCTGCTCCAGGGGATGTGTGCCTGCTCCAGGGGATGTGTGCCTGCTCCAGGGTACGTGTGCCAGCTGAAGGGGACGTGTGCCAGCTGAAGGGGACGTGTGCCTTCAATGGAGGACGTGTGCCAGCTGCAGGGGACGTGTGCCTTCAATAGGGGACGTGTGCCAGCTGCAGGGGACGTGTGCCTTCAATAGGGGACGTGTGCCAGCTGCAGGGGACATGTGCCTTCAATGAGGGACGTGTGCCAGCTGCAGGGGACGTGTGCCAGCTGCAGGGGACGTGTGCCTTCAATAGGAGACGTGTGCCAGCTGCAGGGGACGTGTGCCTTCAATAGGGGACGTGTGCCAGCTGCAGGGGACATGTGCCTTCAATGAGGGACGTGTGCCAGCTGCAGGGGACGTGTGCCAGCTGCAGGGGACGTGTGCCTTCAATAGGAGACGTGTGCCAGCTGCAAGGGACGTGTGCCTTCAATAGGGGACGTGTGCCAGCTGCAGGGGACGTGTGCCTTCAATGGGGGACGTGTGCCAGCTGCAGGGGACGTGTGCATTAAATAGGGGACGTGTGCCAGCTGCAGGGGACGTGTGCCTTCAATGAGGGACGTGTGCCAGCTGCAGGGGACGTGTGCCATCAATAGGGGACGTATGCCAGCTGCAGGGGATGTGTGCCTTCAATAGGGGACGTATGCCAGCTGCAGGGGACGTGTGCCAGCTGAAGGGGACGTGTGCCATCAATAGGGGACGTATGCCAGCTGCAGGGGACGTGTGCCATCAATAGGGGAAGTATGCCAGCTGCATGGGACGTGTGCCATCAATAGGGGACGTATGCCAGCTGCAGGGGACGTGTGCCATCAATAGGGGACGTATGCCAGCTGCAGGTCACATGTGCCAGCCGTAGGGGATGTGTGCCAGCCGTAGGGGACATGTGCCATCAATAGGGGACATATGCCAGCTACAGAGGATGTGTGCCATCAATAGGGGACATGTGCCAGCCGTATGGGACGTGTGCCATCAATATGGGACGTGTACCAGCTGTAGGGGACATGTACCAGCTGTAGGGGATGTGTGCCATCAATATGGGACACGTGCCAGCTGTAGGAGACGTGAGCCACAAAATAGACGTGCTAGCTGTACTGGACATGTGCCATCAATAGGGGACGTGTGCCAGCACTGGGGGACATATGCCAGCACAAGGGGGCTATATCCAATATAAGGGGGCCATATCCAGATTAAGGGGGCTAATTATAGGATGAGGGGGCTATATCCCAGGATGAGGGACCATGTACCAGGATGAGAAGGGCTATGAGGGACATATACCCGATATGATTTGTAAGACGGACACTGGCATTGTAAGATGGACCCCATTTAACATTAAAAATTATTTTTTTCTCTTTTCCTTCACCAAATTTGGGGGTGCGTCTTATAATCAGGTGCGTCTTATAAAGCGAAAAATACGGTATACGGTAACCGCATTGCTCCAGATTACACATCCGGAGCAATCCGGTTACTGCATTGCGGTTGCCAGAGCTACTCAGTAAACTGCAGTCTGCATGATTTTTAGGGCAGGCTGCAGCTCCGGAGCTGGTAGCCGGATTGCATGTAGAGCAATTCGGTTACCATAATGGGCTCCTATGGGGAGCGGTTCCTGCTCCGGTTTTGAGCTTTTTAGTCTTCAATATATTTTTATTATCAGCAAATCAGGTATCACTTTATAAAACAACACCAACAGTGACAAATACCATACAAAAGATGGTAATAACAATACAAATACGTGGGGGGGGAGGAGAGAGGGGGGAGGGGGAGGGGGGGGAGGGGGTAATGTTAGGAGGAGACAGGAATGTAAAACAACAGACAAAATCAACTTTTTTGAGCGAAGGATTCAGACTATGGAACCCGAGTTATCTCTCCAGAGCAGATCAGTTCAGTCAAAGCAAAAAGTCGCCGAGGACTGTGGAATAAGACTTTGTGGCCTCGGATCATCCATGAATGGGTCTGTAGATGACCACGTCTCACGCATCTAGGAACCCCAAGTAATCGAGTCAGTGGGGTTCAAAAAAGTTCAAACCTTGTGGATCTCTCCAAGCTAACTATAAACCAATCAGGGGCGGGGTTGAGGGGATTTGGCGGAGGGAGGGGGAGGAGGAGGGGGAATGGGAAGCTTAGGGTGAACCAGGGGGAGATGAGGGGGGGGGAGCAGGGGCTAGATAGAGGAATGGAAAAATAGAAGGGTCGGGGGAAGGAAATATGAGCAAACAGAGACGCCAAAGAGGATAGAAGAGAAAGGAGAAGAAAGAGGTTAGAAAAATAATTAGAAGAAAGCAGTCACGACCCAGGGACGATGATCAAGTTGGAGGTCTTAAGGCCAGCGGATGAGCGGCCCACAACTCCCAAGCTTGAGTTATGTACCGACCTCTCGGGGCATTCATCGCTAGATAATATTCGTGAGTGAACATTATGTTAAGTTTTTTAGTGAGATCCCCTAAAGACGGGGGGGTCGCATTTTTCCAAGCAGATGCCACACATAACCTTGCTGCAATTAAAATGTAAGATAATACATGACGTGGTACCGGGGGAAAGGACTCCGCACCTATGTGCAGCACTGCTAGCTGTGGGGACAGGGGGACATGCGTGTCTGTCACCGTCCCCACCAGACCGGCCACCAGAGCACAGAATTGGGAGATCCTGGGACACGACCACCACATATGCGCCAAGTCACCCTTCTGACCACACTGTCTCCAGCACAGGGGTGAAACTCCCGAGCCAAATTTAGCCAGCCTGGCGGGGGGGGGGGGGGGGTGGTGTACCAACGCAAGTGTACCTTTTTTAGGGATTCCAAATGGTTGATGCACTTTGTAGCCTGCGTAACACTCCTTAAAGCCCCCTCCCACTCATCCATGTCAGCAATAAAATTTAAGTCTTTTTCCCACGCCACCATTGAAGGTATCTTCATGGGAGTGCTCTGAATAAGTAAACCTTCGTATATAGTGGATAATCCCTTTGGGATAGTGGCTTCTGCAAGTAGAAAGCGCTGAAATGGGGAGGGGGCTGTCTCAGGTCATGTGAACAATCTGAAGATTCAAGAAAGTGCCGCACCTGAGAGTACTGCAGATATGTTCGTCTCAGATCCTGACTGTCTCTACTAAATCTGTCAAATGTAAGTAGTTTACCGTCTTTCAGCATGTCACCCAGAGTGTTAATTCCCAGCCTCTGCCAGGGTATCAGATTCAAAGAGGGGATGTGCACCCGAAAAGCCTCCAATGGGATCCCTCTGGGGGCATTTTAGACCAAAAACTTGATATTTTTCCCCACGCTGCCTGGAGCGCTCGAACCGTGGATAGTGGGTGAGTCACCCCTACCGGTCCCAGAGCAGCCGCAGATAGAAGCTTGTCAGGCGAGATCCCCGGTGCCAACTCCGTCTCCAGCTGAACCCAGCCTAAAGTCAAATGTCGTTTCCACAGATCTCTAGATGCTTCTAGAAGTGTTGCTTTGTGGTAAGTTATCACATCTGGAACTCCCATCCCTCCTCCCCTCAGCTTCAGGTACATCGACTGTCTTTGGACTCTCGGTCTTCCTCCTGCCCAGATGAATTTATTAATCTGTTTTTGTAGCTGGTTTAGGAGTTTGCTTGGGTAGCACGTCGGGAAACAGCGAAAGAGATATAGAAGTTTTGGCAACCAGAGCATCCTGAATGCCTGGATTCGCGCCATCCAGGACAACAGAGGAAAAGAGCTGGAGTTAAGGGTCCCCCTCAGCGTAGCCATAAGGTTGACTATATTCACACGGGCCACTTGTTTAGAAGCACATAAAGTAATTCCCAAGTAGGGTATGCCCTCCGGGACTCAAGAAAAGGTGAACTCTGAGGAGAGGGTCCTCAAGTCCAGCTCTGATATATTAATAGGGAGTGCCATGGTCTTTCCCATATTCAGTTTATAGTATGATATATTCGAGAAGTCGTCTAAGTCCTTGAGTATTGCTGGGATGGAACTGGTGGGGTCAGTACATGTAATAATGACATCATCAGCGTACAGCCCTATGACATGGTATTTTGCTCCCACTTGAATGCCAACTATCTTAGGGTTGGATCTGATTTCTGCGGCAAGGGGCTCCATGACAAGGGCAAAGATCAGGGGTGATAAAGGGCACCCCTGCCTCGTTCCGTTGGTGATGTCAATGTGTCGTGAGAGAAACCCTGATGTTGAGCCGCGAGCTCCCGGGGAAGAGTAGAGACTCAACGCGGCCAACAGGATTGGTCCGGAGAAACCGAACCTCCTGAGGACCTCACGAAGGTAGCCCCAGTGCACCCTGTCAAACGCTTTCTCTGCGTCAAGTGACAGGAATACACTGGGGGTCCCTCGCCCCTCCACTATTTCCACCAGATCCAGCATACGTCTGGCACCGTCTCTGGCTTGTCGTCCCTCCACAAAGCGCACCTGGTCCCAGTCTACCAATAGGGGAATCACCCTAGAGAGGCGGGAGGCAAGCAGTCTGGCAAAAATCTTCACATCCGTATTTAACAACGAGGTGGGACGATAGTTGCCCGGCTGGTCCGAGGGCTTCCCCGGCTTCAGGATGGTGGTGATCGTGGCCTCTAAGGCCTCAGCCGGGAGCTCCCCCTCAGCCTGCCAGTAATGAAAGAGTCGGAGGAGGTAAGGGGCCAAGTGGAGGGAGAACACTCTGTAATATTCATTGGTTAGGCCATCAGGTCCCGGGGCAGAGTTTGATTTAAGCGTTTTGATAATTTCTAAAACCTCAGAGAGGATAAACGGTTGATTCAAGTCCAAGAGCACGTCAGGTGGGACAGTGGGGAGGTCCAGTCGTGCCAAGTAGGTGCGGATACCATCTAACGATGGCTGCTGAGTCAGGGGGTCATCTGCCAAGTTGTATAGTTTAGAATAATAGTCTGCCATTACTTCCACTATCCCAGACGGGTCCCTAATTCGCTTTCCTTCCGATGATGTCATAGACGTCACTGCCGACTGGGCCACCCTTTTCTTAAGTCTCCTGGCAAGAAGTTTACCAGGTCTATCCCCTGCTGCGTAAAATTGTGTGTTGAGTTTCCGTAATCCTAGTTCATGTTGGTAAAGTAACTGAGATCTAAGTTTCGTGCGTAAGTCCAGAATCTGAGAGCTCAGTTGTGGGGATGGGTTTGCCTTGTTTAATTTCTCCAAGTGCCCTATTTGTTCAGACCATTCCCTCCGATGCTTCTCACTAGCTCTCTTCTGTTGTGAGGCCTTCTGAATAAGGAGGCCACGAAGTACCGCCTTATGTGAGGCCCAGAGAGTGCCGACCGAGACCTCGCCATTATCGTTTAATTGAAAGAAGTCCTCAAGACTCCCACCCAGAGAGTCGAGGACCCGTTGGTCCGACAGGAGGCTAACATTCATTCTCCAACGACGGGGGGTGCCTCCACTTTGCCCCTGTCTGATCTCCAATGTGACGGGTGCATGATCCGACCACAAGATCAGACCAATCGAGGCTGATTTACAGCGTGGCAAAGTTCCTTCTCCTACCAGGAAAAAATCAATCCTGGAATAGGATCTATGGCAGTTAGAGAAGAAGGTGTAATCTCTTTCCTCTGCGTGTAGATACCGCCACACGTCGTTGAGTCTGAATTCTCGGCACAACCCTGCCAAATCTCTCCCTCTCCTCGCGCATGATGCCGAAGAATCCAGTCTCGCCTCCATGACCTGATTAAAATCTCCGCAAATCACCAAGGAACCCTCGGATGATTGGCTTAATTTTTTAAATAGAGATCTCAGGAACTTCAGCTGACCAACGTTCGGGACATAAACCGTCACTATGGTGAACAGCTCGCCCGAGATTAGGCACTTTAGGATAAGGAATCTCCCCGTCGGGTCCAACTCCATTGATTTCAGGTGAAACTGGACTCTGTTGCTTACCATCACACACACCCCTGCCTTCTTAACGGTATGATTGGCGAAATGAACATGGGGGAAAGAGGGACTCCTTACCCGATGATTGTCCTCAGCCAATAGGTGAGTTTCTTGGATGCAGATGACATCCGCTCGGAGTCTCCGGGCCTCCCTCCAAAGGAAGGAGCGCTTTGCTGGAGAGTTCAGGCCTTTCACATTGAGCGACGCCACACATAATGGCGAAGAGGAGCCTGGGGTAGTGGATCGTCTCTGAGTCATACCTACGAACCTCCTTAGCAAGTAAAAAGACTACTAGAGAGAGAGACAAGAATCAATGAATAAGAGATTAGAAAATTGAGTGGAAGGGGGGGGATGAGGGGGTGAAGGAGATGGGGTGGATAAGGAAAGGGAAAACTGGGAGGAGGAGGTGGAGGGAGGGGAGGGAGGCAGGAAATGGGGAACACAAATGTAAACCAAAACTTAGTCAGGCACAAAATGTCTAGACTATTGGGGGGGGACTCAACCTCACCAGACCCTCTCTTCAATGGGCCAAGTCCCAAGAGGACCCCTGGGAGGGAAAGAAGAGGGACCCACACCCATCCGGATCCCCGGACGGGGTCACCTCAAAAGAGGTCAGGTTGAAAAGTTTTAAGAACTTATCCAAATCAGAGGCCGGCACGCCCAGACCGGAGAAAATGTTTCCCAGCCTTCTTCACTTCTCTTCAAACTTGTCCCCGTGGATGTGTTCTATGAGGCTCCGTCTCCGGAAAGCGTGGAGAGTTTTTGCTGAGAGACACCAAGTTCCAGGATTTTAGTGCTCTGCGTAGCTGGGTGGGGGACGAGAAATAATGTCTAGAGCCCTTATACCGGAAATTCAGGGCCACTGGCGATCCCCAGGCGTACTGTATCCCCTTTTCCCTCAGAAGTTGACAGCTAGGAGCAAATTCACGCCGCCTGGCTAATGTACCCGGTGAAAGGTCCGGATAAATTGCGGTGTTCTCAAACGGTGTCGGTAGAGAAGGGTTTGCTCTCATTGCCTGTAAGAGTATATCTCTGATACCTGGACGCAGGAAGGATATTAAAATGTCCCTTGGGATATCTTTGGGAAGTTTTATTGGTTTCGGGAGTCTATATGTTTTCACCACCTCCAGCTGTTCAGGTGGGACGTCTGGGAGTGCTGCTGTCAAGAAAGCTGATACAACTGTTGGGAGATCTTCTCCATCTTGCGTCTCTGCCACCCCTCTCAGCTTCAGATTGTTTTTGCGTAATCCATCTTCCAGGTGGCAGATGGTTGCTTGTACTGATCCCATTTCCCTGTCTAGCACATCATAGCTGTCTGCCAGGTTATTGTGTGCCGAAGCATATTCGGCCATCTTAGATTCCACATTTGAGGTTCTCTCCCCCAGAGCCGCCATTTCAGCCCGCATTTCTCCCATCATACTATGCATTTCTCCCAGCATAGCGTCCCTCAAGGAGCCCAGCATATCCCTCAGGCACCTTTTTGTAACTGGTGAGTCATCTCTACTCACAGTGCTGTGGTCTTCAGAGCGGCGGGGAGATCGCGGAGCGTGTGTGGACGCACATGAGGGAGACGCTGGGTCCTTCCTGGCAGCCGCCATCTTAGGAGTCCTCTGTGCCTCCGGGGTGAAAAAGTCAGTGAGTTTGCCCTCCGCTTCCCGGCGGCGGGATCCTGCTCTCGGCATGACCCAGGTGAGGGCGGGATAGTAGGCAGCCTCCGGAGCAGTATAGGAGTTGTTTTGGGGCTTGAGGAGCCGTTTACTGCCGTTTATCCGGTCGGTGTGTGTCGGAGTCTCCTCAGAAAGCGTCCGGCGTCATCAGCTGCTGGACACGACCCCCCCGGTTTTGAGCTTTTTGAAAGCTCAAAACCGGATCAGGTTTGCAAAATTTAACACATATGTGACCCTAGCCTAAGATGCTTCTAAGTACTCCCTTTGTTGAAATACAGATATGCTAAGTAACTTTCTATACAAATAATTGTGTGTGAATGTCAGATATAGGGAAGAGCAGGACTGTAATAAATAGCTTAAGTAATATAATAAACTTGGTATTCAGCTGTAACAATATTAATTCTTTTATTGGTCAAATAATCCCGTAATATGGCATAAGTACAGCATAAGAACTGATACCAGTGATGGATTCCATGGCTCATACACATCGCCTGCTCATGTTCCAGGCTTTCCTCTTATAGAAACCTGCACACTGATGGACTTCTAAGGCCCCTTTCACATCAGCGTTTCACGCTGATCGCGGCAGATACGGTGGATTTACCGCATCTGCCGCCTAACCGACACACTTGCGGTTCACCTGCGGTAAGCCCCATGCAATGTCTATGGGGCTTGCGGCAGGTGCGGTATAGTTGCGGTTTCGGAACTTGCGGCCACGAAAAAACGCAGTAAGCAGTGGTTATTTCGCGGCCGCACCTGCCGAAACCGCAACTATACCGCACTTGGCGCAAGCCCCATAGACATTGCATGGGGCTTGCCGCAGGTGAACTGCAAGTGTGACAGTTAGGCGGCAGATACGGCAAATCCACCGCATCTGCCACAATCAGCATGAAACGCTGATGTGAAAGGGGCCTTAACTGGCAAAACGTTTATGCCTTATGTCACATTATCACGCTTGGTGTCAGCACCCAGCGCACACCACACAGTGACATCATCACTCTTGGTGCCAGCACCCAGCGCACACAACAGTGACGTCATCACTCTTGGTGCCAGCGCCCAGCGCACCCCACACAGTGACGTCATCACTCTTGGTGTCAGCGCCCAGCGCACACCACGCAGTGACGTCATCACTCCTGGTGCCATCACCCAGCGCGCACCGCACAGTAATATCATCACTCTTGGTGCCAGCACCCAGCGCACTCTACATAGTGACATCATCACTCTTGGGGCCAGTGCACACCACACAGTGACGCCATCAGTCTTGGTGTCACATCGGACTGTGCAGGATCCTGAGGAGTCATAGCACAGGAGCATTTTTTTATATTACTTTATGATTGTGGAGGTTTAATGTTTACATTTCTTTTTTTTTACATTTATTCTTTGAAGAATGGCGATTTTTGTATTTGTGCAGTGTGTGACTAGTGTTTTGATGCTCTATTAAAAAACTCACCAGTGGCCTGTGCAGCTATGGGAACACTTCTTCTGGGGCTGCGTGGTGGTATCTCAGCTACTGTATATTCTGACAGGACCTTTTGTGCTACGTGACTACGTCAGGGCTACGTCAGTGGTCAGGTGACAGTGCATTTACAAACTTTGCACTGGTAGTGGCACTGTGTGCACTATAGTCCTGACGCTGTACAGAAGCTGTCAGGAAAGGACAGAGAGTGTATCTGTATTAGTATAGGGATTATAAACCTGTCACTTAGTGCACAGCCAGGATGGTTGGCCAGACCCAGAAGAGGAGAATATGCATGACAATGTGATGAGGGATTTGGTCGTGTTCTGCGAAACACCTCCCTCGTCACCGGTACCCAATAATGTATATAAAATAAACACACCACAGTCGTATCTTGGAGTAAAATGGCCACAGCACCTTTATTAATATTTGCACCAAACCAACCAGGGCCACCTACCACAAGGGCGACCCCACACATATAACTACCAACCGTTAATAGATCTAGTTCAGAGGCAAACCCCCCCTTTTAGTTGTCTCCTGGCTGCACAATTCACAGCCCCAGGGAAAAGGGGTATTAATGACTCACCGTGGCCGGGACTCCGGTTTAGACAGGCGATGCTTCCTTCCTCCTTGTCACGGTGGACCGCGCCTGCCGGTAGTGGGGCCCGGTGTAGTGCAGATCAAAAGTTGAAGACGTCTTGCGGGAACAGATTAAAGGGGTTTTTAATTTATTCGTGACGCCACCTATGAGTAGTTCGGTAATCGTTATCGACGCTGCGGAACCTCCGGGGGATGGACAGCAGCAAGATGTTACGCTCCCCACAGGCTGAGCGGTGATCCCCGGAGGCTGGAGCTGCTTAAGATGTTGTGCGGCAGCTGCGGTTACCTTGTAGTGCGGACGGACAGTTCATAAGGAAGCACGGACACAGAAAGTCTCTGCAACGGGTCTTTACTGTAACCAGCAGGCAGTACATGGCATACAGTGGTTGGGTAGTAGACCAGGTGGACTCAGCAGTGATGGTGTCCCTTAGAAATCCGTAGTGTTCCTCCATTCTAACTAATTGGTTGCCAGTGTCGCCCAGGAATACCAGGTCGGGTACGGGGAGGCTGCTTCAATGCCCTATCCATGATGTACGTTCTGGATGTTTTGGGGAGCCTTGGATCCCTCGGTGGGTACACCGTTGGTTAGACGACTGGAAGTTGGCTGGTGGTGGGGTGCTCCTGTGAAGCTGCTCCTCCACGCTTCTGGTTCGCGTAGCAGAGGTGAACTGCTGCCAGCTTCGGTACCAGTGAACCGGCTGTGAGGTTCTGGGCACGGGAGTCTTTTGGGAACCCGTGTGAATAATGCCCAATCCCGGTTGGTAAGGCCTCAGGTGCTGACACCCGACCGGTGACGGCCCGGGGGCTGCACGGGGTGCGGAGCCCCCGCTCCTACTCCAAGTTCAAGTCCTCAGACCTTGTTCTAGGTTGAGTTCTCTACTCTTTTCTGTCTAGACTATTGTGTGTGTTCTACTACACTTCCCTAACACTCCACCCACCAGGACCTAGGATTGGCCCTCTGTTCTAGGTGATGCATGCAGGGTTGGATTTCTAAATTAACCAGGTCACTGCTGTGTCAGAGAATATTGCGGCTGCTTTTATGGCTGCAATACCCTCTTGTGACGCACTCGTTGCGGAGCGCCACATTAACCCCCCGCCACATGGTTAATACCCTAACCTTAGCAGGACCTACTCCTGCTAATTTAATTGTTGTTCCAGGAGCCGCTACCCCTCATAGTGACCCCCCACCCTACCAACCTCCCTGGCCGTTGCCCAAACCGACCCAGGGATAGAGGTATTAACACCTCCCAGTTAACACCCCTAACCTTAGCGGGACCTACGCCCGCTAATTCCCAACCTCCCTGGCCGTTACCTCCAGCCCAGGGATAGAGGTATTAACGCCCCCACGGTTAATACCCCTAATCTTAGCGGAACCTATGCCCGCAAATTCAAAACCTCCCTTGCCGTCGCCTAACCGGGCCAGGGACTGAGGTATTAACACCCCACGGTCAATACCTCCATAACCTTGGCAGGACCTACGCCTGCTAATTAACTTGCTGTTCCAGAAGCCACCATACACCAATAGTGGCTTTCACCAAAGGACATGACCAATTATCCCACCTCTGAACCAGATCTATCCACCGCCACAGGCCCAGCTGCGTGACACCTTACGCAGCTTGGCCTGCCACCAACCCACATGTGCTCAACACGGCTTTAATACCGTGCACTCCAATCTCACAATAAGCCCCATGACGGTACTATGATGTGAAACATTAACTTACATCTTTTTTTTCTTTTTTTTCTTTTTAATTGCCACACTTGACATCTTCTAACTCTGGACCACCAACCGACCCAATCACTAAAAAAAACATCCCACACCGATTAATCCTGCGGCCACCTGTACGACTGTAGTACTGTCAAACCTTCCCTTCGCAGGACCCCTATGAAGCTGCCCCCACTGTGAAGTATTGGTCATACTAACCACCTAAAACCGGCCCAATTGTTAAGCAACACCCTGCAGCACCCATAAAGCTGCCACCATTGGTGTCGCCCAGCAGCCCTGTATACCGCTGCAACAACGACTGAGCAGTACCTGGCCGCACCAACATAAAATTTTACAGCAATAGTTAAGCAGCGCCAGCGGTGCTCAAATAAAGCTTCCACAACTGTTAGGTTGTACCAGGAGCACAACTAAAGTATCCCCTCATTAAAAAATCCCCAATCAGCGCCTGTAGAATGCTGCAACAACCATTATGTATCACCAGCCAAGTCTTCCCCCCTGATATTCCTTCCCCAGCTGCACCCAAAAGTGCCATAAATAGGACATAACATCCGCAGCACCCAAAGAAAGCTTCCATGATAATTGTCACAAGGCAGTACCCGTATACTGCTGCCAATGCTGTAACTCATCACCTGCAGCACCCATATAATGCTACAACCCCAGTTAAACCGCCAACCAGTAGCACCCAAATACTGCATACATGTACCTGCCCCCACCAGCAGCACCCCCTAAAGCTGCCACAAGTGATACATGTCACCAATCACCCTGAATATAAACTGCCTTAAAGGTTAACTGGTGCCGATAAGCACCCTCAAAAAGCCACCACAAATGTTATCTGCTACCCAGCAGCACCCACCGAAAGCCGCTAAAACCTTACCAGTCCCCCAGCAGCAACCACATAAAACTGCAACTGTCAATTGTTGTCCAGCTGCAACTAATAAGCATTACCCCAACGCCTGGGTAAAACTGCTGCCACCCATATAAATCCCCGGCAGACCTGTGCCAAGCCACCACAATGTTTCCTATCCCCCAATCGTCACTGCAGAAGGATGCGACATAAGTTGGCCCCATCCGGAACTCTCCCCAAAACTGCTCCAGTGGTGGGTATTACCAGCCCCAACTGCAAGAAGGCTGCCACAACTGTAAGGTGATACAACACCCTCAGCACCCGCTTATATCTGCAACATCCAGGTAAACTGAACCATACTGAATGCCAATAATTACCGCTGCTGATAAAGATCACTGTATAAATCCCCACCATTAGTAAAAGTTACCTAGCAGCGGTCATCTACAGCCGCCACCACTGTTAACTATCACCTTGCCGCCCACCTATAAAGCTACCACAACCCTTACGGACACCTTGCGGCGCTCTGGAGCTGAAACATTGTTGTACATCACCTGTAACCCCTTTACATAGCTGTCCCTTTTCTGCGCCACTAAGCCCGCCGGACATACAATACCTGCCCAGCAGACCCCCCATGTTAACCTCAAAACCATCCTTCTACCATCGGGCTTCCTCCGTCCTAAGCCATTGGGCACCTCCATACAAACCAGCCAATAACATTCCCCTGGCCACAGCACATGTACCTACCACTGAGCATCATACTTAATTCCCCAGTAGGACTCCACCCTAATCATCATAATCACCTCCGACTGACCTTCCGTCTAGCATATGGCCTCCAGGCCCCCCACACTCCACCATATTATCCCTCAGAATTCCCTGCTACCTTATCCTTATTATAGACACCCCTGCCCCTCAGCCTGCCCAACAGCAAGGCACGTCTCCGTTCACAACCATCTTCCGACCACGGAGTAATGTGTACACAGAATAACTGACCCCGTACTGCCGCCCCCGTTTTAATAGAGCAGTCACCCTATTTTCCCATACTGCCCCTAAACCCACAAACGCACCTCTCCACCAATCCTTGTCGATCCACTCTCCCAACTTGTCCACCTTGCAAATCCCATTGCCCCACCAGACCCATTCTGCCTCCATTAAAGAACCCTCTCATTACATGAAAGGCACTTCAGCAATTAGCAAAACCAACCATCTGGATACCGTGCCCCATGATTCCCTTATCACCTAGAATGGAATACACCCTCCCCTTTAACCATATCGCCAATACAATTCCCACCCCCAAGAAAGTAAACCAACATCCATCCTTAAAGAACATCCAGAGCTGCTGTATTGTTTCTAACCATGATCTACCGTTATAAGGTTGCACAAACCTTGGATCATCCCGGCCCTGCTGACCCAAACAAAAAAACAACCCCAACTGACCCCCAAGCAGGTGCCATAAAGGACCTCCACAGACCACCCAAATGGCTGCCCCCATAGTGAAATTTATTCTTTACCAATTCCAAAAACCCTGGATTGTCAATTAAGTCTCAGCCACCTCAAAAGACTAAATAACCCTATCCTCCCAACCTGAGAGGACTCCACCAGAAGCCAGTTCGAACCCAGGAAGCTGGACCGAGTTCCTAATACCATGCATTCACAAGCCCCCTGGTACTCACCCGGCCACCCCAACTCTGAAATAAATGCGCCCCAGCACTGTTAACCCCCAAAGAACAACCCATCTTGCCATGCTCCCCCTAATTGACCACCCAAAGCATCCATCCTCCCCTGAGGGCCCCTAACATACTAATAAATACCCCCATCACTGAACCCACTACTGCTAACCTGTGCACAAAAGTAAATAACTTGCCATCCCTTTACTAAGCTGCATCAGAGAAGTTCTCGGATCAGCGCAGCGGAATCTTCCTGGCGTCGCTTTCCTCTCGGCAAACCAGACAGCGAGACACCCGGGACTCTGAACCCCTTGTGACTTAAGGGGAACCTCGGGAGGACAAACCGCCGCCATCGGCGATCCCTCTCCTAGGTCACCGCACCCTTGGCACAAGCAGCTGTTTCACCTCTGCTGTCGTCGTCGACTGTGCCCCCTGGGCATGCGTGGCGTGACACCACCATACACCCTGGACACTCCTGAACCCCCATGTATCCTACCTCCCTGCCGACTGCAGGAGGCCGCTCACTCCCTCAGTGCCCGGCAGGGTCGGCCCCAGCCTCCAGCACCAGGGAGGTGAGGGGGGATGGGGGGTGAGTTGCTGTCAAGGGCGGGAACCTGCTAGATGCAGGCCCCACCATCTCTCAGGCCGCAGCTGATCCTGGCGCTGGCTTCTCCCCTGCCGACGCAGGGAGGCTCCCCCACATATCGCGATGCCGGGCCCAACCCCCGGCCGGCACATCACCGGGGGCCGCCGTACATCTGGTCCGGGGCCTGCAGGCCGCAGACCTGAAGTATGCCATGGGGCCGGAAACGCCCACTTCCGGTCTCTGCGGCTCCGATGAGGATTCCTCGCGGAGGCCAGGTAAGGGTCCCAAAAGCACCAGGACCTCCCCGGTGTCCGAAGGGTCGCCCACTGAGGGGGCTCCTGACTTGAAATGTGGCTCACCTCTCCACAGTAGCCGTGCATCAAGGTGCATCACAGAGGCGGCTGGCCCCCGCCGTCAGTGTGCAGCAAAGGCCTGCCAGCTGCTGTGGAACTCCATGTCCTGCAGCACCATCCACAATCCAGGATGGATGGATGGACGGTTGCAGCCTGCCTGTCTTCTGTCAGTTCCACAGCACAAGAGACCCTGCCAGCTGCTGTAGGACGTCATCACCTGCAGCAATATCCATAATCCTGGCTGGATGGATGGATGGACGGTTGCAGCCTGCCTGTCTTCTGTCAGTTCCACAGCACAAGAGACCCTGCCAGCTGCTGTGAGACTCCATCTCCTGCAGCACTATCCATAATCCTGGCTGGCTGGATGGAAGGCTGCAGCCTACCTTTCTTCAGTCGATTCCACAACACAATAGAAGGTACCTCCCCCATTCTCACTCTCTACATACCTCCCAACTTTAGAAGATCAGAAAGAGGGACAGCAGATGCGGCGTGCTATGCGCGTCGCACAAATTTTAGCCCCGTCCCTTGCCCGCCCCTGACCACACCCATTTACAAGTGACGGACATTCAGATGCTCTTATTACTATTAAACGTCTGATTATTGCATTTTTGCTGCATTTTTTTGCCTTTTCCAATTCATTTGATGCATTTTAGTGCAGTTTAATACTGACAGCACAAACTATAGGCTGCCCCATCATACAACACAGCAGGACAGCTGAGACTAGTGCCTGCCCTGCAGCATTGTGCAGTTTATAGCCAGGGATGTGCAGTCAGTAATCAAACCTCTGACTCCAAATCCTCAGTTTCCCTGAATCCAACCCCACCAAAATGGACACCGTCTTAGACTCCAACTCCACAGTCATGGTGTGCAGCCGGTAAGCCAAACCTCCGACTCCACCAAAATGGACACAGACTCTGAGTCCACAGTACTGTGTATAGCGTCCCCTGATGGCAGACTGCCGTCCACTACAGAACACAATACTAGCTCTGAAAATGCAGTAGGGAGATGGGAAAAAGTTCCACAAGGTGAACTATCACTGCAGCCTCCACCAGTCGGGCCTGTATGGCAGAGTGGCCCTACAGAAACCTCTCAAATGAAGGATTTAATTTGAGTGATCCTTTTTATGCAGTGTACTGCAAAAAATGGATCAAAAAACGCAGAGTCTGAATGTAGCCTATATATCTCCATCCTGGTATATATGGTAACCAACCTGGTATATATGGTGTCCCTGAGGGTCCATTCGCCACAGTGGTACTGCACCTTAGCCAGAGGTGTGGTACCTTCCCCCCACCCCTGGTAAGGAGAGGGCACTACCCGGTACCCACACATCCGCATCCAACACCAGCCCACTCTAGTCCAAAGGTGCTGAGGCAGAAGAGACCCCCATGATGGGCAGACCCCATCTCTGGCTGGAGAAGGGGATTAGGTAGAGGAGTAGGTGGAACAGTTAGTAAGTAGTGGAGCACTAGCAGGTAGGCAGTGACAGTTGAGAGTGGGAGGAGTTAAGCCAGACAGAAACAGAATGTGCGCAGTCAGTGAGTCGGACCCGGGGACTGGAGTTGTGAGTAGCTCGTCCTGGGGAAGAGGATGGAGAGACAGTTGGACCCGGGGACTGGAGCCAGAGGAGCTCGTCCCAGGTCAGAGAGGACGTAGAGTATCTCCAGAGACTGAGAGGGAGCTCTGAGGGGAGGGGGAGCACCTCTGGGTCACCACAGAGCTCTGTGTGGAGGAACCCCTTTCCAGTGATTGCCCAGAGGGACTTGCTGGAGGAGCTAGGCCACAGAGGGGACCGGCCCCAGACTAGTGGAAGACTTTAAGATTCAGCTAGCAACCCGGAGGCTGCGGTATCTTTATGTGCAGCAGCCAAATCCGCACACAATCGCTGAAAAGCCACATAGGCTCAAGGGGACAAGAGAGACGTCGCCCGACAAGGCCCGAGGCTGCTGGCTCTGGACACTGTGTGTGAAAGGCAGGATGGCGAGAGCCAGCGCAGTGAGATGACCTGGAAAGGTACTTGATTCAACCAGAGCTAGGGTGGATGAGGGACTCGGACACCGGGGCTACTGTGTGGGGAGCCATGGATGGTCGGGACGCCGGTGCCGTGCCCTGGCGATCAATTATACCAGATGTTGATGGTAAACGGTGGGGGTTAAAGGGGTTATTTACAGGGGAACGTGACGCCACCTGTAGAGTCCGGTAAGATGGTACCGGCGCTGCCAGCCGGCCACTGAGGTGATGGAGGGGGCAGCAGAGTGTGGTACAGCTCCCCACAGGTGGAGCTTTACCTCAGGGCAGCTATGATGGTGAGACGGTGAGGGAGGACAGTGATGGAAATGTGGTGCAGTTCTTACCCCTCTGCTGTTGATGTTGATGATGTTAAGTCCTTTGAGCTGCGGCAGGAAGAATAACAGAAACCATTTCCAGTTTAACTTTGCTTTACTCGGTACCGGCTGATGGCATAACAATACACGGTACAGTTTGGTTTAGGGTGTTGTTACCAACTCAGGATTTCTCTTAAGGAGTCTTTAGATGTTCTCTCTCTGTCTTTCAGGGTTTCTACTTTCACTAGATCTCTCAGTCTTTCCCACCTTAGAAGAGCTCACCCGCCAGTCCTGCAGTCTGTGTCTAGTAGGCTTAGCTTGACTTATACCGGTCCAAATGGGAACAGCAGGATCGCACAAGTTTCCCACCTGACACCGGGTTTCAGTCTTTCCTCACTAGTATAGGACTGTCTTTTGGGCATGAGGGGTGAGGTACCTTTGTGGGCTGTCAGCAACCCGGTTCTGTTGGGCCTGCAGCTCGTCGGCTTTGCAGTCAGGGATGAACTCCTGGCTGCCTCGGTAGTCCGTGTCACCGGTGTCCCCTCAACATGACCAGCTGGCTCCTACCAGTCCTGGTCCGTTGCCATCTGTCCTGGGCCCCCACATAAAGATAGGGTACCCTCCACTCAGCTGGGCTGCCAGGCCTGACCACTCTGTCTGCCTTCCCAACACCGTCTGAGGTAAATCTCAACTGTCACTCTAACTCTATCCTAAGCTCCGCCCCCACCTGTGGAACCTACTATATTACAGTTCCCCCTACTCTAAGTGGTGCGGTCCTAAGTGAGTGCTAAAAATAGACTCCATAAGGTTTAAATCCTAACCTAGCAACTTACAATAATATTACATATAGATATTAAATGCAATACCACTCTGTGGCGCACACCCGCAGGGGCGCCACACACACACAAAGGTGGTACCAAACAAGTGCCATCAATCTGCCTGGGAATGGCTGGATCCCTGACTCGGAGTACACAGCACCCAGTGGGTTGGCGTACTTCAGAAACTGAGTAAACTGTGAAGACTGCACCCTGCTGTGTCCCCTGATTTATTTACTGCACCACCTGCCCTGGGCTACATCTGTGACCACCATCAATAGACTTTATAACTGCCCTGGAGTCCTGCTCTACCCGTGGAGAGCTGTAACATCCCTGCTGCATCACCCCAGTGGATCTGAACATCAGTGGACATCAAATTGCTGAATACCACAGGTGGCGTCACAAACTTAATCCCATATAAATATCCCCCATTTTTATTACACTGCCAGGCTCACGGAGCCAGGTCACGCCACCGTGACATTCCCCAAAGAGAACTGAACTGTTCGGCCCAGTTCTGAGTACCTCACGGCCCTGGTGGGCGTGTCAGTATACATGTCCCTATTTTTCTCTAATTTAAGAAAGTATTCTACTCAACTTTCTTCAGCTCCTACATCACCCAGTGTCCTCTGTAACAACGCACAGCTGGTAGCTGACATTGGAGTGTGTGCCTTGATGTAAGAAGTGACTGTCATGTGCTGCCCTGTCACGGTACCGCAGATGTCAGCCACAGTTTGGCCGTCAGCGTGCATCGCAGTGCAGGAACCTAACGGGTCTCTGTACATCAATGCGCTTCAGCTTGATGCATGTCCTCGGATGCACATCCAGCTGCAGTACGTGCTGGGGTTGCCCGAGCCCCTGTATCGCCAGGCCTGGTTGTGACCTCGATCCTTACAATTATGTAGATACTGAACAGAAATTGTTTATTCTTTTATTAATGTTGTGAAAAAAAATTCAGAAATTTGTAATTAAAAATACATTTCTGCTTGTGTCATTTTCCAAGATCTGTAACGTTATTAATCTTTATGATCCGGGCTCTGAGGGGAGGTTTGTTGTGCCCTGTGCTGACATACTTACTGATACCATGTGGCTGTAGATCATATACTGATTAGCTGTTAGGGTACCTTTACACGCGGCTACATTTCTAGGGTGGCTACAGGTAACTTACTGGTTGCAGTGAAATCATGGAGACAAGGTTCCATTTGTACACAGCAACAAGATAGAACCATGTATCCATGTATTTCACTGCAACCAGTAAGTTACCTGGTGACAAGCTACAAATGTAGCCGTGTGTAAAGGTACCCTTAGGGTACCTTTACACGCCGCTACTGGAGGATGGATGCATCCCGCTACTTCACGTGCACGAGCACGCTCAAACGGTTACAAACGCTCAACGCATCACCTTTACACGCCGCCATAAGGTGCGCTACGCTACGTGACATCTGTAACTAGCTGCATCGCCGGGTGTCTCAAGTAGCCATCTGTAGCTCAGCGTACCCGCTTCACACGCCGCCACCACAGAGTGATCTGGGAGCAACAAAGGCAGGACGTAAAACAAATAGGCGTGCCACAGTCCTGTACGCCGCGCCCAAACCACAACCATTGGCCAACACTACGGAGTTGTGATTGGTCACGACGGAAAGGGCGGATGGCCGAGACGTGACGTACTAGTGATCGGACTGTGGCACGGAATAAGCGCTTGTGACATGGCGGAGTGTGGCGAATGCATCTAAACCGATGGTAAAGCGTCACCCTGAAGCGGTGGCCAGTCACATACCCAGTGTGCATAAAAGTAGCAGTTCCGGCCTATGTGTACGTAGTAAAAGTGTTTGCCTTGTCACGCACGATCAGCGCTTGTGACAGCGGCGTGTGGCGATTGCGCTGAGGTGCGTTTGTGCGACACACATTAGCGGCTTACAACACACAGTATGTGCGTTCTCTGTGTAAATTCTATGTGTCAACTATGGCTAACTATGTGTGAATACAGGCTGAATGGTGTTAATATTTCTGCTTACAGATGTTAATGTAGTGGAACTGCTCCCAAGGCAACATGTGAAAGATCTGTGTGACAGTGTATTTGAAAACACCTGAGAAGAATATGTCCTGCATCAATGTGCTGTGTGCAGGTGACCCTCTGCCTACAACAAAATAAAGGCTCATGTACGCACAATGGCCACAAACACTGTTGGGCAAAAGACCTGTAAAAAAACATGGCTACCCACACATATTGTCTGCACAATCCCAGCCAATATGTGGCTATGACATCCCTGGCCCCCACCAAAACCTTCATCACATTGCCCTCCTCCCCCAAGTAATCAGGCTCACACAGATTATTTTGGATCCAACATAATATTTTTTAATCAAATGCATTCATCGTGACCTTGGATTAGAATTTAAAAAAAACATACAGTAAAAACAATGGACAATTAAAGTGCATGTCACATTCTGGAAACACATTACAGGGCAAACAAATTGACCACACATTGTAACCTGTGCAGCAACCCAAAAATTTAAAAAAAACCTAAACTAACTAACTAACTAACTAAAGAAACATCATGCATATAATGAAACAAAAGATCCAGAAAATGGGAAACACAAAAGAAAAGGGGCGCAGCTAACCTGCTGTCACCTCCATTGCAACCACAAATAGATCTCCCAGAGCCAGCCACACTACATGTCCTGGTTCTGCCAGCTCACTGCACCAGACCCATTGAAGTAGGAGCAGTAAGCGTCTCTACTGTCCCTGGCCTCCTGCCGAGTGCGGCCATGGCTCTGCGGCTGGAGTGGCAGAATCACATGGCCCTCATCACGCCAAGACCCTGGACGGAGCTCCCCTGTGGTAGCGTCTGCATTATCTACATAACCTCCTGGCGTGTATGATGCTCGATCCCTACGACGCAGGAAGTTATGCAGCACACAGCAGGCCACCACTACCGCGTCAATAGACTCCGGTTTCATATGTATAGGCGTATGGAAAATCCGGAATCTATTTGCCATTATCCCAAACGCATTTTCAACTACACGGCGGGCCCGGGATAGCCGGTAGTTGAAAATGCGTCTCTCAGAAGTAAGGGCCCTCTGGGGATATGGCCGCAGTAGGTGTTCCTGAAGTGGGAACGCTTCATCCGCCACAAACGCAAAGTTGAGATGTTCGGTTGTGTCCTCATTTGAGGGTAAGTTTAGCCCACCACTCCCTAGTAATGTTGCCAAGGAGCTGCGTGCAAACACCCCCCCATCTGAGGTGCGACCGTTCATTCCAACATCCACGTAGAGGAACTCATAGTGCGCATCCACTACAGCCATGAGGATTATACTACAATACCCTTTGTAATTGAAAAACAAAGAGCCAGAGTTGGCAGGTTTGGTAATCCTCACGTGCTTACCATCCAATGCCCCGCCACAGTTGGGGAAGTTCCACGGGGTTTCAAAGCCTCGGGCTACTTCCAGCCATTCTGCGGCGGTAAGAGGCATTTTCAGGTAGGATGGCTGCAGAGCTCTCCAGATGGCCCAACACGTTTCAGGGATCAGGCGGCTCAGCAGGGGCAGGGAGACACGTGACAAGTATGTGAGGGATGTCATTGACTGCCCTGTAGCCAGGAACCGCAAAGTGATAGCCAACCGCTCAGCAGCTGATACTGATGGTCGCATTATAGTGTCCTGACGCGCTATCATTGGCCTAACACGCTCCAAGAGGAAGGTGAAAGTGTCCTCCGACATACGGAGATAGTTTCGGTAATCATCAGGACAGTTAAGCTCTAGCTCCCGCAACAGCTGCATGTGGCCCCGGGTTTCCCGCCTGCGAAGCCAATCCCGGGTCCACAACCGCCGCTGTCTGCGCCTCATCAACCTTTCATACCGATCCTGAAGCCACATTTGCTCTTCCACCAATGCAAGAGCCACGATAACATTGCGGTCATGGATATTCTGCATCCTCAATATCAGCACCTGTAGATGAGAATACACAACATGAGTACATAGAACAATATGTGGCCATGTCAGCAGGTTAAGCAAGCCACACCTCTTTTCGATGACACACTATAGCCAAGTGGATGGGATCTTTTGGGA
This sequence comes from Allobates femoralis, assembly GCA_033576535.1. Lineage (NCBI taxonomy): Eukaryota > Metazoa > Chordata > Amphibia > Anura > Aromobatidae > Allobates > Allobates femoralis. The sequence continues at coordinate 392,181,322 of JARQOC010000002.1, forward strand.
GCCCGCAAAACACATCCCTGAAGCAAGGGAAGGCAAACACCCAGTAGTCACCCCAAACAAAATGGAACATGGCCAATGATAGTGGCCTCCTCTACATCAACTTCAATCGGAGGGTCTCAAAGGCAAACATCTGCACCTAGGTGAGTTAGAAAGGGACATGTGTCACCAATAATGTCGCTCTAAAATGTCCCACAATCCATTAGACAGACCATAATTAAAATTGGCTACATTTAATATTAGCTTGCCAAATAAATTCTTACATACCCCGATATGCCAGGTGGAGTAATCCTACATGAACCAAACAACATTGCACATGAGTGTGGCTGGGTAACCATGGATACATATGTTTTTGCTGGTGTCATTTTTGCTACACATCTATGCTATGTCTGGAGCGCCACACCTCAAAGCCATGTGTGATCCTATCCCCGTTGGACCCAGTCTCCATGGGCCACAACCAGCATGCAGAAATCGATCCAGTTGACATGAGTAACACATTTCTGTCTACAGTCCTGCAGCCATTCTCCGTTATTATGATTGTCTGGAAACAAACACAGCAATGTATGTCTACAAAAGTGTGAAGCCGCAGACAAAATGCCTACTCAAATTCAACACAGTACACTATATCGTCCCCAACAATACGAACCCCTATATAGTCCGCTGAAGCAGTCTTCTGCGGTCGCCAATAACATCAACATATGCATCCCACCCACCGCAAATTCCATGTGTGTCCACAAATACTTACTTAATGGGTCTGGCCAGCAAGCGTAATGTTTGCCGGAATGCGCCGCTTTTAAAGGGCCGCCAACCTATCACGATTCAGCGATCTCCACCAATTAGCGGGAGTTAATTCCGCACACAGGTGTCCCATTACGATGTGCGTAATTTGGTACGCTGTGATTGGTTTAGCGGACTATAAAGCCAGGCCAATGGGCACTAGACCTTGTCCAGACGTCGATGTGCATTGAGCTACTAGTGTCCTGTTTTACTTCTGTTGCTCTGACGGTAAGCCTCTTTAGCGGTTTCTATGAAATTGTAAGGAACGCAGATGCTTCTGTCACAGGCCGCTTAGGCAATGTGTGTATGGGCATGTTTGATACGGCATGTCAGTTTGGGCCTGTAATAACACATATGGCTACGTTACTCTATGTAGGGCAATAGCCAGGTAGTGCCTCGACTTGTATTGTGTGAGTATAGATAGGCCCTTTGCTGTTATTTTTGGGTCCAACAGATAAAGGTGTGATTTTGGGTGGGACTTCACCTCACCATTTGATGGGTGGAATAATTGCCCCGTGCATTCCACGGATGTTTGCCACATGGTTTAAAATTGTAGTCCCATGGATGGAGGAACAACAACATGATCATGTGGGTGCACATTAGATGTAGTATGTGCAGTGTTTGCACACACCCCGCCCTCCTTTCTGATATGGTTAAGCTTCAACATTTTGGACAGTACACAGATACTAGTTAGCACACAATGTGTTTGCTCAGATGTTGGCTGAGAGGTATGTACGCACACACCGTGTACAGGTGTGTTTAAATAGGTACATTGGGGTCTTAAATCATGGAGTAAACATGTGTAGGTGGACACAGATATCCGGAGATGGATCATTTCGGGACACATGTGTTTGACTTGGGAGCGGTGTGACATTGTGAAAATGGGTCACACACGCAAATTTTAAATGAACCAAATAGCAGCATATCTTCCCCATATTCCAACCTTATGAGCATGTTTATCCTTTTTCAGCATTTTATAAAGTTCGGTAGGCGTTGTGTATTGACTGTATGTTTGTGGTGTGTTTTGTCATCGGCAGATGCCGAGGGGTACTGTGGAATTTGAGACCCAGCTTCTCACGGAGTATCAGCGGCACGAGTGTTTGTGGCGCAGCTCGCTGCCTGAATATAAAAATCAGGCAGCGAGGGCCGAGGCCTACAGGACTCTTGTGGCTCTGGCCAACCGGATGGAGCCAAGGGTAGGCAGGAGGTGGGACCAGCATACGGTGGCACTCAAAATTAAGAACATGCGGGGGTCGTTCATGCGGGCTCACAATGACTACCTGCGCCGTCGCTCAGGAGCCGGAGCTGAGGAGGTACCATCACCTACCCTATGGTACTATCCCCTCTTCACCTTCATCCTGGGCGAGGCGAGCTCGCGTGCAACAACGACCAACTGCCCCGTTGCTGCGTCCCATGTAGGCCCGGCTGAGTCACCATCTGCGCCACAGGAGGTGGGTAATTGTGTTACAGTGGTGGCCCACAATGTTTCCTTCACATGTGTGCTTGTCTAAATCCTTTACAACAACCTTTTAGGCATATTTTCATCCTTGCTGGGGGAAACCTTTGGGTGTCAAACAATCTGCCCTCCTTCCATGACTTTGTAGCCTTCTAAATTCTATGCTTACAGCCGTATTCCAATGTTGCATCTTCCACAACATCTTGTTATGTTTAGGTTAATTATTTAAGGGTATCAAGATTGCAGGTGGTTTGATTGTAACCAGCCACATAGTACCAGCTAGTAAATGGTGCTGCCACACATGTGTGTTGGCTTTGGTGCCAGTGGGTTATAGGTAGTTGAATGTGGGGTGGGTTCGCATCATAATAGGAGTCCAAACGGAAAGGTGGGCAATATCTGTCATTGGCCAGGGCATCCCCCAGTATTAAGGTGTTGTGTTGACATGTACTAATTGGGTTACGGCTCGGCGACTAACACCTAATTCTGTATTGAGCTGAGTTCCTGGAATGGTCGAGGTGAGTGTACAGGAGAAGTACTGGTGTTGTGCTTTTTAACCTTTGGTGCTTTACTGTGTTTTTCCTCATTTCCAATCTTGGTTTGTGGCCTTGCTGTGTGTGGGAGTGCTATATTGAGTCCTGTTGTCAATGTATTGAGTGGATCTTGCCTTCACTAATGAGGTTTTTTTTTTCTCCACCCACAGGCCCCAGAAGAGGACGGCTCCATTGCGGAGCAATCTGTCGCTGATGATGCTCAGCCAATGACATCTGGGGCTGAGCAGGAGGGCGCGGCGAGTGATGTGGGTCCGGGCCCAGGGCCCAGCTCCGGGATCCGTCGCCGCCGACGTCCAGCACCACCAGAGACGGAGCTGGGAACCTGGGCCCGACGCGTGCTGTTGAGCGAACAGCGGACCCACATCGACAGCTGCGCCCTCTACATGAGCGACAGGTTGCGAGGGATGGAGCCGCTCCAAAAAAAGATCCTTCTGCGGGTCTTCAACAATGCCGCTGATGCTGCCGATGATGGGGCCCTTCAATGGGGATGCCACATCCCCCCCCCTATGCAACACAACTTATGGCCCCTTTCCCCAGCCGCCCTATCTCGGCCCGTGAGAAGACCGGCCCCGCCACAGTCACCCCATCCCCCCCAACACGTCGTCGTACATCAAGACGTTCTCGGGCAGGTCGGGGCTGCCCTGAGAGGAGGGGGGAGGCGGCATTGTCAGAGCCAACAGAGGATGAATAAGTTGGACACTAGTAGCCAATGCACAGAATTGGCAGTCTGGACTTTTCCATCTGGAGGAAACTCCTTGGTTGTTTTGTTTTGTTTTGTTTAAAACTTGTTTGCAGAATTTCTGCATATGATTTGTTTATGTTTCTTTCAAAATACCATAATATTAAATTTTTGTTCAGACACAATTGTGTATTTCTTTGGGTTAGGGTTTTTGGGGGTCAGCGTGGGTGAATGGTGTTGGTCACAATATAGGTTGGCCAAAGCCACACAATATGGGCCAATGCCCTCAGAGCAGGACGACCATAGGTTCCTTTGTAATGTGGTTGCACTTTGACAAAGAGGTGTGGTAATGTGGGTGACATAGTTACCTGATGAACATGTTTCCGCACCAAATATTATTGTGGTGACATGAAGGAGCCAAATAAAAAGTTAACCAGACATTTTATTTGCAACATACATGTGTGCCAGACATTTGCCACAATACACAGAATGCTGTTTCCAGATAGGGCTAGCCAGTCCACACTCGTGATGGTCCCAATGTGGGACAGGAAAGGTAAAGAACGCAAAGGGCTGGTCAGTCCACACTCCTGATGGTCCCAATGTGGGACAGGATAGGTAAAGAACGCAAAGGGCTGGCCAGTCCACACTCCTGATGGTCCCAATGTGGGACAGGATAGGTAAAGAACGCAAAGGGCTGGCCAGTCCACACTCCTGATGATCCCAATGTGGGACAGGATAGGTAAAGAACGCAAAGGGCTGGCCAGTCCACACTCCTGATGGTCCCAATGTGGGACAGGATAGGTAAAGAACGCAAAGGGCTGGCCAGTCCACACTCCTGATGGTCCCAATGTGGGACAGGATAGGTCAAAGGGCCAAAGGCCGAGCCATCACACAATCCCCCATTTCAGATAGTGGGACACTATAAGAAAAGAGCCCAACGGGGGCAAAAAAAAAAATAAAACAACATCAAAAGCCAAACAGGCAACGTCTGTAATTTCCAGGTCCAACAAGGACAACATATTTTGTGGTCAGGGGAGCACATTTTGTTTCGGGAGTGGTGAGATCTCAATGTTGGCCATCCTGATGTTGCTGGACGGTAGCCAGCATGTCAGACAGGCGGGTGAGATCCTGGATTCCACGTTGTAGGGCCCGTTGCAGTCGGTGGGCAAACTGGTGGTGGGCCCTCACCACGTCCTCCATCGTGGGTACACCTGTATTGTGTGTGAAAAAACACATCATTACTTTAGAATAATACCTCTGCTCTTTGTGTCAGGTTCACACAACCAATATTGTCCTTACCCTCGGGCTCAACATCATCCTGACTATCAGGGGGTGATGGGGAGGCACTGACACTCCAGCCCGCAGCTCCAGCACGTTCTCCATCTGCAAGAGTGGGTGAAGGACATTATGTCATAAATGATTAGCTTTCCCATTTCCCAACTAGCAACAACACTGCTTAGAGTGTTCCGCCCCTAGAATCCAACTAAAATAACTTACCGCCATAATCATCCAAGGCAGCCGCATTTTGAGGTTGAGCCAGAGCCTCATGTTGTCGAGCAGGCGATGCCACCTCTGCCTCCAGCAACGCACGATCATCATGATCCTCCTCCTCCTCATGCCCTGGTGAGGGGCTATTCCCTTGTGGGGATGGTGTTCCAGCTGCATCTTGATCCGGTGGGGTTGGTGGGCCAGCTGCCTCTTGCAGCGGTGGGGTTGGTGGGCCAGCTGTCTCTTGCAGCGGTGGGCTTGGTGGGCCAGCTGCCTCTTGCAGCGGTGGGGTTGGTGGGCCAGCTGCCTCTTGCAGCGGTGGGGTTGGTGGGCCAGCTGCCTCTTGCAGCGGTGGGGTTGGTGGGCCAGCTGCCTCTTGCCGCGGTGGGGTTGGTGGGCCACCTGCAGGCGGTTGCGGGGGAGCCTCATCGGGTGAAAATTCAGCATCTGGAGATTATGAAACAATAATTAATGTGTCAGCAGAATGTTTAGGCTCTGAGATGTATGGACAGTTCAATATTTGGTATATGTGTTTGCTGTAGTTCTGATATGGGATGATCTCATGTATTCTGTATGGCGTATGTATGTGGCATTATGGTACCTTTACACGCCGCTACAACAGGATGCATACAACCCGCTACAGGCTACGATTGTAGCTTGTCGCGCCAATATCGCCCGTAGTAGCGGCGTGTGAAGACGGGACGACACAGCCGGCTACAGATACATCTGTATCCGTGCACTGCCCATAAACAGATGGCAACAAAGCCGATTATAGCGAGCTGTATCGGCGTGTAAAGAAGGAACAGAAGGGTTGTTTCTACACCATGCTATGTAGCTGGGGCGTGACACAGGGTCCGGGTTTCCGCGCCCCCTTCAGCGATCATTGGAGGAAGCTCCTGCGTTGCGATTGGTTGTCGCTGCACAGGGCGGCATATTTAAGGAGCTGACGAGTCACACTACACAATTGCTCGAGCGTCAAGTATTAATCAGCCTCCTGCGATGCCTGGCCAATCATGATGCTATTGCTTTGTCCTATCAGCGTACGGACGTCTCGTAATCCACAATTGTGGCACGCCTATGTGCTGTCCCTGCTGCACCAGGTCCGCCCATATTAGCTGGTTGTAGCGGTGTGTAAATGAGCTACAGATGGCTACTTGAGACACCCGGCGATGTAGCTAGCTGTAGATGTAGCGTAGCGTAGCGCACCTTGTGGCGGCGTGTAAAGAGGGTGCGTTTCCCGTTGGTGCTCCCGGGCGTGCTCGTGCACGTGAAGTAGCCGTTGGTATCCATCCTGTTGTGGCGGCGTGTAAAGGTACCATTAGTGTGGTAATTGTGTGGAGAGCATCTAACACTGTGGAGTCATCTTGTGTGCCACATGAACATTAGTTGTAGGCAGATGTGTAGCCAGTCTATCTATAATGTGCTGCCTATATTGTCCCCCATTGCATGTCTGCCGGTGTCCCTCTCACTGTACCTAGGATGTTTGTCAACTAATTTGTATGTTTTTGTTGTGCTTACATACAATACAAAGCATGTGTGGCCCTCTGAAGTACTCACCACGCAGCCTGGCAATCCTGGCACGGATGTCGAGTATGCGGCCTGGGCATTTGGACTTCAGGTCCGCGATCTTCTTCTGCACTGCTTTTGCGACCCTCTGCACCCCTAGTTTATTCAGCAGAGCCCGCTGAATCCGCCGAATAGTGGCGCGATTACGCAGCCTGGGATGACGGTGGTGCCGGTGACCCCAGTAATCATACCGGTCACAGTGGTCTATGAGGATGATGAGTTCAGCCATCCCCCACGTAGCAGCGCGGTGAACGGCTGCCATGACTGCAATGGTGTGTGCAGAGGAGGGGCTGGCACCTTGCAGGCAGAGTGAAAATGAAACTATCGTAATGACGTCATTACGGCCATGTTCGGGGTCACGCACCCTTTGAACTAGTCCTACGCGCAGTGACACGGGCGAAGCACTTCTGCAGCACCTGCTGTACAACACCCACAGAGCGATGCGTACAGCAAGCCTGTGCGCTGTGTACTGACTACTCGACTTCAATGCGGTGTGTGTATAGGTGCATCAGTGTTTGAGTTGCGCGCAGACACTCAAGGGACACTTTTAGGCGGCATCTGAAGTTCAATAAGGCAGGCCGGTCCGTAACACATACTTGACCGCTGTGTCCAGCATTATTCATTATGTGTTTACAGGATGTGCACACTGTATATAAGGATCATGGGCCATTTCGTTTTGTTTTCCGTAAGTTTGTGGCCGCGTAATTGTACTAAGGTATGATCGTGCATACGGCGCGTATCTGTAGTGCTGAAGGGACAGCTCATCCAAGATGGAGGGCTGTGAGGCAAGAGCCAATCGGACCGCAGCAGCTTCCACCAATGATCGCACATGGGGCGCAGTAACACGGAGCCAGGGTCACGCCTTAGCTACATTGCAGTTACATCGCAGGGTGTCCAGAGTTCCCTTCCGTAACTACTTTACACGCCGATGCATCTTGCTACCATTGGCTTTGTAGCTCTCTGTTTTCGAGCAGAGGTCGTAAACAGATGTATCTGTTGCCGGCTGTATTGTCACGTCTTCAGACGCTGCTACGACGGGCTATATTGGCGCTACAAGCTACATTTGTAGCCTGTAGCGGGATGCATCCATCCTGCCGTAGCGGCGTGTAAAGGTACCCTTAGGGTACCTTTACACGCCGCTACTGGCGGGTGGATACAACCAGCTACAGGCTACAAATGTAGCTTGTAGCGGGAAAATATCCCGTAGTAGCGGCGTGTAAAGACGGTAGGAGGCACCCGGCAACAGATACATCTGTTTCCGAGCACTGCCCGGAAACAGGTGGCTACACAGGCGATTGTAGCGAGCTGTATCGGCGTGTAAAGAAGCAACAGAAGGGATGTGTTGACACCAGGCAATGTACCTGGTATGTAGCTGGGGCGTGACACAGGCTCCGGGATACCGCCCCCCTTCAGCGATCATTGGTGGAAGCTCCTGCGTTACGATTGGTAGTCGCTGCATAAGGAGGCATATTTAAGGAGCTGACCAGTCACACTACACAATTGCTCGAGCGTCATGGATTAATCAGCCTCCTGCGATGCCTGACCAATCATGATGTCCTTGCTTTGTCCTATCAACGTACGGACGTCTCGTAATCCACAATTGTGGCACGCCTATGTGCTGTCCCTGCTGCAGCAGGTCCGCCCATATTAGCTGGTTGTAGCGGTGTGTAAATGAGGTAAGATGAGCTACAGAAGGTGACTTGAGGCACCCGGCGGTGTATCCAGAGATAGATGTCACGTAGCGTAGCTTGTGGCGGCGTGTAAAGATGGTGCGTTTACCGTTTGTAACCGTTTGTGCATGCTCGTGCACGTGAAGTAGCTGGTTGTATCCACCCGCCAGTAGCCGCGTGTAAAGGTACCCTTAGGGTACCTTTACACGCGGCTACATTTCTAGGGTGGCTACAGGTAACTTACTGGTTGCAGTGAAATCATGGAGACAAGATTCTATCTTGTTGCTGTGTACATATGGAATAATCTCTCCATGAATTCACTGCAACCAGTAAGTTACCTGTAGCCACCCTAGAAATGTAGCCGCGTGTAAAGGTACCCTTTAAGGTACCTTTACACGCCGCCACAACAGGATGGATACCAACCGCTACTTCACGTGCACGAGCACGCCCAAACGGTTACAAACGGGAAACGCACCCTCTTTACACGCCGCCACAAGGTGCGCTACGCTACGCTACATCTACAGCTAGATACATCGCCGGGTGTCTCAAGTAGCCATCTGTAGCTCATTTACACACCGCTACAACCAGCTACTATGGGCGTACCTGGTGCAGCAGGGACAGCACATAGGCGTGCTCCAATTGTGGATTACGAGACGTCCGTACGCTGATAGGAGAAAGCAAAAATACCATGATTGGACAGGCATCGCAGGAGGCAGATTAATACTTGACGCTCGAGCAATTGTGTAGTGTGACTCGTCAGCTCCTTAAATATGCCGCCCTGTGCGGCGACAACCAATCGCAACGCAGGAGCTTCCTCCAATGATCGCTGAAGGGGGCGCGGGAACCCGGACCCTGTGTCACGCCCCAGCTACATAGCATGGTGTAGAAACAACCCTTCTGTTCCTTCTTTACACGCCGATACAGCTCGCTACAATCGGCTTTGTTGCCATCTGTTTATGGGCAGTGCACGGATACAGATGTATCTGTAGCCGGCTGTGTCGTCCCGTCTTCAGACGCCGCTACTACGGGCGATATTGGCGCGACAAGCTACATTTGTAGCCTGTAGCGGGTTGTATCCATCCTGTTGTGGCGGCGTGTAAAGGTACCATTATGGTACCTTTACACGCCGCCACAACAGGATGGATACCAACGGCTACTTCACGTGCACGAGCACGCCCGAACGGTTACCAATGGTAAACGCACCCTCTTTACACGCCGCCACAAGGTGCGCTACGCTACGCTACGCTACATCTACAGCTAGCTACATCGCCGGGTGTCGCAAGTAGCCGTCTGTAGCTCAGCGTACCAGCTTTACACACCGCCACCACAGAGTGATCTGGGAGCAACAAAGGCAGGACGTAAAACAAATAGGCGTGCCACAGACCTGTACGCCGCGCCCAAACCACAACCATTGGCCAACATTACGGAGTTGTGATTGGGCACGACGGAAAGGGCGGATGGGCGAGACGTGCCGTACTAGTGATCGGAGTGTGGCACGGAATAAGCGCTTGTGACATGGCGGAGCATGCGGAATGCATCGAAATTGATGGTAATGGGTCACGCTAGAGCGGTGGCCAGTCACATACCCCGTGTGTATCAAAGTAGCGGTCCGGGGCTATGTGTGCGTAGTACAAGTGTTTGCCTTGTCACGCACGATCAGCGCTTGTGACAGCGGCGTGTGCCGATTGCACTGAGGTGCGTTTGTGTGACACACAGTAGCGGCTTACAACACACAGTATGTGCGTTTTCTGTAAAAATTCTATCTGTGTCAACTGTGGCGAAGTATGTGTGAATACAGGCTGAATGGTGTTTAATATATGTGCCCACAGATGTGAATGTAGTGGAACAGCTCCCAAGGCAACATGTCAAAGATCTGTGTGACAGTGTATTTGAAAACACCTGAGAACAATATGTCCTGCATCAATGTGCTGTGTGCAGGGGACCCTCTGCCTACAACAAAATAAAGGCTCATGTACGCACAATGGCCACAAACACTGTTGCCCAAAATCCTTTTAAAAAAACATGGCTACCCACACATATTGTCTGCACAATCCCAGCCAATAGGTGGCTATGACATCCCAGGCCCCCACCCAAACCTGCATCACATTGCCCTCCTCCACCAAGTAATCAGGCTCACACAGATGATTTTGGATCCAACATAAAAAGTTTTAATATATTGCATGAATGTTGACCTTGGATTGTGCAAAAAAATATACAGAAAGTAAAAACAATGTACAATTAAAGAGCATGTGACATTCTTCACCCACATTAAAGGGATCACCAATTTACCACACATTGAAAACTGTGCATCCAAAAAATTAAAATGAAAAACATACCTAAACTAACTAACTAACTAACTAACTAACTAACTAACGAAACCTTATGCACATAATGAAACCAAAGATCATGAAAATGGTCAACCAAAAAGAAAAGGGGCGCAGCTAACCTGCTGTCACCTCCATTGAAACCACAAAAGCACCTCCCAGAGCCAGCCACATTATATGGCCTGGTCCTGCCAGCTCACTGCACCAGACCCATTGAAGTAGGAGCAGTAAGCGTCTCTACTGTCCCTGGCCTCCTGCCGAGTGCGGCCATGGCTCTGCGGCTGGAGTGGCACAATCACATGGCCATCATCACGCCAAGACCCTGGACGGAGCTCCCCTGTTGTAGCGTCTGCAGGATCTACATAACCTCCTGGCGTGTATGATGCTCTGTCCCTACGACGCAGGAAGTTATGCAGCACACAGCAGGCCACCACTACCGCGTCAATAGACTCCGGTTTCATATGTATAGGCGTATGAAAAATCCGGAATCTATTCGCCATTATCCCAAACGCATTTTCAACTACACGGCGGGCCCGGGATAGCCGGTAGTTGAAAATGCGTTTCTCAGAAGTAAGGGCCCTCTGGGGATATGGCCGCAGTAGGTGTTCCTGAAGTGGGAATGCTTCATCCGCCACAAACGCAAAGTTGAGATGTTCGGTCGTGTCCACATTTGAGGGTAGGTTTAGCCCACCACTCCCTAGTAGTGTTGCCAAGGAGCTTCGGGCAAACACCCCCCCATCTGAGTTGCGACCAGGCATTCCAACATCCACGTAGAGGAACTCATAGTTGGCATCCACTACAGCCATGAGGATTATACTACAATACCCTTTGTAATTGAAATACAAAGAGCCAGAGTGGCCAGGTTTGGTAATCCTCACGTGCTTACCATCCAATGCCCCGCCACAGTTGGGGAAGTTCCACCGGGTGTCAAAGCCTCGGGCTACTTCCAGCCATTCTGTGGCGGTTAGAGGCATTTTCATGTAGGCTGGCTGCAGAGCTCTCCAGATGGCCCAACACGTTTCAGGGGCAGGGAGACACTTGACAAGTATGTGAGGGATGTCATGGACTGCCCTGTAGCCAGGAACCGCAAAGTAATCGCCAACCGCTCAGCAGCTGATACTGATGGCCGCATTATAGTGTCCTGACGCGCTATCATTGGCCCAACACGCTCCAATAGGAAGGTGAAACAGTCCTCGGGCATACGGAGATAGTTTCGGTAATCATCAGGACAGTTAAGCTCCAGCTCCCGCAGCAGCTGCATGTGTCCCCGGGTTTGCCGCCTGAGAAGCCAATCACGGGTCCACAACCGCCGCTGTCTGCGCCTCATCAACCTTTCATACCGATCCTGAAGCCACATTTGCTCTTCCACCAACGCAAGAGCCACGATAACATTGCGGTCATGGATATTCTGCATCCTCAATATCAGCACCTGTAGATGAGAATACACAACATGAGTACATAGAACAATATGTGGGCATGTCAGCAGGTGAAGCAAGCCACACCTCTTATCGATTACACACTATAGCCAAGTGGATGGGATCTATAGTGTGGGGCCAAAACACATCCCTGAAGCAAGGGACGGCAAACACCCAGTAGTCACCCCAACCAAAATGGAACACGGCGAATGATAGTGGCCTCCTCTACATCAACTTCAATGGGAGGGTCCCAAAGTCACACATCTGCACCTAGGTGAGTTAGAAAGGGACATGTGTCACCAATAATGTCGCTCAAAAATGTCCCAGAATCCATTACACAGATCATAATTTTAATTGATTACAGTAAAAATGAGAAGAATAACAAATGTTACGTACCCCGATATGGGAGTTTGAGGAAAGGCTACATGAACCTAACAACATTGCACATGAATGCGGATGCTTATACATGGTCTCATATGTTTTTGAAGGTGTCATTTTTAGTACACATCTATGCTATGTCTGGAGCGCCACACCTCCCAAACATGTGTGATCCTATTACCATTGGACCCAGTCTCCATTGGCCACAACCAGTATGCAGGAATCGATCCAGTCGACATGAGTTACACAGTTCTGTCTACAGTCATGCATCCATTCTCCTCTATGGTGTCTGGAAACAAACATAGCAATGTATCTCAACAAAAGTGTGAAGCCCCAGACAAAATGCCTACTCAAAATCCACACAGTACACTATATCGTCCCCAACAATACTAACCCCTATATAGTCCGCAAAAGCAGTCTTCGGCGCTCTCCATTAACATCCACATATGCACCCCCACCCAGCGCAAATTCCATGTATGTCCACAAATACTTACTTAATGGGTCTGGCCAGCAAGCATAATGTTTGCCGGCATGGGCAGCTTTTAAAGGGCCGCAAACCTATCACGATTCAGCGATCTCCACCAATTAGCGGAAGTCTAATCCGCACCCAGGTGTCCCATCACGATATGCGTAATTGTGTCCGGTGTGATTGGATTAGCGCACTATAAAGCCAGGGCAATGGCCACTGCACCTTGTCCAGACGTCAATGTGCATTGAGCTACTAGTGTCCTGTTTGACTTCTGTTGCTCTGACGGTAAGCCTCTTTAGCGGTTTCAAAGAAAATGTAATGAACGCAGATGGTTCTGGCACAGGCCGCTTAGGCGATGTGTGTATGTGCATGCTTTATGCGGCATGTAATTTTTCTCCTGTAATATTACATATGGCAACCTTATTCTCTGTAGGGCAATAGCCAGGTAGTGCCTCGACTTGTATTGTCTAAGTATGGATTGGACCTTTTGATGTTATTTGCGATGGCAACAGATAAAGTTTTTGTTTTAGCTGGTACTTCACATCAACATTTGATGGGTGCCAGATTTTTCCCGTTGATTCCAGGGATATTTGGTAGATGTGTTAAAATTGTACTTCCACGTCTGGAGGAACACCAACATGATCATCTGGGTGCACATTACATGTAGTATGTGCAGTGTTGGCACACACCCAGCCCTCCTTTCTCATATAGTTAACCTTAACCATTTTGGACAGTGCACAGGTACTAGTTAGCACACAATGTGTTTGGTCACATGTTGGCCTACAGGTATGTACGCACACACCGTGTCAAGGTGTGTTTAAATAGGTACATTGGGGACTTAAATCATGTATGAAACATCTGTAGGTGGACACAGATATCCGGTGCTTGCTATTTGCCGCATACATGTGTTTGACTTTGTAGCGGTGTGAGATAGAGAAAATGCCCTACTCATGCAAAGTTTCACTCCACAAAATAGCTGCATATATTATCCCTGTTGAAAGTTAATGTGCATGTGTATCATTTTGCCAAGTTTTTAAATGTCGGTATGCCTTGTGTTGTGACTGTCTGTTTTTGGTGTGTTTTGTCATCGGCAGATGCCGAGGGGTACTGTGGAATTGGAGTCCCAGCTTCTCACGGAGTATCAGCGGCACGAGTGTTTGTGGCACAGCTCGCTGCCTGAATATAAAAATCGGGCAGCGAGGGCCGAGGCCTACAGGTCTCTTGTGGCTCTGGCAAATCGGTTGGAGCCAAGGGTAGGCAAGAGGTGGGACCAGCATATGGTGGCACTCAAGATAAAGAACATGCGGTCGGCGTTCATGCGGGCTCACACACTGAGTACCAGCGCCGTCGCTCAGGGGCTGGAGCTGAGGAGGTACCATCACCTACCCTATGGTACTATCCCCTCTTCACCTTCATCCTGGGCGAGGCTCGCCCGCATCGAACGACGACCAACTGCCCCGTTGCTGCGTCCCATGTAGGCCCGGCTGCATCACCATCTGCGCCACAGGAGGTGGGTAATTGTGTGACAGTGGTGGCCCACAATGTTTCCTTCACATGTGTGCTTGTCTAAATCCTTAACACCAACCTTTTTGCCATATTTTCATCCTTGCTGCGGGAAACCTTGGGGTGTCAATCTATCTGCACTTCTTCCAGGACTTTGAAGACTTTTAAATTCTATGCTTACAGCCGTATTCCAATGTTGCATCTTCCACAACATCTTGTTATGTTTAGGTTACTTATTTAAGGGTTTCAAGATAGCAGGTGGTTTAAACACCCACATAGTAACATGTAGTTAATGGTGCTGCCACACATGTGTGTTGGCTTTGGTGCCAGTGGGTTATAGGTAGTTGACTGTGGGGTGGATTCTCATCATAATAGGAGGCCAAATGGAAAGGTGGGCAATATGTGTCATTGGGCAGCACAGCCCCCAGTATCAAGGTGTTGTGGTGACATGTACTAATTGGGTTACGGCTCCGTGACTAACACCTAATTCTGTATTGAGCTGAGTTTCTGGACTGGTCGAGGTGAGTGTACAGGAGAAGTACTGGTGTTGTGGTATTTAACCTTTGGTGCTTTACTGTGGTTTTCCTCATTTTCCATCTTGGTTGGTGGCCTTGGTGTGTGTGGGAGTGGTATCTAGAGTCCTGTTGTCAATGTATTGAGTTGAAATTGCCTTCACTAATGATGTTTTTTTTTCTCCACCCACAGGCCCCAGAAGAGGACGGCTCCATTGCGGTGCAATCTGTCGCTGATGATGCTAAGCCAATGACATCTGGGGCTGAGCAGGAGGGCGGGGCGAGTGATGTGGGTCCAGGCCAAGGTCCCAGCTCCGGTATCCGTCGCCGCCGACGTCCAGCACCACCAGAGACGGAGCTGGGCACCTGGGCCCGACGCGTGCTGTTGAGCGAACAGCGGACCCACATCGACAGCTGCGCCCTCTACATGAGCGACAGGTTGCGAGGGATGGAGCCGCTCCAAAAAAAGATCCTTCTGAGGGTCTTCAACAATGCCGCTGATGCTGCCGATGATGGGGCCCTTCAATGGGGATGCCACATCCCCCCCCCATGCAACACCACTTATGGCCCCTTTCCCCAGCCGACCCATCTCGGCCCGTGAGAAGACCGGCCCCGCCACAGTCACCCCATCCCCCCCCAACACGTCGTCATAGAACTACACGTTCTCGGGCAGGTCGGGGCTGCCCTGAGAGGAGGGGGGAGCCGACATTGTCAGAGCCAACAGAGGATGAAGAAGTTGGACACTAGTAGCCAATGCACAGAATTGGCAGTCTGGACTTTTCCTTGTGGAGGAAAATGTTTTTTTTTTTAGGTATTTTTTTTTTAAAAAACATAATTGTTGCCAGATTTGCTGCATAAGATTTGGTTAATTGTTTTTCACATTGTGATGATATTAAATTTTGAATCTGACACAATTGTGTATTTCTTTTGGGTTATGGTTTTTGGGGGTCAACGTGGGAGAATGGTGGTGGTCCCAATATAGGTTGGCCAAAGCCACACAATATGGCCCAATCCCCTCAGAGCAGGACGACCATAGGTTCCTTTGTGATGTGGTTGCACTTTGACAAAGAGGTGTGGTAATGTGGGTGACATAGTTACCTGATGGACATGTTTCAGCGCCACATATAATTGTTGTGACAGGAAGGAGCCTAATAAAAAGTTTCCCAGACATTTTATTTGCAACATGCATGTGTGACAGACATTTGCCACAATACACAGAATGGTGTTTCCAGATAGGGCTAGCCAGTCCACACTCGTGATGGTCCCAATGTGGGACAGGATAGGTAAAGAAGGCAAAGGGCTAGCCAGTCCACACTCGTGATGGTCCCAATGTGGGACACTATAAGAAAAGAGCCCAACGGGGGCAAAAATAAAAAAAAACCATTATCACATTTTCAAGGCAACAAGCCAACGTGTGAAAATTTGTAGGGTCCAACTAGGACTACAGTTTTTGGGGCCATGTTTGGCCAGGATAAAATGCATCCATCAAATTCATGGGTGTGATCCATGTTCTGGGTGTAGGGCCGCCAGCATTTGACCCAGCCGGCCAAGGTCCTGCAGCCCACGCTGTAGAGCCCTGGTCATGCGGGCAACAAATGCCTGATGGGCCAGGATGAATTCCTCCATGGTAGGGGCACCTGTATTGGGAGTAAACACACACTTTAGTACACAGCAGTCGCTGCTGATGGCTAGTCAGGACTGCCCACAACCATCCACTTACCCTGTTCCTCCAACTCCACATCACCATCAGACGGGGAGAGAGATGGGGTCAAGCTCCATCCAGATGCACCCGCACGTTCACCATCTGCAAAAATGGTTAAACAACATTCTTAACTTTGTTTAGAGAAATCTTGTTGGCCAAGATGAAATTTAAGGAACCGTGTGCAGGGTGTCTGTGGCAACATAACACACTTACCACCATAGTCACTGTGTGGGGACATGGTCACCCCAGGACTCCCCACTGAGCTGGAGACAGTGGGAGGTGGTGTTACTCCTGGGCTGGGGCTCCGTGGCCACATTACGTGGTTTTGGGGCAAAAGTGGTCCTGGGCTACGGGGCAAACCCTCCTCTGGCCCGGCAGGTGCTTCCAGCTCCTCGCCCTCCTGTGGGGAGGTGATGTCTTCCTCCTCCAGCCAAGCTGATGGGGACAGCTGGTCACACTCCAGCGGGCTGCCAGGTGCTGACTGCTCCTCCAGGTCCTCTGTCCCGGTAGGTGAGGGCAGGTCTGGCTCCTGAGGCCCTGGGGAAGGTGTTGAGCTTGGGGCCAAGGGTGCCACTTCAGCCTGATGTGGCGGTGTTGTGGATGGGCCACCTGGGGGTGGGGCATGGGGCCCTTCTTCAGATGACGATTCGGCATCTATTTTGAAATTTAAAAAAAAAAACACGTTATAATATCGTACCTACACATTGTTCTCCTACAAATAGCTTGTGTGGCTATGTATTTGACGGCTAAGGCTGGGGTCACACACACAGATATCTGGGCAGATATTGTTCACAGATCTCTGGTTGCAGTGAAATCATGGACACATTGTTCCATTTTGTGGCTGTGTACAAATGGAGCAATCTGTCCATGATTTCACTGCAAACAAAAATATCTGGCCAGATATCTGTGTGTGTGACCCCAGCCTTACTTAGCATCAACCAGGTGATGCTGGATGCATACACTCATGTTGTATGCATGTACTGTGCGTGTGAGACATGTTTAGGGCTGACTGGAGGACCACAACACTGTGAAGATGTGTTTGATTGTGTAGGCCACACTGTCCCTTGTCACATGTTTCCATCCATTTTTGTGTATTTTGGGACATGCACATGTGGCGGTGTGTGTTTTGGCCCAACAATTACTCACCACGCAGCCTGGAAATCCTGGCACGGATGTCCAGTATGCGACCCGGGCACTTGTGCTTTAAGTCAGCGATCTTCTTTTGGATCGCTTTGACTGTCCTCTCTACCCCCAGTTGGCAGATCAGGGACCGCTGGATCCGCCGGACGGTGCGCCGATTGCGCAGCCTGGGGTGCCGGTGGTGATGGTGGCCCCAATAGTCCTGACGGTCACACTGATCAATCAGGATGATCAGCTCCGCCATCCCCCACGTTGCAGCGCGGTGAACGGCTGCCATGACTGCTATTGTGTGTGCAGAGGCGGGGCTGGCACCTTGCAGGCAGAGTGAAAATGAAACCAACGTCATGCCGTCATTACGGCCGCTGTCGGGGTGACGCACCTTTTTAAGTAGCCCAACGCGCAGTGACACGCCCAACACACTTATGCGGCACCTACTACAGAAGACCCACAGTGCAGTGCGTACAACACGGCTATGATCTGTGTACTGAGTAATAACTTTCGATGTGGTATGGGTTTGTGTGCATCTGTGTGCGCGCTGCGCGCAGTGCCACACACGGAACACTTCTACGGCAGCTGCTGTACAATAAGCCAGAGCAGTACGTAACACACACTTGTGCGCTGTGTACAGCATTATTCGTTATCATGTGTTGAGAGAGTGTGCACACTGTATGAAGGTCATGAGGCATTTGCTAATTTTCTTTCGTCAAGTCTGTGTCCGCGTAATTGTACTACTATATGATCGTGCATACGGCGCGTATGTGTAGTGCTGAGGGACAGCTCATCCAAGATGGAGGGCTGTGAGGCAAGGGCCAATCGTAACGCAGCATCTTCCACCAATGATCGCAGATGGGGCGCGGGTAACACGGAGCCTGGGTCACGCCTTAGCTACATTGCAGCTACATCGCCGGGTGTCCACAGTTCCCTTCTGTGGGTTCTTTACACGCCGACACAGCTCGCTACAATCGGCGATGTAGCCATCTGTTTATGGGCAGTGTACGGATACAGATGTATCTGTAGCCGGCTGTGTCGTCCCGTCTTCAGACGCCGCTACTACGGGCGATATTGGCGCGACAAGCTACATTTGTAGCCTGTAGCGGGTTGTATCCATCCTGTTGTAGCGGCGTGTAAAGGTACCATTAGTGCCATTTATCGCAAGGTGGAGGAGGCAAAAAAATATATATAATTCTGGCGATTTAATTGTTGGTTTTTGTTACGCTGTTTACCAATCACATTCATTTATTTTGGATTTTGAGAGGACTTTTATGACTGCAGTGATACCAAATATGGGGGAGTTATTTATGTTTTGCTTTTTATGGGAAATAGGGGGTGGTTATAAATTTTTTGTTGTTTTTTCCCATATGTTTAAAGACACATTTTTTTTTCTCTGTACTGTAATAGTCTCCTTAGGGGAGCTGAAGCTGTATCTTATCGCTTCTCCAGAATGCAGCAGTGCTACAGCCGCTATGTAGAGTGAAAATCATGTTCTTCTATGAACACCACATAAACGCTGGCCCTCACACAAGAACCGTCATGATAGGTACGGAGGTCTTCAGCAGACCCCTGGCTGTCATGGGAACCCATCACATCCTCAGACCTCACACAATACCGACGCCTCCTGCCGGGACCGACACAGCCGACGTCTCCTGCCGGGACCGACACGGCCGACGCCTCCTGCCGGGACCGACGCGGCCGACGCCTCCTGCCGGGACCGTCGCCTCCTGCCGGGACCGACGCAGCCAACGTCTGCTGCCGGGGCCGACGTCTCCTGCCGGGACCGACGTCTCCTGCCGGGGCCGACGTCTCCTGCCGGGACCGATGCGGCCGACGTCTCCTGCCGGGACCAACGCGGCCGACGTCTCCTGCCAGGACCGCCATCTCCTGCCGGGACCGACGCCTCCTGCCAAGACCGACGCAGCCAACGTCTCCAGCCGGGACCGACGCGCCTGACGTCTCCTGCCGGGACCGATGCGCCTGATGTCTCCTGCCGGGACCGACGCGGCCGACGCCATAGCTTTTGCTGGATTGTGTATCCAGTGTTGCGTTTCACTGCATTTACACCAGCGCAAAATAGCACTGCGTAGATGCAGTAAATACGCCACGGGTGAAGCCTTACTCCTGCTCTCTGTTATCAGCTTCTCATTTCCTGCCCTATTGGTCACTGGTTTTAGTTCTTCATCCAGTGTCTCGTTCTCCAGGGCCATATCTAGGGGAAACTGGCGGGGCATTTGCCCCGACGCAGCAGGCAGGAGGACGCCACTGGACCTCCTGCTGCAGTGGCCAAGGACGGGTCTCCCTGCCAGCCGCATGTTACATCCCCCTGCATTTTTCTCCACCAGCAGACAGAGCTGCACACTACATCCATGTCTGATCTGTACTGACAGGACCTGTGATGATGTCACATGGAGGGGAGGAGTCGGGGTCACATTATCAGCTCCTCAGTGTATGCAGGACTCTGCTGTGCTGGTTGTTATGGTGCTGGATAAGGTGAAGGTTATGTCAGGAGGGATTTACAGTGTGGATGTAGCAGAGCCGATATGGTACTAGATGTACAGAGCGAAGCTGTGGGCGTAAGGAGTGGAGCTGTGTCTCCATGAAGTTTATGGAGCGGAGCCGCGTGTGTACGTGTCTGCATCAGGTGCACGGAGAGCTGCGCCTGCATCAGGTGTACGGGGCCAAGCCATGCCTGTATGAAGTGTACGGAGCGGAGCTGTGTCTGTATATGGTGTACGGAGCGGAGCCGCGCCTTTATGAGGTGTACGGAGCGGAGCCGTGCCTTTATGAGGTGTATGGTGTGGAGCCGCGCCTGCATGAGGTGTACGGAGCGGAGCCGTGCCTGCATGAGGGGTACGTTGTGGAGCCTGCATGAGGTGTACGGAGCGGAGCCATGCCTGCATCAGGTGTACGGAGCGGAGCCGTGCCTTTATGAGGTGTACAGAGCGGAGCTGTGTGTGTACAAGGTGTATGGAGCGGAGCCGTGCCTTTATGTGTACGGAGTGGAGCCGCACCTGCATAAGGTGTACGGAGTGGAGCCGCGTCTTTATGAGGGGTACGTTGTGCAGCCTGCATGTGGTGTACGGAGCGGAGCCGCGTCTTTATGAGGGGTACGTTGTGGAGCCTGCATGAGGTGTACGGAGTGGAGCCACGCCTGCATGAGGTGTGCGGAGCGGAGCCGTGCCTGCATGAGGGGTATGTTGTGGAGCCTGTATGAGGTGTACGGAGCAGAGCCATGCCTGCATCAGGTGTACGGAGCGGAGCCATGCCTGCATCAGGTGTACGGAGCGGAGCCATGCCTGCATCAGGTGTACGGAGCGGAGCCATGCCTGTATGAAGTGTACGGAGCGGAGCTGTGTCTGTATATAGTGTACGAAGCGGAGCTGTGCCTTAATGAGGTGTGCGGAGCGGAGCCGTGCCTGCATGAGGGGTATGTTGTGGAGCCTGTATGAGGTGTACGGAGCAGAGCCATGCCTGCATCAGGTGTACGGAGCGGAGCCATGCCTGCATCAGGTGTACGGAGCGGAGCCATGCCTGCATCAGGTGTACGGAGCGGAGCCATGCCTGTATGAAGTGTACGGAGCGGAGCTGTGTCTGTATATAGTGTACGGAGCAGAGCCGCGCCTTTATGAGGTGTACGGAGCGGAGCTGTGTGTGTATGTGGTGTACGAAGCGGAGCTGTGCCTTTATGAGGTGTGCGGAGCGGAGCCGTGCCTGCATGAGGGGTATGTTGTGGAGCCTGCATCAGGTGTACGGAGCGGAGCCATGCCTGCATCAGGTGTACGGAGCGGAGCCATGCCTGTATGAAGTGTACGGAGCGGAGCTGTGTCTGTATATAGTGTACGGAGCAGAGCTGCGCCTTTATGAGGTGTACGGAGCGGAGCTGTGTGTGTATGTAGTGTACGAAGCGGAGCTGTGCCTTAATGAGGTGTGCGGAGCGGAGCCGTGCCTGCATGAGGGGTATGTTGTGGAGCCTGCATCAGGTGTACGGAGCGGAGCCATGCCTGCATCAGGTGTACGGAGCGGAGCCATGCCTGTATGAAGTGTACGGAGCGGAGCTGTGTCTGTATATAGTGTACGGAGCAGAGCCGCACCTTTATGAGGTGTACGGAGCGGAGCTGTGTGTGTATGTGGTGTACGAAGCGGAGCTGTGCCTTTATGAGGTGTACGGAGCGGAGCCGCGCCTGCATCAGGTGTACGGAGCAGAGCCGTGTGTGTATGTGGTGTACGGAGCGGAGCCGTGCCTTTATGAGGTGTACGGAGCGGAGCTGTGCCTTTATGAGGTGTACGGAGCGGAGCCATGCCTGTATAAAGTGTACGGAGCTGTGTCTGTATATAGTGTACGGAGCAGAGCCGCGCCTTTATGAGGTGTAAGGAGCGGAGCCGCGCCTGCATCAGATGTACAGAGCGGAGCCGCGCCTGCATCAGGTGTAAGGAGCAGAGCCGCGCTTGCATCAGATGTACAGAGCGGAGCCGCGCCTGCATCAGATGTACAGAGCGGAGCCGTGCCTTTATGAGGTGTACGGAGCGGAGCCGCGCCTGCATCAGGTGTACGGAGTCGAGCCATACCTGTATGAAGTGTACGGAGCGGAGCCATGCCTGTATGAAGTGTAAGGAGAGGAGCTGTGTCTGTATATAGTGTACGGAGCAGAGCCGCGCCTTTATGAGGTGTACGGAGCGGAGCCGCGCCTGCATCAGGTGTACGGGGAGCGGAGCCGCGCCTGCATCAGGTGTACAGAGCGGAGCCGCGCCTGCACCAGGTGTACGGAGTGGAGCCATGCCTGTATGAAGTGTACGGAGCGAAGCTGTGTCTGTATATAGTGTACGGAGCAGAGCCGCTCCTTTATGAGGTGTACGGAGCGGAGTCGCGCCTGCATCAGGTGTACGGAGCGGAGCTGTGTGTGTATGTGGTGTATGAAGCTGAGCAGTGCCTTTATGAGGTGTAAGGAGTGGAGCCATGCCTGTATGAAGTGTACGGAGCGGAACTGTGTCTGTATACAGTGGACAGAGCAGAGCCGCACCTTTATGAGGTGTACGGAGCGGAGCCGCGCCTGCATCCGGTGTACGGAGCGGAGCCGCGCCTGCATCAGGTGTACGGAGTGGAGCCATGCCTGTATGAAGTGTACGGAGCGGAGCCATGCCTGTATGAAGTGTACGGAGTGGAACTGTGTCTGTATATAGTGTACGGAGCAGAGCCGCGCCTTTATGAGGTGTACGGAGCGGAGCCACGCCTGCATCATGTGTACGGAGCGGAGCCGCGCCTGCATCAGGTGTACGGAGTGGAGCTGTGTGTGTATGTGGTGTACGGAGCGGAGACGCGCCTGCATCAGGTGTACGGAGTGGAGCCATGCCTGTATGAAGTGTACGGAGCGGAGCCATGCCTGTATGAAGACTACGGAGCGGAGCTGCGTCTGTATATAGTGTACGGAGCAGAGCCGCACCTTTATGAGGTGTACGGAGCTGCGCTGCGCCTGCATCAGGTGTATGGAGCGGAGCTGTGTGTGTATGTGGTGTATGGAGCGGAGCCGTGCCTTTATGAGGTGTACGGAGTGGAACCGCGCCTGCATCAGGTATACGGAGCGGAGCCGCACCTGCATCAGGTGTACGGAGTGGAGCTGTGTGTGTATGTGGTGTACGGAGCAGAGCCGTGCCTTTATGAGGTGTACGGAGCGGAGCTGTGTCTGTATATAGTGTACGGAGCGGAGCCGCGCCTGCATCAGGTGTACGGAGTGGAGCCATGCCTGTATGAAGTGTACTGAGCGGAGCCATGCCTGTATGAAGTGTATGGCGCCTGTCACCACACTCCTCTGTGTTCTCTGTTATCATCACCCCTTGTGTCTATCCTCAGTCTGCACTCCCATGTATTTGTGATACCTGTGTGCTGTGCTCCTGGGTCCTGTCAGTTCCTCCCAGTCACAGGCAATCAGTGATCCATGCTCCAGTGTGGAGGCAGAGCCCTCTGTGTCCCGGCTGCTGCTGTGCTGAATGCATCCATCTCTGGGGAACTTCACAGAGGCCGTGCTGAGCCAGGATTGGATGACTGAGTTCCGTCCCCTCTACACAGTGCAGGAGAGGTCACATGACTCACTCTCTGCACTGTGATTGGAGCTCCGTCCTCCCAGTGAGCTGCTGTGAGGGGGCATGACCGGCAGCTAGAGGGGCCGTGCAGCAGTCAGTGAAATGCCAGAGAGCGGGACACTTCCAGTCCCGCACGGAACAGCGGGAAGCTCTGACTAAACTGGGAATGTCCCGTCAAATCCGGGATGGTTGGGAGGTATGCTCTCTATATCCCCCCACATAAACCTGCCCCCTTATTCCTTCCACCAATCCTAACCCCTGCACGTCCACAGTGCAGCCAGCAGCCTTAATCCCATTAACCATATTAACCCCTTCATGCCTTACCCTCTACATTTGTCATGAGGCCCTTCTGCCTGATTTAGGCTCCCAGGGCCTTTCTGACCACAAGATTGAATACACAGGCACCACCAGCAGCACCATGACAGCTTCTGCCTCTGTCTGCAGATTTCCAATCATGGAGCTGCCTCTTCTCCTGCAGTGCTACTGAGGGAAGCTCGGCCGGGGCATATGTGTGACATGACACTTTAACTATATTGTGGAGCCAGCGGAGCAGGCTCAGAGGCAGAGCTCGGGTGTGCGTGCACAGACCCGCTGTCTGCATCCTTTCTTGACTGCTTGCTGGCTGCCACTCTGTGCCTGTAATGAAACATCTGAATATACACTTTACATCATAGATCAGAGTGGGGAACAAACCAGGGCTTCAGGGGGCCCTGGGCAACTGCCCAGTCTGTCCCCCCCCTTCAAAAGCCGGCCTTGTCCACGATGTCTAACCCAGCGGGTTGCCTCATTAAATGAAGTATTGAACATATTTCTGTGCCTTTTGGAAAAGACAGGTGGTGTATTAGGCAGAACTTGCAAGGCTCCGTCTTTGGAACCACAACCACCTGTTCTGTCAAAAATGACCGAATTTGAAGTTTTTTATTTCATTTTTCATATGCTTATGAAAAACCATGTTCACATACAGTATAATAATCCAACAGTTATTCAAATAAACTACTTAAATTAGCTAAAAAAAACAAGACTTTAAAGCAAACCTATCACCCCCTCCAGGCATCTAAAAATAACATAGCCACCTTCTGCAGCACTAATGGTCCCTTTACACGCAGCTACAGGTAACAGGTTTTCCACAGGTAACTTACTGGCTGCAGTGAAATCATGGAGACATAGTTCCATTTGTACACAGCAACAAGATAGAACCATGTCTCCATGATTTCACTGCAACCAGTAAGTTACCTGTGGAAAACCTGTGACCTGTAGCTGCGTGTAAAGGGGCCATAAGGCTGCAGTCTGAGAAGGTGTCTATAGCATTTATGCTCCCTTGATTCATTGAAATAAAGACTTTTATAAGATCTGTTTCAAACCTGACCCAAGACCGGGAGGCGGGTGTTCAAGCGTCTATCTCCTTCCTCTGTGGTGTCAGTCATCCCTCTCTGCTCTCTGTGCACCTCCTCCAGAGCCACCTCCCTGCACTACAGATCTTTGTTAGCTCTGCTACAACATAGAGCTGCTGTTATAAGAGACCCCACAGTAGTAAATCTAGCAGGAGGACCCTGAGCAGACAAAGCACTGCCTGCTACATAGCAGCCCTTGAGCTGAGCTGTCAGCAGTGCAGCAGAGTTGAGTTTGTGCTTTAGATCAGGGGCTGAGGAGCAATGCTGCTGGGTACAAGAAACTGAAAGTGAAAACTGCTCAGCTCAAGGGCTGCTATGTAGCAGGCAGTGCTTTGTCTGCTCAGGGTCCTCCTGCTAGATTTGCTACTGTGGGGTCTCTTATAACAGCAGCTCTATGTTGTAGCAGAGCTGACAAAGCTCTGTAGTGCAGGGAGGTGGCCATGGAGGAGGTGCACAGAGAGCAGAGAGGGATGACACCACAGAGGAAGGAGATAGACGTTTGAAAACCCGCCTCCTGGTCTTGGGTCAGATTTGAAACAGATCTTATAAAAGTCTTAATTTCAGTGAATCAAGGGAGCATAAATGATATAGACACCTTCTCAGACTGCAGCCTTAGTGCTGCAGAAGGTGGCTATGTTATTTTTAGATGCCTGGAGGGGGTGACAGGTTCGCTTTAAACAGGTCCGGTCAAAAATGACCAGAACATTATAAATGTATAGTAGACCTGAACAGAACAGCAGGGTTAACAGTGAGGCTGCAAAGGGCCCTGCCATCTGGCCGCCCGCTATTTCTCTAAAAAAAATTTCTTCCACAATTTCAGGATACTGCATGGCCGACCTTAAATTCTTTGTACACAACCTAGCAACAACATGAACATGAATTGCTTGGCGTAAATTTATATGTAGTGGGAGAGTCAATATAATCCTAAAGTCTGCCAGAGCAGATAAACCCACTCAACAAATTATGCAGTGGCGTATCTAGGGGGGGGGAACTGGCGGGGCATGTGCCTCGGGCGCAGTCATCAAGGGGGCACAGTCAGGCCTTCTGATGCAGCAGTATGAGTCTCACGCTGGCGGCTGAATTTTGCCACCTCCCATAGTGTGAGCCGGCCTTTCTCTGAGCCGCTGTCAAGCTGACAGCGGCTCAGAGAGAGTGCCGCACATTGTGCTCCCTGTGATTAATTGTACTAGTGTCTTATTCAGACCGCTTCCGGGTCAGGGCGACGTCAGCTGTGTGTTGCGGTCAGCTGATCACACAGTTGACGTCACTCCTCAGTGCCGCAAAGACGGCAAACAGCGTTGGTCCTGAAGACACCGAAGACAAAAGGGAACATGTGAGGAAGGATTTAATTTATGGAGACAGCATGGGGTGAAGAGGGAGTGCATCTATGGAGACAATAAGGACTGGGGGGAGTGCATCTATGGAGACAATAAGGGCTGAGGGGGAGTGCATCTATGAAGACAATATGGGTTGGGGGGGAATGCATCTATGGAGACAATATGGGCCGGGGGGAAAGTGCATCCATGGAGACAGTATGGGGTGAGGGGAGATGTATATGGGCATACTATACAGAGAGGGTGATGAGAGATGTATATGGACACAGTCTAAGGGGAGAGGGTGAATGTATATGGGCACACTATACAGAGAGAGTGATGAGAGATGTATATGGACACAGTATATGGAACAGGGGTGAGGAAAGATGTATATGGACACAGTATACGGCGTGAGGGTGCGGGGGGGGTGTAATGGACACAGTATACAGAGAGGGTGAGGAGAGATGTATGTGGACTCACTATACAGAGAGAGGTTGTGGAGGGATGCATATGGACACACAATATGGAGAGAGGGTGAGGAGGAATGTATATGGGCACATAATATGGAGAGAGGTTGAGGGGAGATGTATGTGGACACACTATACAGAGAGAGGGTGTGGAGGAATGTATATGGACACAGTACACGGAGAAAGGGTGAGAGGGGATGTATATGGACACACTGTATGGAGAGCGGTGGAGAGGGGAGGTATGTGGACACAGAAATAGGAGAGAGGGTAAGGGGTTAATGTATATATGGACACAGTAATTGTAGAGAGGGTAAGAAGGGATGTATACACAGTATGGTGAATAAGGGGAATGGGTTTGGAGGTAATGAGGACATAGTATGGGTTGAGAAAATTGTGACGGGGCACAGAATAGAGACTGGGGAGGGGGTGCATGGGGGGACAGTGTAAGGCCATAGCAAGGAGGGGTGTGTAATGAGGGGGCATAGTATACACACTGGGCAGTATTGGGGGCTCAGTATGGAAAGAAGAAGGCAGTGTGGTGGATATTTACCATTAGAGGGACATTGTGTGAGTCCTATTTTGTGCAGAGAACACAGTGAGGGGCAATTATTTTTTAAGGGCAAATATTTTTATATAGGAGTAATATAATCATTCTATTTCTTAAGGGTATTGTGCAAGAATGTGCTGCAGAATACCAGACAAGATGGAAGTCTGCAGAGATGAGATGTGGATGGGAAAAGTCATCATGGAATCTGGACCAGATGAAGAAAAGAAATGGATGACTGATCAGAGACAATGTCATCTATAAGATACCTGAATGTAAATGAGTATTTGTGATACTGAAACATTCTCATCAGTATTGTGGTTCCAGTATGTCCTGTAATCTGATGACTTAGTAACTCCAAGTACCTCCTTACTATTGTTAAAGCATCAGTGGAAGTTGTAGGTTCCTGCAATTCAAATGTATATGGATCTGACCTGACATTACAATTTATGTACCATTTATTGATGGTAGTCTCGGTGATGTATTCCTGTACTTATGAGGGTATATGGATGTATTTCTGTACTACTTTTGGTTCTGTTGATGAATTTCTGTACTGTTGGTGGTTTTGATGCTGTGTTCCTGTACTGATGGGGGTTCTAATTATGTATTTCTGTACCTCTGGTGGGTTTAGTGATGTATTCCAGTGCTGTTAATAAGTTCTGATCCTCTACACATTCATAACTTGTAAGATTATATTATACATGGCTATGTTAAAGAGGTTATCTACTACTTTAACATTGATGACTTATCCTTAGGATAAGTCATAAGTGTCAGATCAGCCATCACCCCAGCCAATCGGCTGTTCCAGGTGCTGGCGTCGGCAGCAGCAGGCGGCCGTACGTGCTCAGTTCCGGATCTATTCCTCTTTCTGACAGTGGCCGTGGCCGGGTAGTGTACATTAGCCTCCTAATAAAGTAAATAAGGCGGATGTGCAGTACAGGATCACGGACACTGTCAGAAGACGGAGGAGATCCAGAACATATTTCTTTCGACCATCTGCTGCTGCCACCAGCATCTAAATCTAAAACAGGCGATTGGTGGAGGAGCTGGACCCATACTCATCAGACATTGATGACCTATCCTTTGGATAAGTCATCAATGTTACAGTAGTAGACGACTTCTTTAATAAAGTATTGTAACTCCAAGTGACTGCTGACTTCTGAATTCTTACAGCATGCACTGCACACTATTAGGATTCTCTGATGCTGGGGGTGAGAGCGGGAGGTCACAAAATCACACGTGACTAAGTGTGCAAATCACATATCAATGAAAGGTTGGTTACATGATGACTACCTGAACTGCTTGGGGTAAGGGGGGGAAAAAACCTCAAACAGAATTCTCACCCCGGGTGGCGGAAAGCCTAAATACACCTCTGAATCTTTATTTAACATATAAAATGCGCAAGAATTAACAATGAATGACAAAGAACAACAAAGACAAAGGAGAACAGATATGAGGACACGATGCATATATACATACATCCGTACAGTTCATATGATCATACATAGAGCGAACTCAGTATCCTATATACAATATATATATTGTGCTAATGAAGAATAAAATAAATCCTATAGCTGTGCTAAGGCCAGTAGCGCAAATTCATATAAGGCTAATCCCTTTACTACAACTTCACTGATGTCTATCCCTTATAGCGGATTATTTAATAAACTAGCTGTGAGCCCGATGCAAATGCATCGGGATTCTAGAACGTGCGTTAATTAGATTATAGTAGCTATATTATTTTTTTTTTTATTTATTTTTTTTTATTTCCAATTTTTTTGAATAACTTAATGTTATGAATATTTTATTTATTAGTTTTATTTTATTAGAATTAGTTAATGTTATGAATTTTTATATGGAATATTTTTTTTATTATTTATGATTTTATTATTGTAATTATTTATTATAGAATATTTTTAGAATATTATTATTTTTTTTTTTTAATTGATTTTTTTTTTATTTGAGTAATTTGAATTTCTTAGAATTAGTTAATGTTATTAATATTTTAATTATATATATATATATATATATATATATTTTTTTTTTTAATTTTGATTTATTTTAATATTTATTATTTTTATTATTTGTATATTAATTTTTTATTTTAATGAAATTTATTTGTATTAGATTATATTTTTTTATTTAAATTAGTTAATTTAATTAATATATTAATTTTATATATTATTATTTTTTTTTTTTTATTTTATTGGGGGGGGTGTGAATACTTTTTGGGGGGGTGTAAGGACTTTTTGGGGGGGTTGAATACTTTTTGGGGGGGTTGAATACTTTTTGGGGGGGTGTGAATACTTTTTGGGGGTTGAATACTTTTTTGGGGGGGTTGAATACTTTTTGGGGGTGTGTGAATACTTTTTGGGGGGGTGTGAATAGTTTTTGGGGGGGTGTGAATAGTTTTTGGGGGGGTGTGAATAGTTTTTGGGGGGGTTCAATACTTTTTGGGGGGGGGTGTGAATACTTTTTGGGGGGGGTGTGAATACTTTTTGGGGCTGAGTGCTCGCAATGGCCGCGAAGTGGGCATTGCGAGTCGCTGGCCGAAAATCGAACCAGAGGCTCGGCCACAAAGTTAGCGATTTACCGCTCAGGCAGCGACTCGCGCTACATGAGCGGTAAATCGCTAACTTTGTGGCCGAGCCTCTGGTTCTATTTTCGGCCAGCGACTCGCAATGGCCGCTTCGCGGCCATTGCTCGCGCTCAGCCAGCGATTCGCAATGGCCTCGCGGCCATTGCTCGCGCAGGCCAACTGGTGATGTCACAGAGTGACATAGCCACGGTCTTTTCGGGGTCCGACACGGAAGTGCCTACGGCAATTATATAGTAGATATATATATCAGTACGATGGTATATGGTGGTAATTAGAGCACATGTATAGCAGCACTATAGTATATGGCGGTAGATTATAGTAAATGTATAGCAGCACTATAGTATATGGCGGTACATTACAGTACATGTATAGCAGTGCTATGGTATATGGCGGTGCATTATAGTAAATGTATAGCAGCACTATAGTATATGGCGGTACATTACAGTACATGTATAGCAGTGCTATGGTATATGGCGGTACATTACAGTACATGTATAGCAGCACTATGGTATATGGCAGTACATTATAGCACATGTATAGCAGCACTATGGTATATGGCAATACTGCGGTCACCGCGGTCCCCCACTCCTCCTGGCCCCCGGTTGTCCACAGTAAAATTAAAAAAATCCTCAGTGAGGATACTCACCTGTCCGGCGGCTCGCTCCACCTCCGCCTTGTAGGTCCTACAGGCCTTTAGGACCTGTAGTTGCCTGGGCAAGCGATCAGCTGAGGAGGGGGGGCAGGATTGTGTTGGGGGGGCAGAATGAAGCGAGCGGGGCAGAATGAAGCGAGCGGGGCAGGATGGAGCGAGCGGGGCAGGATGGAGCGGGAAGGGGGGGCAGGATGGAGCGGGAAGGGGGGGCAGGATGGAGCGGGAGGGGGCAGGATGGAGGCGGGGAAACAGGATGAAGCCGGGGGAAACAGGATGAAGCCGGGGGAAACAGGATGGAGCGGGGGGGAACAGGATGGAGCCGGGGGGAACAGGATGGAGGCGGGGCAACAGGATGGAGGCGGGGCAACAGGATGGAGGCGGGGCAACAGGATGGAGGCGGGGGAGGGGGGCGGCAGGATGGAGCGAGCAGGGCAGGATGGAGGCGGGGGAGCAAGAAGAGCGGGGGGCAGGATGGATTGAGCGGGGCAGGATGGAGGCGGAGGAGCAGGATGAAGCCGAAGGGGCAGGATTGAGCAGATGAGCAGAATGGAGCAAGCGGGGCCGGATGAGTAAGCGTGAGGGCAGGATGGAAGCAGGGGAGCAAGAACAGCGGGGGTGAGGATGGAGCGAGCAGGGCAGGATGGAGTGAACGGGGCAGGAAGTAGTGAGTGGGGCAGGAAGGAGCAAGGGGGGCAGGATGGTGGGTGGGGGGGCAGGATGGTGGGTGGCGGAGCAGGATGGAGGGGGCGGGGCAGAATGGAGGCGGAGGGGCAGGATGGAGGCGGAGGGGCAGGATGGAGGCGGAGGGGCAGGATGGAGCCGGAGGGGCAGGATGGAGCCGGAGGGGCAGGATGGAGTCGGAGGGGCAGGATGGAGTCGGAGGGGCAGGATGGACGGAGCGAGGCAGGATGGAGAAGGCAGGGCAGGATGGAGAAGGCGGGGCAGGATGGAGACGGCAGGGCAGGATGGAGACGGCAGGATGGAGACGGCAGGGCAGGATGGTGGCGGGGGGAGGGGGGGCGGGGAGGATGGAGGCGGCGGGGCAGGATGTTGGCGGGGGGTGAGGATGGTGGTGGGGGTGCGGGATGGAGTCGGGGGGGCAGGATGGTGTTGGGTGGGGCAGGATGGATAGGGGGGGGCAGGATGGAGGCGCTCCTCCTGACCCCCTCCGCTCCCCGTGGCACCCGTCCCTCTGGGCCTCCAGTCTCTGCGGCCCCCCTCCCTCTGGGGCTGCACACCCCCCTCCCCCCTCCTTCATGGTGATAATAAAACTAAAAAAACCTCAGTGAGGATACTTACCCTGCGGCGGCTCGCACCACCCGTCTTGTAGGTGGCAGGACAGGACCTGTCGTTGGCTGGGAAACCGATCTGCTGGGGGTCAGTGGGCAAAGCGAGCGTCAGTGGGCAGAGTGGGGGATGAGTGGGAAGAGCAGGGGTTAGTGGGCAGAGTCATTGGGCAGAGCAGGGGTCAGTGGGCAGAGCTGGGGTCTGTGGGCAGAGCTGGGGTCAGTGGGCAGAGCTGGGGTCAGTGGGCAGAGCTGGGGTCAGTGGGCATGGTCAGTAGCCAGAGGGGGGGGTAAGTGGGCAGAGCAGGGTCAGTGGGCAGAGCGGGGGTGAGTGGGCAGAGTGGGGGGTGAATGGGCAGAGCAGGGTCAGTGAGCAGGATTTGGGGGTCAGAGGTCAGAGCAGGGTCATAGCGGGGGTCAGTGGTCAGAGCAGGGGTTAGTGGGCAGAGTGATTGGGCAGAGCAGGGGTCAGTGGGCACAGTCAGTAGGCACAGCAGGGGTTAGTGGGAAAAATCAGTGGGCAGAGCAGGGGTGAGTGAGCAGAGCAGGGGTGAGTGGGCACAGTCAGTGAGCAGAGCAGGGGTCAGCGGGCAGAGCGGGGGTGAGTGGGCAGAGCAGGGTTTAGTGGGCATAGCAAGGGTTATTGGGCACAGTCAGTGGGCAGAGCAGGGGTTAGTGGGCAGAGCGGCGGTCAGTGGGCACAGTGAGTGGGCAGAGAAGGGTCAGTGGGTAGAGCATGGGTGAGTGGGCACGGTCAGTTGGCAGAGCAGGGGTCAGTGGGCATGGTGAAAGGGCAGAGCGGGGGGTGAGTGAACAGAGGGTGGTCAGTGGGCAGAGCAGGGTCAGTGGTAAAAGCAGGGGTGAGTGGGCAGAGTGGGAGTAAATGAGCAGAGCAGGGTCAGTAGGCAGTGTGAGGGGTCAGTGGGCAGAGCATGGTCAGTGGGCAGTGTGAGGGGTGAGTGGGCAGTGTGAGGGGTCAGTGGGCAGTGTGAGGGGTGAGTGGTCAGAGCAGGGTCAGTGGGCAGCAGGGTCAGTGTGAGGGGTGAGTGGGCAGAGCAGGGTCAGTGGGGTGTGTGAGGGGTCAGTGGGCAGAGCAGGGTGAGTGGGCAGTGTGAGTGGTCAGTGAGCAGAGCAGGGTCAGTGGGCAGAGCAGGGTGAGTGGGCATTGAGGGGTCAGTGGGCAGAGCATGTTCAGTGGGCAGAGGAGGGTCAGTGGGCAGTGTGAGGGGTCAGTGGGCCGAGCAGGGTGAGTGGGCAGAGCAGGGTCAGTGAGGGGTGAGTGGGCAGAGGATGGTCAGTGGGCAGAGCAGGGTCAGT
Organism: Allobates femoralis; assembly: GCA_033576535.1. Classification (NCBI taxonomy): domain Eukaryota; kingdom Metazoa; phylum Chordata; class Amphibia; order Anura; family Aromobatidae; genus Allobates; species Allobates femoralis. The sequence goes on from JARQOC010000002.1 coordinate 392,214,587, forward strand.
GTGAGGGGTCAGTGGGCAGTGAGGGGTGAGTGGGCAGAGCATGGTGAGTGGGCAGAGCAGGATGAGTGGCCAGTGTGAGGGGTCAGTGGGCCGAGCAGGGTGAGTGGGCAGAGCATGGTCAGTGGGCATAGTGGGGGTGAGTGGGCAGAGAGGGGGTGAGTGGGCAGAGAGGGGGTCAGTGGGCAGAGCAGGGTCAGTGGTCAGAGTGGGGGTGAATGGGCAGAGCAGGGTCAGAGAGGGGGTCAGTGTGCAGAGTGGGGGTGAGGGGGCAGAGAGGGGGTCAGGGGGAAGAGTAGGGGGGTGAGTGGGCAGAGTGGGGGTGAGTGGGCAGAGCAGGATGAGTGGGCAGAGCAGGGTGAGTGGGCAGAGTGTGGGTGAGGGGGCAGAGAGGGGGTGAGGGGGCAGAGTAGGGGGGTGAGTGGGCAGAGTTTGGGGGTGAGTGGGCAGAGTGGGAGTCAGTGGTCAGAGTGGGGGTCAGTGGGCAGAGCACGGTCAGGGGCAGAGTGGGGGTCAGTGTGCAGAGTGGGGGTGAGGGGGGCAGAGAGGGGGTGAGGGGTAAGAGTTGGTGGGTGAGTGTGCAGAGTTTGGGGGTCAGTGGTCAGAGTGGGGGTCAGTGGTCAGAGTGGGGGTCAGTGGTCAGAGTGGGGGTCAGTGTGCAGAGTGGGGGTGAGGGGGGCAGAGAGGGGGTGAGGGGGAAGAGTAGGGGGGTGAGTGGGTAGAGTGGGGGTCAGTGGTCAGAGTGGGGGTCAGTGGGCAGAGCAGGGTCAGGGGCAGAGTGGGGGCCAGTGTGCAGAGTGGGGGTGAGGGGGGCAGAGAGGGGGTGAGGGGGAAGAGTAGGGGGGTGAGTGGGCAGAGTTTGGGGGTCAGTGGGCAGAGTGGGGGTCAGTGGTCAGAGTGGGGGTCAGTGGGCAGAGCAGGGTCAGAGTGGGGGTCAGTGTGCAGAGTGGGGGTCAGTGTGCAGAGTGGGGGTCAGTGTGCAGAGTGGGGGTCAGTGTGCAGAGTGGGGGTGAGGGGGAAGAGTTGGTGGGTGAGTGGGCAGAGTGGGGGTGAGTGGTCAGAGTGGGGGTCAGGGACAGAGTGGGGGTGAGTGGTCAGAGTGGGGGTCAGGGACAGAGTGGGGGTGAGTAGGCAGAGCAGGGTCAGGGGCAGAGTGGGGGTCAGTGTGCAGCGCAGGGGGATGAGTAGGCAGAGTAGGTTAGATCGGAACAGGACCTTTGATGACGTCACGATCATGTGATCTGTGACTCCACCCATCATCGTGACGTCATCAGAGGTCCTCAAGCAGGTTGAAGAGAGATCGCGTCTGGCTGGAAGGAGCTGTGGTAAGAGGCCGGGGGGGGGGGTGACCGGACAGTGGAGGGGGTCTGTGCTGACGTGGGGGGGGGGGTGACCGGAGAGTGGGGGGGGGAGCGATCGGGGAGCGGAGGGGCAGTGGTGATAGGCTGGGGGTGACCGGGCAGTGGAGGATGGCTATGGTGACAGGCAGGGGGGTGATGGGGCAGCGGGGGGAAGTGTTGTGACAGGCGGGGGTGAGCGGGCAGTGGAGGATGGCTATGGTGATAGGCAGGGGGGTGATGGGGCAGGCAGCGCGGGCAGGAGGAGGATCATCACTATTAATATGTGTGCTGACAGCGGTGACGGCTCGCAATGGCCGCTTCGCGGCCAATGCTTCGGCGTGATGACGTCACAGAGTGTGACATAGCCACGGCACGTCGGGGGCCGACATGAAAATGCCTTCGGCAATTATAGAGTAGATGTGTAATCAATACCTCTCCGAGGAAGGCGCTGTCTGAAACGTATGTCAGAGGGGTCAGGTGTGCTCTAAGATGTAAGTAAATCATGCTCATGCAATTCAAGTAACTGTTTAAATCTGTGGGCTAGGGTATACTGTAGCTCTTATTGGGGGCCTTTCCTTTTCTTGTTAACACTTGCTACAACCTGTTAATCCTTTATACAGCTCTGGCAAAAATTAAAGGTACCATCACACGCGGCAATATTGCTTGCAATTTCACTCGCAATTTGCTGGTTGCAGTGAAATCATGGACACATTGTTCTATTTTGTTGCCATGTACAAATGTAACAATGTGTCCATGATTTCACTGCAACCAGCAAATTGCGAGTGAAATTGCAAGCATTATTGCCTCATGTGACGGTACCTTAAGAGACCACTGCAAAATTTTCAGTTTCTCTGATTATTCTCTTTATAGGTATATTTTTTAGTAAAATGTAAATTGTTCTTTTATTGTATAAATTACTGACATGTTTCCAAAATTTAAAGCTAAAAATGTTGTATTTATTAGCAGCAAATGAGAAATCATCAAAATAATAAAAAAGAAACCGTGCTTTCAGACCTCAAATAATGCCAAGAAAACAAGTTCATATTCATTTAGAAATAACAATACTAATGTTTTAACTCAGGAAGTATTCAGAAATCAATATTTGGTGGAATAACCATGATTTTTAATCAGATTTCATGCATTTTGGCTTGCTTTCCACCAGTCTTTTACACTGTTTTTAGGTGACCTTATGTCACTCCTGTCACAATTATTTAAGCAGTTCTTCTTTGTTTGATGGCTTGTGACTATCCATCTTCCTCTTGTTTACATTCCAGACGTTTTCAATGGGGTTCAGGTCTGGAGATTGGGCTGGTCATGACATGGTCTTGATATGGTGCTCCTTCATCCACACATTGAGTGACCTAGCTGTGTGGCATGGGACATTGTCTTGCTGGAAAATACAGTCCTCAGAGTTGGGGAACATTGCCTGAGCAGGAAGTAGGAAGTGTTTTTCAAGAATAACCTTGTATGCGGCTTGATTCATACGTCCTTTGCAAAGATTAACCTGCCCAATTCCAGCCTTGCTGAAGCATCCACCGATCATCACCAATCCTCCACCAAATTTCACAGGGGGAGCAAGACACTGTGGCTTGTACACCTCTCCAGGTCTCCGTCTAACCATTAGATGACAAGGTGTTGGGCAAAGCTGAAAATTAGACTCATCAGAGAAGATTACCTTACTCCCAGTTCTCTATGATCCAACCCTTATGGTCTTTGGCAAACTTCAGCCAGGCTCTCCTTTGCTTCTCATTGATGAAAGGCTGTTTTCTAGCTTTATATGACTTGAGCCCTCCCTCTAGGAGCCTGTTACAAACTGTTCTTGTCGTGCACTTCACTCCAGCTGCCATTTGCCATTCCTTCTGTAGATTACTTGATGTCATCCTGTGGTTGCTGTGTGACATTCAAATAAGATGATGGTCATTCTGTTCAGTGGAAAGTCACTTTTGCCCTCTGCCAGTCTGTAGCTTTGTTGTCCCCAATGTATGCTGCTTGACCTTGTTGTAGTGGACTGCTGTCTCGAAATTTTAAGGATGGAGGCAACATGACGTTCACTGTATCCCTCTTCCATTAAAGCCAAAATTGAGCCCTTCTTTTCCTCAAGACTTTTCTTTTCAACTCCTTTGGCATGGTTAAAAGTTATTGTTTCATTCAAATTATTTTTGGGCTATTCCGAGCACTTGTTTTGACATACAGCTTGTCCTATTGCAAGAGGATTGTGAAGACCACAGCAGTGTTTTTTATACTTTCCCCCATTAAATAGGATTTGGTTCAGGTGATCATCTAATCAGAAGCACATTAGGTAGAATGAGATGTAGTTTGGTTGGAATTCAACTGACACTGGAATGGAATGACTGTCCAACATGTAGAGATGGTGATTTTTAGAAAACTGTGCAATGGTCTCTTCATTTTTGCCAGAGTTGTATACCGTATATACTCGTATATATAGGGAAAACCTATTGACTCGTGTATAAGCCGAGGGTGGACTCCAGCACAGGTGTACAGCCCCCAGCAGTGTGGTATACAGGCCCCCCAATGGTAGTATACAGCAGCCTCCCCAGTGGCATATACAGGCCCCAGTAGTATATACAGCAACCCCAGTGGTATACAGCAGCCTCCCCAGTGGTATATACAGACCCCACCAGTATATACAGCAGCCCCAGTGGTATATACAGCAGCCCCAGTGGTATATACAGCAGCCCCAGTGGTATACAGGCCTCAGCAGTATATACAGCAGCCCCCAGGGGTTATACAGCAGCCCCCAGGGGTTATACAGCACCCCCCAGGGGTTATACAGCAGCCCCAGGGGTTACACAGCGGCCCCCTGGGGGTACCCAACAGCCCTCAGGGGGTACCCAGCAGCCCCCTGGGGGTACCAACAGCCCCCTGGGGGTACCCAACAGCCCCCTGGGGGTACCAACAGCCCCCTGGGGGTACCCAGCAGCCCCCTGGGGGTACCCAACAGCCCCCTGGGGGTACCAACAGCCCCCTGGGGGTACCCAGCAGCCCCCAGGGGGTACCCAGCAGCCCCCAAATGCTGGCACTCGCCCCCCTTGTAAGGCTTCCCCCCCCCCGCTGCTTCTCTTACCATCCCGGTGTTCTGATCAGCACCGCTCCTCGGTGCTTCTTCTTCATGCTCCGTCCTCGCTGAATCCGGGATCTCCGGCCGTCGCGCGATGACGTCATATGCCTGCGACGGCCAGAGATCCCGGATGCAGCGAGGACGGGAGGATGAAGAAGGAGCACCGAGGAGCGGCACTGATCAGAAGACCGGGATGGTAATATATAAGCAGCGGGGGGGGGGGGGCCCTTACAAGGGGGGACAGTGTCAGCTTTTGGGGGGCATATATGCACTGTTTCCCCCTGCCGCTGATTGACAGGGGGAAGCAGTGCATATATAATGAGCGGCCCCACGTGACGGGGCCGCTCATACAGCAGCCTCCCCCCGCCTCCTCCAGCCTCCACAGCCCAGAGGTACCGTAGTGACTCGTGTATAAGCCGAGGGGGAGACTTTTCAGCCCAAATTTTGGGCTGAAAAACTCGGCTTATACACGAGTATATACGGTAATTTGATCTGTTGCGGGCTCATATATATTACTTTATTTTCTGTGGCAATTAACTACCTTTTGTTTGCATGTTATAACATTGCTGTCTTGCACATTGTGCGGTCCTTTGACCCTTCAGTAATGAATTACACAGTCTTACAAAACTATATATCAGCTCATGATATCAAGATAATTATCTGCTGTTTAATTCTATGCACAGAAGCATGTTAGATCATATGCTTTGATCCTGTAACTTGCACATAGGTATTGACAGTAATTACACACTTGTTAAATACTAGATGGAGGCCCAATGCTATCGCATCGGGAGGGCAGTGATGGCACAATGGGGTGGGCTCTGTGGCTATTCTTCCCCCTCCCCACAGTCTCTGACTGCCCGTTCTCTCTTCCCCTATGTGCAGTTTCATTTGAGCTGTCTTCCTCCTGTGCACTTTCCCTCGTGTGCTCTCTCCCTTGAATTGTCTCCCTATGTGGGTGCGCTCCGCCCTTGTGTGCTGTCTCTCCCCCCCCCCCCCGTGCCCCGTGCTGTCTTCTCCCATCATATGCTCTCTCCATTGTGCTGTCTTCCCCCTGTGCACTCTCTTCCCAATATGTAATGTATGTAAATAAGTACATTTTTACTTAAAAACCTGTTTCTGTGTTTATTTTAATTGAGAAAGTGTTTAATTTCCTGGTAAAAAATGTGGAGGGCTTTGCTCAAATTTCTATTGCCAGCGCATATAAACCAAGCAGCTACTGGCTGTCAACCCCTGCTGCCTGGTGTTACCGTCACTGACAATGAAAAATACAGCAAAGACCTTTTTTTTTTTTACTTATTTAAATAAATAATTAAAAGAAAAAAAATTGGCATGAGCTTCACTATTTTCTATTGCCAGCCAAGGTAACACAGGCAGCTGAGGGCTGGAATTTTCAGCGTGGTAAGGCCCAAGTGTCCTGGGCCCCGTACCCTGAAAATTGCAGCCAGCAGCTGCCCCAAAATTGGCACCTCCATGACATGCCAAAACTGGTGGTTACCCCACTCTTCCGGGTGCCGTGTAGCAGTGGCAGACTGGGTAATAAAGCGGTTGATGTCAGCTTTTTTTGGCAGTTGATGTCAAACCCCATTGCTAATGTCAGCCATCAGTATGACAGCCAGCCATTAGCAATACTTTCAGTAGAGAGAAAAAAAAAGACAAAGAGAAATAAGTCTTTTATTACATACAAAACAGACAGACTTGTTATCCACGTTATTAGCTCCCACCAATTTCCCCTCAAACGTAATCCAGTAATTACCATAATCTTGCAGTGGGGCGGTGTGATGTGTCACACTGCCACCATCTTTGTATACCCGAGTGTCCAAAGATGGCGGCCGTGTAAGTGTGTATGTGTGTATCCCCGCCACATGACGTGACCTGGTGTGTTTCTGTGTGTGTCCCCACCGCGACACGTGTGTATATGTGGACCCGCTGCATCACGTAACCCACCATGTGTGTATAAGTCAATGTACCCGCGCATGTCATATGATCCGCTGTGTGTGTCTGTATGTGTGTATATGTGTATGTCCCCGGCCCGTCACTTGACCCATCAAGTGTATGTGTATATATGTGTGTTTGTGTATGATGTGACCTGTCGCATGTGTATAAGTCTTTATATATGTGTATAACGTGACTCGCCACATGTGCATGTGTGTGTGTGTGTGTATAGGTTTGTATGTACATGTGTATATGTGTATGATGTGACATGGCGGGTCACGTCAGATACACACATTTATAAAAACATATGTATACAGGCAGACACATGTACACCCACAGGTGCATACACACACACACACATGTACACACAGGTATAGCACACACATGTGTACAGACACACATGTACACAGATGTGTGTGTATATACATATATGTATGTGTGTGTGTGTGTCTCTATGTGTGTACATGTGTATGTCCCTGGCACATCACGTGACCCATCATGTGTGTATGTGTATATATGTGTGTTTGTGATGTGACCCACCGCGTGTCTGTATATGTGTATGACATGACTGCGTGAGTATATGTGTATGTCGTGACCCACCGCGTGTGTATATATATCTATATATTAGTAAAAAGAGCAGCACGGCTTCTGCAGTGGGTGCAAATCAATCCAAGCAATAATTCTGTTTGCTATTCATACGATACCAAAAATCAATGCAGCACTCCAAATCAAGTGTCCAAAATCTGCCTTCATTAGGCCATCAATTGCAGTGTGCAACGTTTCAGGCCCAGTCACCCTTCTTCTAGCAACTAGTCATAGCTAGGCTAGTCCTTATATACATACTCATTTGCATAATCAATCAAATTCTCATTATCTTAAATCCTTGTTACATTCATTTACAATGTGCTCATACAATGTGCAATTGCCTAGTTCTACATACAATAACATATCCTTCTGTATTCATTACTAAACAATCATTTAATGTCATGGCAATGGCCTCAGAAGCACAACACTGAGCATGACTGAACAAAGAATCCAGCGTTTACATGTGGATAATGGTGGTTGCAGTGATTAAAGGTACATATAGGGTGACTGATGCTAATAATTGATATTGGAGCACCTGCACCTGCAGTAATTATCTCTAGTAATGCTTAAGTAAATGATGCAAGATGGAAATGATTGTTTAGTAATGAATACAGAAGGATATGTTATTGTATGTAGAACTAGGCAATTGCACATTGTATGAGCACATTGTAAATGAATGTAACAAGGATTTAAGATAATGAGAATTTGATTGATTATGCAAATAAGTATGTATATAAGGACTAGCCTAGCTATGACTGGTTGCTAGAAGAAGGGTGACTGGGCCTGAAACGTTGCACACTGCACTTGATGGCCTAATAAGGGCAGATTTTGGACACTTGATTTGGAGTGCTGCATTCCTTTTTGATATGGTGTGTATATATATATATATATATATATATATATATATATATTAATATATATATATATATATATATATATATATATATATATATATATATATATATAAATAAAACGTGACTCACCACATGTGTGTAGGTGTATTTTTGTATGTGTATGTACATGTGTGTATATGTGCATGAAGTGACACAGTAGGTCACGTCATAGACATACACACACACACACATGCATACACACACACGTACACAGGTATACAGACACACATGTACACTCATGTATATTTGTATATGTCCCCAGCATGTCACGTGATCCGTCGTGTGTATGCGTTTGTGTGTGACATGACCCATCGTGCCTGTATGTGTATATGTGCATGATGTAACTGCATGAGTGTGTGTATATATGTGTATGTCGTGACCTGCCGCATGTGTATATATGTCTATGTACAGGGTTACACCTAAATAAAATGGGAATGGTGGGTGATATCAACTTCCTCTTTTTGTGGCACATTAGTATATGGGAGAAAACGTTTCCAAATGGGTGGTGACCATGGTGGCCATTTTGAAGTCGGCCATTCTGGATCCAACTTTATTTTTTTCAATGGAAAGAGGGTCATGTGACACATCAAACATGTTGAGAATTTCATAAGGAAAACAATTGTGTGCTTGATTTTAACGTAAGTTTATTCTCTCATGAGTTAGTTACAAGTTTATGACCACTTATAAAATGTGTTTAAAGTGCTGGATTGTCAATGCAACCCTCTTCTCCCACTCTTGACACACTGATAGCATTTCTTCTGCGTTGTTGCTATCACAGGCTTCCAGTATTTGTTGTTTCAGATGCGGCACATCTCGTATCTTCACAGCATATACAATTGCCTTCAGATGACCTCAAAGATAAAAATGTAAGGGGGTCAGATCGGGAGACCTTAGTGGCCATTCAACTGGTCCACGATGACCAATCCACTTTCCAGGAAACTGTTCATGTAGGAATTGCTCAGACCTGACACCCATAATGTGGTGGTGAACCATCTTGTTGGAAAATCTCAAGGAACATGCCATCTTCAGTCAGGGGTGCACCGAGCCCCACTGCCGCCTGAGCCGCGGCACTGATTAGGGTGGGGGGGGGGTGCTACTGATGCCTGGGGCTGCCGCCCCTCCTACTGGGACCGGGTCGCCACTGCCGCCTGAGCCGCGGCAGTGATTGCTGGCCGCGGCCGTGAGTACCGGGGGAGGGGGGGTGCTACTGATGCCTGGGGCCCCTGCCGCCCCTTCTGTGCCTCTCCCCCGGCGGTCGCCACTTACCTCCGGTGCGCGGGGTGAGCGGCCGGCGCCATGACAGGGGGAGGCTGTTTGCATTCAGGCGCCGCCCCCTTCTGCACAGCCGCTCCCCCTGCCGGCTGCCGCCTGAATGACAGGGCTCACACTGTCCAATGGACGGTGCGGCCCTGTCTTCAGTGCATAAAGAAGGCAACACATCATCATGTAACAATTTCAGATATCCAGTGGAATTGAGGTTTCCATTGATGAAGAATGGTCCCACTATCTTTATACCCGATATACTGTACCATACCATCAATTTTTGTGTTCCAACACTCTTGAAGGGATCTATCCACTGTGGGTTAGTGTCAGACCAATAGCGGTGGTTTTGTTTGATAACTTCACCATTCACAAAAAAGTTTGCCTCATCACTGAACATAATGTTCTGTGTAAACTGAGCGTCCTGTTCCAATTTTTATTTTGTCCATTCTGCAAATTCAGTGCACCGATCTGGGTCATCCTAGTTGAGATCCTGCAGCAGCTGGATTTTGTAAGGGTGCCATTTGTGAGTAGCTAATATCCTCCTAATGGTACCTTTACACGCCGCGACGGCAGGCTGGATACATCCCGCTACAGGCTACAAATGTAGCTTGTAGCGCCAATGTAGCCCGTCGTAGCGGCGTCTGAAGACGTGACGCTACAGCCGGCAACAGATACATCTGTTTCCTAGGTCTGCTCAAAAACTGATGGCTACAACGCCGATGGTAGCGAGCTGTATCGGCGTGTAAAGAGGCAACGGAAGGGAACTCGGGACAGCCTGCGATGTAGCTGCAATGTAGCTAAGGCATGACCCTGGCTCCGTGTTACCGCGCCCCATGTGCGATCATTGGTGGAAGCTGCTGCATGACGATTGGTAGTCGCTGCATAGGGAGGCATATTTAAAGGAGCTGACGAGTCACACTATACAATTGCTCGAGCGTGCTGTATTACTCAGCCTCCTGCGTTGCCTGCCCAATCAGGATGTTATTGCTTCGTCCTATCAGCGTACGGACGGCTCGTAATCCACAATTGTAGCACGCCTATGTGCTGGCCCTGCTGCACCAGGTCCGCCCATAGTAGCTGGTTATAGCGGTGTGTAAATGAGCTACAGCTGGCTACTTGAGACACCCGGCGATGTAGCTAGCTATAGATGTAGCGTGGCGTAGCGCATCTTGTGGCGGCGTGTAAAGGTGATGCGTTGACCGTTTGTAACCGTTTGAGCGTGCTCGTGCACGTGAAGTAGCGGGATGTATCCAGCCTGCCGTCGCGGCGTGTAAAGGTACCTTAAGGGATGTTCGACTGATGCCACTCTCCAGTGACATGCGGCGAGTGCTACACTGTGGGCTCTTGCTGAATGAAGCTAGGACTGTCACTGATGTTTCTTCATTATTGACAGTTTTCTGGAGTCCACATTTTGGCAAATCCAACACTGAACCTGTTTCACAAAATTTGGGAAGCAGATTGCTAACTGTAGCATAGCAGATGGGTGGTGTTGTAGGTGTCTTGCATTGAAATCTGCTGCAATCAGGGCCGGCCTTATGTTGAATGGTGCCCTGTGCGAATTTGCCTTATGGCGCCCCCACGCCATTTCTTACTCAGAACACATGAGCATACATGTTTGTACATGATCTATTCATGGTCTTCAAGGAGAGCAGGGAGGGGCGTTGCTATGCTAGGGTCAGAAAAAATCAGGGACCCAAGACCTATATCCTCTCCCACCTGTCATTACCAACCTCCCATATATAGAGGTGTTACCTGTCATCTTACAGGAGGAGGAGGTGAGCTGTGATATCACCTATTGTGAATGGTGGATCCTGTGTTATCTACTGTATATAGAGGTGTTATCAGTCATTGTACAGGAGGAGGTGAGCTGTGATATCATCTATTGTGAATGGTGGATCCTGTGTTATCTACTGTATATAGAGGTGTTATCAGTCATTTTACAGGAGGAGGTGAGCTGTGATATCACCTATTGTGAATGGTGGATCCTGTGTTATCTACTGTATATAGAGGTGTTATCAGTCATTGTACAGGAGGAGGTCAGCAGTGATATCACCTATTGTGAATGGTGGATCCTGTGTTATCTACTGTATACAGAGGTGTTATCAGTCATTGTACAGGAGGAGGAGGTGAGCTGTGATATCACCTATTGTGAATGGTGGATCCTGTGTTATCTACTGTATATAGAGGTGTTATCAGTCATTGTACAGGAGGAGGTGAGCTGTGATATCACCTATTGTGAATGGTGGATCCTGTGTTATCTACTGTATATAGAGGTGTTATCAGTCATTGTACAGGACGAGGAGGTGAGCTGTGATATCATCTATTGTGAATGGTGGATCCTGTGTTATCTACTGTATATAGAGGTGTTATCAGTCATTGTACAGGAGGAGGAGGTGAGCTGTGATATCACCTATTGTGAATGGTGGATCCTGTGTTATCTACTGTATATAGAGGTGTTATCAGTCATTGTACAGGAGGAGGAGGTGAGCTGTGATATCATCTATTGTGAATGGTGGATCCTGTGTTATCTACTGTATATAGAGGTGTTATCAGTCATTGTACAGGAGGAGGAGGTGAGCTGTGATATCATCTTGTGAATGGTGGATCCTGTGTTATCTACTGTATATAGAGGTGTTATCAGTCATTGTACAGGAGGAGGAGGTAAGCTGTGACATCATCTATTGTGAATGGTGGATCCTGTTTTATCTGCTGTATATAGAGGTGTTGACTCTTAAATAATGCAGCATTTCAAATAAGAACATACTCCAAAAGCTTCTGGGGACCGAGACAGATAGGAGAGTAGCAAGAAAGGCTAGTCCCTGGTGAATTCACCGCATTTGCGTGTATACGGAGAGACCGGTCACTCAGGGCAGTCAGCAGGGAGAAGCCTTCAGGGAACAGACTTTCTGACTAGTCTCCAGCAAGATTTGATCCCTGACAGAACCCCCCTATAGTATTCCACATAGTATATTGCACCCCCAAATTCCTCCATATATTATGCACCCCAATAGACCTCCATATAATATAATGCACCCCATAGTCCTCAATATAGAATAATGCACCACCACAGTCCTACATATAGTATACTAGATGGCGGCCCGATTCTAAAGAATCGGGTAGTCTAGAATCCATATATAGTTTATTTACTAATAGTTAGGGGAGTGCGGTGAAATGAATTGTGTGTATACAGGTGGCTCAGTGGGTAGCAGAGTATACGGTTGCTCAGTGGTTAGCACTGCGCGGTGGCTCAGTGGTTAGCACTGCGCGGTGGCTCAGTGGTTAGCACTGCGCGGTGGCTCAGTGGTTAGCACTGCGCGGTGGCTCAGTGGTTAGCACTGCACGGTGGCTCAGTGGTTAGCACTGCGCGGTGGCTCAGTGGTTAGCACTGCGCGTGGCTCAGTGGTTAGCAGTGAGTGCGGTGGCTCAGTGGTTAGCAGTGAGTGCGTGGGCAGAGTGGTCAGCGCAGCGCCGTGGGCAGAGTGGTCAGCACAGCACCGTGGGCAGAGTGGTCAGCACAGCGCCGTGGGCAGAGTGGTCAGCACAGCGCCGTGGGCAGAGTGGTCAGCACAGCGCCGTGGGCAGAGTGGGCAGCGCAGTGCCGTGGGCAGGGTGGTCAGCGCAGCGCCGTGGGCAGGGTGGTCAGCGGTGGGGGGGACGGACACACACACAGACACACACTCCGATATATTTACCACCGTCCCTGCTTCTTCCCTGCCACCTGCGTCTTCCTGAGTCCTCTGTTCTGCCGACATGTCGCCGCACCCAGGACTGGATCCAATATGGCGTCCGGGAACTCTCGGTGGCCCGATTCTAACGCATCGGGTATTTTAGAATATAGAAATATAGATTGCATGGGGAAGGCGGTGAGGGCTGAATTGGGAGGAACTTTGAAGAAGGAGCGGCCGGTGAAGAGCGGCGTGGCAGGGGGGAGGAGGGAGGACAGAACAGCAGGGGGGAGGAGGATGGAGGACAGAGGAGGTAGCGGCGGGATGTGGGAGGATGTAGCAGCACAGGCAGGGGGAGGAAGGAACGGCAGGGGGAGGATGGAGCACAGAGCGGCAGGGGGAGGAGGACGGAGGATGAAGCGGCGGGGTGGGGGAGGATGGAGCAGCACAGGCAGGGGGAGGACAGAGGATGGAGTGGCAGAGGGGAGGGGACAAAGGAAGGAGGAGGAAGCGTTGCGGTGGGGGAGGATGGAGCGGCACAGGCAGGGGGAGGATGGAGCGGCAGGGGAGGATGAAGCACAGAGCGGCGGGGGAGGTGGAGGACAGGATGAAGCGGCGGGGTGGGAGAGAACAGAGCAGCATAGGCAGGGGGAGGACGGAGGATAGAGTGGCGGAGGTGAGGAAGGCAAAGGAAGGAGGAGGAAGCGGTGGGGTGGGGGAGGATGGAGTGGCACAGGCAGGGGGAGGACAAAGCGGCATGGGGAGGACAAAGCACAGAGTGGCGGGAGGGAGGAGGGTGTAGGATGAAGCAGCGAGGTGGGGGAGGACGAAGCAGCACGGGCAGGGGGAGGACGGGGGATGGAGTGGCGGAGGTGAAGAGGACAAAGGAAGGAGGAGGAAGCGGTGGGGGAGGATGGAGCGGCACAGGCAGGGGGAGGACGGAACGACAGGGGGAGGACAGAGCGGCAGGGGGAGGACAGAGCGGCAGGGGGAGAACAGAGCGGCAGGAGGAGGACAGAGGACGAAGCGGTGGGGTGGAGGAGGATGGAGAAGCCCAGGCAGGGGGAGGATGGAGTGGTGGAGAGGAGGCGGACAAAGGAAGGAGGAGGAAGCGGTGGAGGAGGATGGAATGGTACAGGCAGGGGGAGGACGGAGCACAGAGCGGTGGGAGGAGGAGGATGGAGGACAAAGCGGCGAGGTGAGGGAGGATGGAGCACTGTAAGGCAGCTTAGTGGTTAGCAGAGTATACAGGGGTTCAGTGGTTAGCAGAGTATAGGGTGGCTCAGTGGTTAGCAGTGCGCGGTGGCGCAGTGGTTAGCACTGCGCGGTGGCTCAGTGGTTAGCACTGCGCGGTGGCTCAGTGGTTAGCACTGCGCGGTGGCTCAGTGGTTAGCACTGCGCGGTGGCTCAGTGGTTAGCACTGAGCTGTGGCTCAGTAGTTAGCACTGCGCGGTGGCTCAGTGGTTAGCAGCGAGTGCGGTGGGCAGAGTGGTCAGCGCAGCGGCGCTGTGTGGGCAGGGTGGTCAGTGAAGCGGCGCTGTGTGGGCAGGGTGGTCAGCGCAGCAGCGTGGTGGGCAGGGTGGTCAGTGCAGCGGGGCTGTGTGGGCAGGATGGTGAGTGCAGCGGCGCTGTGTGGGCAGGGTGGTCAGCGCAGCGGCGCTGTGTGGGCAGAGTGGTCAGCGCAGGGCAGAGTGGTCAGCGGTGGGCAGAGTGGTCAGCGGTGGGCGGACGGACACACACTCCGATATACTTACCACCATCCCTGCTTCTTCCCTGGCGCCTGCGTCTTCCTGAGTCCCGACATGTCGCTGCACCCAGGACTGGATCCAATATGGCGTCCGGGAACTCTTGCGAGACTTCCCGGACGCCATCTTGGAGAAAGTATGTCGCCACCCCTGGAGCCATGGATCCAATATGGTGTCCGGGAAGTCTCGCGAGACTTCCCGGACGCCGTATTGGATCCAGTTCTCCAGGGGCGGCGACATGTCGGCGGTGGAGAAGACGGAGGAGAGGTGGTAAGTATAGGCGACTGTGTGTGCCTGTGTTGTGTGTGTGGTGTGTGTGTGGTGTGTGTATGTGTTAGGGGCTGCCATAAGCGTAGCGGGCTCTATGAGTCCCGGCTCCCGCTTACGGCCGCCATCTTGGCTCACCCTGAGCGGGTGTAGCTCTGCCGGACGTTGGGACAAAGTGACGGATGTGAGGTCACAAATCCTTCCGGCTTTTATATACAAGATTGCACACCCACAGACCTCCATATAGAATAATGCACCCCCACATTTCTCCATATAGAATAATGCACCCACACAGTTCTCTATCTAGAATGCACACCCAAAGTCCTCCATTTAGTATAATGCACGCCACAGTCCTCCGTATAGTATATTGCACACTTAAAGCATGACATATAGTACAATACACCCCCACATTCCTCCATATAGTATAATGCTCCGCTCCGTACACCTCGTACACACACGGCTCTGCTTGGTACACTTCGTACACACGCGGCTCTGCTCCATACACCTCGTACACACTCAGCTCCACTCCATACACCTCGTACACACTCGGCTCCACTCCATACACCTCGTACACATTCGGCTCCGCTCCATACACCTCGTACACATTCGGCTCCGCTCCATACACCTCGTACACACACGGCTCCGCTCCGTACACCTCGTACGCACGTGGCTCCGCTCCATACACCTCGTACACACACGGCTCTGCTTGGTACACCTCGTACAAACTCGGCTCCACTCTGGAAACACACGGCTCCGCACACCTCATACACGTGGCTCAGCTCCGTACACACGTTACTCTGCTCAGTACACCTCATACACACTCAGCTCCGCTCCGTACACACGCGGCTCCGCTCTGCACACCTCGTGCACACTTGGCTCCGCTCCGTACTCCTCGTGCACACTCGGCTCCGCTCCGTACACCTCGTACACACTCGGCTCTGCTCCGTACACCTCGTACACACTTGGCTCTGCTCCGTACACCTCGTACACACTCGGCTCTGCTCCGTACACTTCGTACACACTCGGCTCTGCTCCGTACACCTAGTACACACTGGGCTCCGCTCTGTACACCTCGTACACACGTCTCCGCTCCGTACCGTACACCTCATACACACGCGGCTCCGCTCCGTACACCACGTACACACACGTCTCCGCTCCGTACACCTCATACACACTCGGCTCCGCTCCGTACACCTCATACACACTCGGCTCCGCTCCGTACACCTCATACACACTCGGCTCCGCTCCGTACACCTCGTGCACACGCGACTCCGCTTCATACACCTCATACACACTCGGCTCCGCTCCGAACACCTCATACACACTCGGCTCCACTCCTTACACCTCATACACACGCAGCTCTGCTACATTCACACTATACATCCCTCTTGATCCCACACAAACTCACCTCATCCATTTCTTCACCTCTTCACTTCCTGCTTGGTGGAAGCTGCCCTGCATACTCGGAGATGCTGATCATGTGACCCCTGACTCCTCCCCTCCATTGACATCATCACAGGTCCTGTAAGCACAGGCCTGTGCAGCTCCACAGGTGGGCTCACACTGCAGGGTGGGGGGGATAACGCGGCGGCAGCGGCCAGGACTATAGTAGAGAGAGTGGCATCAGCAGGGAGCCCGCGCTACCACCGGGCGCCCCTGCGGATGCCATCCTCTGTCTACTAGCAGCCGCACAGATCTAGCAAAGCCCCTGGGAGCGGGAGCAGGGCAGCAAATAACAATGACAGCTGTCTCCCTGCGGCGCCCCCTGGAGCGTGGCGCCCTGTGCGGCCGCACGACTCGCACATGCCAAAGGCCGGCCCTGGCTGCAATGACCCGTGTACTGCGTTCACCAGACATCAACACAATTTCTATCAGCTTCTCACATGTTAACCTCTGCAACATGTCAATGGCTGTAAACAAAGAGAAACTTGAAAATAACTAATAAAACAATAAAGTTACATTAAAACCAAGCATTGGTTTTTCTTATGAAATTCTCAATAAGTTTAATGTGTCACATGACTCTCTTCCCATTGAAAAAAATAAAGTTGGATCAAAAATGGCCAACTACAAAATGGCCGCCATGGTCACCACCCATCTGAAAACATTTTTCCCCTCCCATATACTAACGTGCCATAAACAGGAGGTGGATATCACCAACCATTCCCATTTTATTTAGGCGTATCCATATAAATAAGTGTCTCGCCACGTTTGTGTATATGTTTGTGTGCGTGTTTACAGGTGTGTGTATATGTGTGTATGTACATGTGTATATGTGTGTGTGCAGGGTTGAACCTAGCCTCCCTGGTGCCTGTAGCGAACTTCAGAGCTGTGTCCCCTCCAACGTAGTAATTTTTTTAAATCTGTAGAAATAAATCTGGTGCAAACAGATTTATATATATCCTGTAAAATGAGGAAAATAGTGGATATTTTAATTTAGAGAAATCAAAACAAAAAGCTGTCCAAACACAAGGATGTCAGCACCATCACACGTGCATACAAGAACCACACAGAAGAATCCAGAACCAGGATCATTAATGGCAATGGCAGCTTGGCACAAGCATAGTGACACACAGCGATGGCGGCAGAGCTGTGGTCCTGTAGGCAGACAGTCCTGCATCCTTATAGCACTAGAGGCAGCACTAATTGCCAACCTATTATCTCTGGCACACGCCTACAAAACTCTGTGCAGCTCCAATGTGGCCTCTACCTGGCACTGACTAGTCAGACATGTCCACCATGCTGCACCATCCACACAATACATGTAACGACCTGCAGTCTGAGCATCAACAAGCCGCCAATGCACTAAGCTTATAAAATGGCGCCTCTCCTTCAACAGACCACGTTTCCTTCTCCCAAATTGCTCAGCCAATAAGAAGCACCGCACCGGAACTAATAGCAGGAGTCTTACAATTGGGTTGAGTAAGGAATGTGGGAGCGAGAAGGGGGACGAGCGCCACCGACCAACCGCTGCTCAGGAGAAACATGGCTGGATGCCTTTATGTACTGAGGGGTGGCTCTTGACCTGGTGTGTATGTTATGGCCAATCAGTCCTGCAGCAGAGGGATAATGCATCCTGCACCAGGGGTGCACATAGAAATCCATAGCTGAGCTGAATTTCCAATTGGGTTCACTCCCCCCCTCCCCACCCACAAAAAAAATATTTCCCTGTATCACATAGGTACATATCTAACAACTTTGCAGCCCTTACAAATTAATTTTCCTCCTATTGAAGCCCCTAGATTCCCCTTTCATTGCCCACATAAAGCATGATGCCAACAAAGTACCCCCAAAACATTATATGATTCCCCCAGTGAATAACTCGACAAACACTATATGATTCCCGCTTAGTGCAGTGGCGGCTTGTTGATCCCCCATAGTGAATTCCTCCACAGTACCCTCCATATGACGCTACTGTACCCCTTCAATTACCCTGCCACAGTACGATTCCCAATGACCCTCACACAGCCCTTCATATACAGTATAATGGACCTACAAAAAGTATAATGGCCCCTACACCTCTTCACACTGTATAATGGCCCTCAAGACAGCCCTCAAATAACCTTCTATAAAGTATAAATGTTTCCTCCTAGCCCTCCAAGAATTATCATGTCCCCCACAGAGCCCTCCAAATATTTTAATGGGATCCATATAGTAAAATTGGCTCCATATATTATACTGCTTCCACATAGTCCTCCATATATTATAATGTACCCCCCATAGCTCTCCATATAATATAATGCACCATCCACAGTCCTCCATATAGTATAATGCACCCCATATTCCTCCATATATTATAATGCATCCCACAGTCCTCAATATATTATAATGCACCCCATAGTACTCCATATAGTATAATGTACTCCATATATTATAATGCAACCCCAATAGTTCTCCATATATTATAATGCACCATCCATAGTCCTTCATAAAGTATAATGCAGCTCCCAGTCCTCCATATAGTAAATTGCCAGTGTGTGAATTGTATCAAAGGCAAGGATACAATCTTTGACGTGTATGTATGTCAAAGGTGGTGAAGGGCGTAAATTACATTATATACATGTATACAGCACACATATGCTGGACAACACATGCTCATTACATACACATTATAAATATTTTTGAGACAGTAACACAAGCCACACACACATATACACATACAAAATCCACTCACAGACACAAGCCACGCACACACAGACATGCCACAGAAGCAACACACAGACACACTTGCAACACAGACAAATGCCACACACACAGACACATACATAGACACATGCCACACACAGAGATACAAGCCACACAGACACAAGACACACACAGACACAAGCCACACACCCAGACACAAGAAACAGAGACACAGGCCACACACAGAGACAAGCCACAGACACAAGCCATAGACACTAGCCACACACAGACACATAAGCCACACACACACATACACAAGTCACACACACATAAAGACACAAGCCACACAGACACAGGCCACACACACAAGAGATAGACAAGCCATACACACACACAAGCAACGAATAGACACAAGCCACGAACACACAATCACATGCCACACACAGACACAAGCAACACATATGGACACACACACAAATGCCACACACCCAGACACATGCCACACAGACAAGCCACACACAGACACAAGCCACACAAATAGCCACAAGCCACACACACAGACAAAAGTCATACACAAGCCATGCACAGAGACACATGCCACACAGACACACAGAGACAAGCCACACACAGACACAAAAGTCACATACACAGACACACAAGTCACATACACTCAAGCCCCACACAGACACACAGAGACAAGCCACACACAGACACAAAAGTCACATACACAGACACACAAGTCACATACACTCAAGCCCCACACAGACACAAGCCACACAAGAGACACAAGCCTCACACACAGACACGAGCCACACACACACAGACACAAGCCACACACACACTCCTCTGTGCTGCAGGGAAGGCTGGTGTGCAGCTTCACTTGCCTACAGCAGCTGGGTCCCAGCCCTCCTCCACTCTCTGCCAGGACTGCCCAGCAGGAGATCTATCACCTGGTGGATTGGAGCCGATTTTCCTTAGGATCTAAAGCCCCCTTCACACTAAGCGAGATTGCTGCTAAGTCACAAGTTTGGTTATGTAACAGCGACCTCGCTGTTTGACACTTAGCAGCGACCAGGCCACTGCTATGAGATCGCTGGTCGTGTCTGAGTCGCCTGGACCATTTTTTGATCATTGGAGTCCTGCTGGGCAGCATGCATCGGTGTGTTTGACAGGGACAACGACCAAGGACCTCAATACTACAGGTCTGAGAAACAGGGTCCCAACGACCTCCGTATCATTCCGGATCGTTGTTGCGTCGCTGGTGAGATCTGACTGTTTGACATCTCACAATCCCAACAGCGATGCACCAGCGATTCCTACCAGGTCGTATTGCTGTCGGGATCACTGGTGCGTCACCAAGTGTGACGGTACCCTAACAGAACAAGTGACTGCTCCTCTGTTATGTGCTGTCTGTCACATGTTCTATTCAACGACGCACCATACAGGAGGAGAAGAGCACTGGCCAATCAGCTTTTCTATTAGTCTGATGTGAGAGCGTTCATTGGCCAGTGTTCTTCTCTTGCAGTACATGCCCCCCTCCCTGAGTTGCTGAACCCAGAGGGTAAAAACCAGCGCACGGCCCATAATCATTGATGCACCTTCCCTCAGTATGAAGCTGCACCGCGGGAGAAAGTACCGTAGGATGTCAGGGGAGAGAAGAGCGGCCCAATGCAGGCACCAGCCAACATCTGATAAAACGGCCCTCCGTCCACCCGCAGATGCTGCCCCCATTTTATCAGCAGCTGCCGCCGCCTGTGGCAACTGGCTCGACTTGCCTCATGATAGGTGCGCCCCTGTGTGTGTATATGTGTATGATGTGACACACACATACATTTATACACGTACACACACAGGTATACGTACACATGTATACATACACATGTATACAGACACACACCAGTCTCCCCCTCCTTTCGGTCTCCCCTTCTGCCCCAGGCTCCCCCTCCTGCTGGTCTCCCTTCTGCCGGTGTTACCCGATGCTTCAATGTTGAAGGACCTGTATGACGCGGCTGGGTCGTGTGACCCCACAGCATCACATGACCTGGCTGCATCACACAGATTCTTCAGCACTAGAGTATCGGGTAACACCGGCGAAAGGGGAGACTGGCAGGAGGAGAAGACTGGGGCATAAGGGGAGACCAGCAGGGAGGTGAGACAGGCAGGAGGGGGAGACTGGGGCAGGGGGGAGAGCGAGTGGACTGCTAGGAGGGGGGAGCGGGCAACAGGCTGCAGGGACCAGATGGGGGTGTCAGGCGGCGGAGGTGGTTTCAAGCAGCGGTGTAGGGTCTGCCGGCCGGGAGTGCGGCGATTGCCATATTGGAAGACCCATCGCTTGGGTGTTCCAATATGGCGGTCAAAGTACTTCCGGTCAGCGTGGTGACTTATGGGATTCGGAGATGTCCAAATGGAAGTGGATGACGGACAGTTTAAGGCAATATATAATATAAATATAATATTAATAATTATAAATATTGAAATTACTAATTACTACTATTGATTTCAAGTACTATTCTTCTTAAATACTTCATAAATTACATGTTTAGTGATATAATAGAAAAAAAATTGTTACATGTATAAATAAGTGTTAAAATATTGGTTCTTTTAATCTTGTTCAATCACACTTGAGGATATGATCACTTTTTTTGTTTTGTGTTTTTTCAATGCATTCAGGTTGAAAATGCTGAGCAAGTTGTGTTCTGATGATTAAGATGTATTTATCCTGGCAATTATGATATTTGTTTTTTTGTGTTTCTTTATTGTTGCATATAAATGTTGAATTCAATAACTTGTAATTTGAAAAGAAAAAAGGAAGAAACTCACACAAACATAAAATAGAATTATTCTTATCGTTAATTCGGTTTCTAGGGCCCTTCCACAACAGCATAGGCGGTTACCTCTCCCCTCCCTATTAGGGACAGGAACCACAAGAGAGGTAAAAGGCCCCTCCCACCTCCCCAGTGTCTTACAAAGAACCATAGCATGACAAAAGCAAGACAGAACATTCCATGAAAAACAAGGAAAATAAGGGAGGGAATTAGGTGCTGTCGTGGAAGGGTTCTAGAAACCGAATTAACGGTAAGAATAATTCTATTTTCTCCAGGCCCCTTCCACGACAGCATAGGAGGAATACCAATGAATACAAACCTAGGGCGGGACCACAGCCTGCAGGACCTTCCTGCCAAAGGCCAAATCCTTGGTAGAACCCAAGTCCAAACGATAATGCTTTGTGAAAGTATGCAGGGAGGACCACGTAGCAGCTGTGCAGATCTGCTCAGGAGAAGCCCCTGCATTTTCTGCCCAGTACACTGAGGTAGATCTGGCGGAATGGCCAGTAAACCCAGAAGGCATCAGCAAATGTTAAGACTGGTAGGATGCAGTAATGGCACGTTTAATCCAGCTGGCAATGGTGCACTTCACCACTTTCCTGCCCTTATTGGGACCAAAGGGCTGGATGAGAAGGTTGTGATCAATGCGCCAGGGCGCCATGACCTCCAGGTTATGACGCACTGTTCTGCGAACATCCAAAGAGTGGAACTCGAACTCCTCCTCTTTTGGAATACGAGGAGACTGACAAAAGGAAAGCAGGACGATTGACTGGGAACGATGAAAGTCCGAGACCACCTTGGGTAGAAAAGAAGGGTCCAGCTGAAGCACGATGCAGTCATCACGGACTGTTAAATATGGCTCCCTGATGGACAGAGCCTGAAGTTCCCCCACACGGCGGGTGGTCGTGAATGCCACAAGAAAGGCCGTTTTAGGAGACAGGAGCCGAAGATCACAGGATGACAACGATTCATAGGGGGAACGGGATAAACCAGTCAAGACCACGTTGAGATCCCAGGCGGGAGCAAGAACTCGTATACGAGGACGAATCCTAGAAGCAGACACTATAAATCTACGAATCCAGCAATGAGTCGCCAAATCAGAATAAAAAACGGAGCGGAGAGTAGAAACCTGGACCTTCAACGTGCTAGGCTTAAGTCCCAGGTCCAACCCAGCCTGGAGGAAATCCAAAATTTGCGAGATATCAGGATGGAGTGGGTCCGGAGGGCAAGAACCACACCAGGAGGAGAATTTCTTCCAGACTTTATTATAAATTGCATTGGTGACAGGTTTACAATTCTTCTGTAAAGTAGCCACCACCTTATCAGACAAGCCCTGGGCCTTCAACACCTGGGCCTCAGAAACCAAGCAGCTAAGTTGAGCCTCTGAGGATCCGGATGAAATAGCGGACCTTGCGACAGCAGACTGGGATCTGGGCTCAAAACCACAGGACCATCGACCTGAAGAGATACAATCAAATTGTACCAGCTCCTTTTCGGCCACAGAGAAGCCACCAGGATCGTCAGAACCCCGTCCAATCTGACCTTCCGCAAGGTCTTGGCCAGAAGCGGAATAGGAGGGAAGGCATAGGCCAGATGGAAGTCCTACGTCCGTGAAAAGGCATCCACTCCCATCGCGTCGTCCCGCGTGTTCAGTGAGAAATATGTAGCAACCTTTCGATTGGTGCTGGAGGCGAAGAGGTCGACATCCGGGGTACCCCATCTGGCCACCAGCAAGCAGAAAACTGCCTGATACAGACTCCATTCTCCCGGATGGATGTCTTTGCAGCTGAGAAAGTCCCCCTGAAGGTTCAAGGACCCCTTGAGGTGGACAGCAGAAAAGGAAAAGGAGAAACTGTTCTGCCCAGAAAAATATTCAAGAGGACACAGACCTCAGGGCTTTAGATCATTTCCCGCCTTGATGACGGAGGTAAGCTACCGTGGAGATGTTGTCGGAGTACACCAGAAAGTGGGAACCCTGGACCAGATCGTACGCGGCAAGGAGGGCTTCCTCCACAGCCCTCAACTCCCGGTAGTTGGAAGACTGACAGCTGATTTTCTGATTCCAGTCTCCCTGAAATGGGGTGTGGACAATGACAGCCCCCCACCCCCTCTGGCTGGCATCTGTAGTGAGAGTGATGACTGGGGACTGATCCCAGGCCACCCCCTTTAGCAAGTTCCGGGGATTCAACCACCAGAGGAGAGACGAGGAGACGGGACACAAAAGACTATCGCTTGTTGAGGGACGAAGGCAGACCGTCCCAGTGGGAAAGGACATGGTCTTGAAGAGCTCGAGAGTGGGCTTGAGTCCACATGACCGACGGTATGCAGGATGTCATAGACCCCAGCACCGACATTGTCGTCCGAAGGGTGGGAGAGGACATCCGACACAGCGCGGAAATCTTGGTCCGGAGATCGTCCGGGAGAAAGGAAGCTTGTTCGTCGGAGTCCAACAGCACCCCGAGGAACCTCCTCTTGAAGAATGGCAGGAGATGGGACTTCTGAAGATTGGGGATCCAGCCTAAAGACCTCAGCACCCTGAGGGAATCCTCAACGCCACTCCGGAGGGCCATCTCGGACGGAGCAACGAGGAGAAAGGAAGAAACTCACACAAACATAAAATAAAAAAGGGGGCGTGGGCTGCATCCTGATGTGAGGTGACAGGAATTTGGAGCTCTTGTGTTTTATATAAAGCGACTGGGAATTTAGCCTTTTTAAAGGCTGCTTTCTCAAAAAAAGCATGTATACCAACTTTAAGAACACATAGGATGCATTTTGGACTTTTCAGAAATTGAATCGCTTCAGAATTCGCTTGGATCCAATGCTGAGCCTGGGATCCATATTCCAGGCCTGGGGAACCATTATCCTCTGGTTCCCATTTTCCCTTCTACTCACTGGAGGTGAATTATATCTACAATTTATTCTTTAATAGTTTTATTCAGGATTATTATCCATTTATCAATTATCAAGCTAGTCTGGCTTCCCTCTGGACTGTTTCTCCCTGACTGACGAGCCAAGTCTCCTGAATACTCATTATTCCTGTCACTACCATTTTCCTCATTGGACTGAACTTTATTCTGGTGTCCATTGTCTAGTTTGGTTTCTGGTGTCCTTTCCAGATGTGACAGAGACTACTGTCATCTTATTTGACTGATTTAGGGCTGTTTCTCCCTGACTGAAAAACCAGGTCATATGTGTATCACATATTCCTGCCACAACCATTTCCATCATTAAACTTGACATTATCCTAATGTCCTCTCTCTAATCTAATTTCTGGTGTCCTTACCAGGTGTATATATATATATTAGGCGGCCGTCACACGGAACGATTTCTTGCCCGATATCGTTTAAGCGATCTCCTTTTGATCGCTTAAGCGATATCGGGCAAGAAATCGTTGCATGTAATCAAGCGATTTACGATGTGAAATCGCTTGATCGTGACATCGCTGATCTGAGCTCCGGAGCTCAGATCAGCGATGAACGATGCCACGATCTGCTTCATCGTGGTGTATAACACCACGATGAACGATCTCCCAGCGCAGAGCCTATGCTGGGAGATGGTAACTATGGTACATGTCGGGTTACTAAGTGACGCGCGGCGCCTAGTTACCCGATGTGTACCATAGTTACCAGCGAGATCGCGGCTCCACATCGCTGGTGAGTCTGTCTGTGTGACATCTCACCAGCGATGTGAGCGATATTGTAAGCGATTGCACGTGCATGTGATCGCTTACAATATCGCTAGAGATATCTCAGCGTGTGACGGCCGCCTTAGGGATAGATCTGGCTCAACCACCTATTGTGAGGTGCGCATGTGCAAAAACCGTAAGCATCACTTGAGTGCCAGGTCATTTATGTTGACACTTCCCAGGTGTGTAAGAAATCAAAACCTTTATTTAGTTGGTTATAACCGGGGGGAAGAACTACTTTGTCATCACTAGTAAAGATCCAGTGGGGTGATTATATTAAGTGAATAGTCATTAGTATAATCGGACATACTCATATATATAATTCTCTTATCATCTGTCTACTAATAGCATTCAAACTACCTAAGTAGTTTAACTGTTATTTATTCACTAACAATACAGACTACATTTTGTCACCATATTGATATCTTGGTGGACAGAGCTGAGAGAGAGGCACGATAGTATTCAAGACTTACATTTGATGGTATATATATGTTATTTATATATCCATATACCTATAGGGGATACACTGTTTAGTTATCTGTACAAGGATAATAATACTTATCTATCTGATAATAATCTTTATTGAAGTATTACCACTATTGTGGGCTCATTATCACATTAAAGAGGACCTGTCACCAAACGAGGCATGGTGATCTAATTACAGCACTGGATGCAGCATGTCTGCTGCATCCAGGAAAGGGGTCCCCAGCCATTGACCACCGCTGCCAATCATTGTCTCCCTCGTCAGCAGTATAACACAGAGTTTATTTTAGAAAAGCCCCACCCCCTGCGGTGACGTCACCGCGTATACCCGCCCTGCTCTATGGTTAACATAGAGCAGGGCGGGGAAAGGTGGTGATGTCAGAGCAGGGGGCGGGGCTATGCAGCCATTTCTAAAATAAACTCTGTGTTATACTGCTGACGAGGGAGACAATGATTGGCAGCGGTGGGCAGATAAACATGCAGGGGGTGTGAATCTGCCCTTCGGCTACAGCCTTTAGCCACCTCCTTTCTGGCTGCAGGATGTAAGTTTTCTAAGTGTATTTACTCGGGGTACAGGGGGGCTCAAGGGCTGGGAACCCCTTTCCTGGATGCAGCAGACATGCTGCATCCAGTGCTGTAATTAGATCACCATGCCTGGTTTGGTAACAGGTCCTCTTTAAGGTCACAGTTAACACCTATTGTAATATGCATTTATAGCTTTGGTGAAAACTGTATTGTTTTTTTCATTTAGGTTAAAGGTACCGTCACATGCCGCAATCTCGCCTGGAGATCTGAAAGGCGATGTGTCGCCCCGGTGAAATCGCCGTGAAATTGCCTCACGGTTGCGGCGTGTGATTGGGCGATTTTGCGGCGATAAATCGCCCATTGGCCGTCGCCTGATTCCTGAACAGTGCTCAGTAATCAGGCGCAATCGGCAAGGCGATATTTTCGTGTTTTGGCGTGTGACAGGGCAATAGTGATGGAAACAGCGCTTTCTGTGATTTCCCGTAGGCGTGCCTCAGCGTGCTGTAATCCGCACCCCGTCTGAGATGATTGGTGTGGGCTACTGTGTTCCCATTGGCTGTCAGTTGACACCGCGCCATATTTGAAGAGCTGTCCGTTCAGCACCACACACATCTTCTGCTACACAACCGTCCGCAAACTCAGTGCAATTACGCGCGCCATAGAATAGAGCAAGCTATGTTGTCCGCGTGTATTAAGTTGCGCTATGTCGAGTATAGTGCCACACGACAGCTCAGATGTTGGGCTACACATCGTAGATGGGTGCCATGGGCCACGCACTACAATCACCCTACGTGTGTGAATTTGGTGACGCTGCTGGGTACATTCTACTGCTCCCACTCCATGGAAGTCTACCTTGTTAGCGCCTTCAACCTTATTTGGCGGCGCCAGTGTGCGTGGTGACGTCATCACATGTCTGCTCGTTGTTCCCTGCCTGTCAGTTGCCTGCCCCTCCCCTGAACATAGTAAAAGAGTCATGGCGGCCGCACAGCGTGCTGTCACATGGGGTGTGGCAGAACTTGTCATCCTCATCGATCTATGTGACAGACATGACTACTGGTGCCACCAGTGTCACCGCCACCCACGTCTGCGCAAGCAGAGTATCCTGCGGAAAATCCAGCGGGCCCTGCTCCGGAAAGTGGGTGTGGAGAGGACCCGCAAACAAATCCAGAAGAAGGTGGCAGACCTGAAACACAAGTCCCCAGAGCGGATAGTGGACATTTGTGCCCGGATTGCCAGGCTGCATGGTATGTGGCAATGCCAGACACACACATGCCAATCATCCTAATCAAAACACTACCCAACCATCATGTGGTATTGTGCCATGGCACATAGTGTGACACAAACCAGCATGTGGACCTGTCACCAATGTGCATGTTGGTCACACTGCAACATGAAGGTGCAGAATACACTCATATGTTTTTGTAATGCTGACGGCTATAGTGGTCCTTAACCTGTGTGTGGCCGAACATAGGTGTGTAATGACTGCAAAGTTGCCCACAACATATCAATGCTAATTAGAAGGGCCACATCACATCTGGCAGCACATGTGTGCGCACTCTGACACATAGCATTTCACAAGACATTGATCACAATCCGGAAAAGTGACTACAAGCTGACTGCTATGTGTTTGCCCCCATGGTGGCACCACCAGATGCTTACTGTCTGCTTGTGCGTTTTGTGTAAAAATCCATCCTCTGCTAATCCAAGGGTGTTTTACATCCCAAATATGTGCTCAATGGTGTTGTGGGCATGTCCAAAAACACACTGGGCCCTAACCATAGGGTCGATCAAGACCCAAAGCTTTGAGGCTTGAGTTGACGCCCTAATGGCATTGATACACACACAATACGTATTTGCCCTATGTTTCTTTTGTAAAATTGGTGTCTTGCCATTTTTGATATTACAGATGAGGAGGACTCCCCGTCTGAGGAGGGCCGATGGTCCCCTATACCACCCGGGACCCGACCCCCTTCCCCGGAGGGCCCATGAAGTCCCTCACCACCCGGAACCCCACCCTCACCTTACCTGGAGGGCCCAGGAAGTCCCTCACCATCCGGGACCCCACCCTCACCTTCCCTGGAGGGCCCAGGAAGTCCCTCACCATCCGGGACCCCACCCTCAGGAGCAGCCAAGCCCAGGACCCGTCGGACCAGGAAGCCCGGTCCTCTTGCTCCATACCCCAAGCCCAGGCTCAACCCCCCCAAGCATCTCCAGCTCCCGGGCCAGCCCTGCTGTGTGGGGGTACCCACACAGTGACTTGGAGCCTGCTGGAGTTGGGATTGGTGGTAAGTGTTGGCAATGGGCTCCAAGCTTTGTAATATACATGTTGGTGTGTGTTCCTGACAGCAGTATGTGAGTCATGATGGTTTTTTTTTCCTTTCTTTGTCAAGGGGCAAGAGCTCACGCTGCAGGGTGGGCTGTCACCACATCACCATCTCCTGAAGATGGAAACTGGGATGGGAATATGCTCTGTAAGTGAAATCCTGACCAATGACGTCACCCACCCACACCTACACATGTCACTGACTAATGTGCTTTTTTCCCCATACAGGTGTACCAACTATTGAGGAGCTTCTGCAGGCACACAGGGAGGCACAGCAGCACATGGAGTGTGCCCACCGAGAAGGCCAGCAACATCTGGACCGGTTGGGTGCGATGATCCTGTGTCTTCAGGCAGCCCAGTCTGCCATTGCCCCTACTCCACCATATCCCCCCCCAATAATGTGGCCAATGGCCCTTGTTTGAAGTTGTCCATGTTGGACATTTTGTTTGTTTCTGTTGCCTTTATTTTCTAGGCCCCGTTGGCCTTTTTTCTTATAGTATCCCACATTGGGAAAGTAGGTAGTATGGTTTGCCTACTACTAATCTGAAAAAACATGATTTAAAAAAAAAAAAAGAAACAATAAATGTGCTTGCAAACAAAAATACTGTGTAATCCCTTGTCTAAGCACACACAGGGACACCTTTGGGAGGTCAAATTGTTAAACACAACACATGGCTAATGACTTTGCGTAGGTGTGCAGTGTGACATGATAAAGACCTGACCATACTGTACCATTTCAACACGGAAGAAGCCATAATTGACATCAATGTCTCCAATATCACACCCACATTAACAAATACACAGACACAAACATACTCGCCTATGTCGGCCAGAGAAGACTCGTAATCTCTCAATACTCACACATGTCACCTAGGGATAGGCTCCTGTCTGCTACAATGACACAACTATGTTATTGTGGACATGAGACCTCTCCTTCTGCCATACAAAAATCACCAATACACCCACAACACACTACACACACAACCATACTGCTGAACCGGACACATTTGTGGACGTAGGTATGGCAAATAATAGTGAGGTTTATTAAACCAAAATAAAAAGCCCAACACACTTGGTTTTAGGTTAACAAAAAAAAACAAAAAACAGTCCAGTACGCAATGTCGTGCATTGCCTAGTAGTGTCTTGTGTCTTCGTCCTCTGCTGGATCAGACAATGGCTTCTCCCTCTCATCCCCGTAATTCCACACATTGGGGGCCCTTCTGTGCTAGAGTCTTCGTGGGGGACATGGAGGATCCTTATTTTGGTGACCTCTAGCCATGGGTTGTTGGGGCGCAGGGGGCACTGTAAGGTGTTTTCTTGGGGATGGCAATGTAACCACCCCATCTCAGTGCCCCATCCACGCCCGCTTCCAGGACCCGAATGATGGCCCTCTCGGCGATGGCACATTGTTCTGGCTCCATGTGGCACACCCACTCACTGGCCATGTTCCCGATTGAAGTGGCGGGGGTCCTCTCTCTGTCCAATAGGACCAGTTTTGCCCAGGTACCCAGCTCAGTGTTGGGTGGAGCAGGTGTGCAGCGCCTTTGTATGCCTGAGCTGGGCCCTGGGCACGGCCCCCACCACTGGGATCAGGCACCTGCTCCACCAAAGATGATGAGGGTGGAGCCTGGCCAGTGGCTGGGTCCTCTGCACTGAAGCCAGACTCACGAGGGGCCTGTAAACCAAACAGAGAAGAAAACTAGTTAACAAGAGTAACAATGTACTGACATCAATTACCACAACAAACCACCCAGCACCAGATGGCGCATATGTGAGCATGCCAAACACCAAAATCAACAGTAGCAGGGTTGGAAACAGAGATTAAGAAAGAAATTGACCAGTGCTCTGTACTCACCTGAGGCTCCAAATTGATATACCAAGTGACCCAACCTAACACAGCACAATCTGTGCCAAAAGCCGCGAGTCAACACACAGCAGAACACACAGAAGAATGGTGAAAGTCCAACACGATTGGACCTTCTACATCTCCACCAACCCACACATCAGTGCAACCACAAAGTTGTGGAGATAGGTAGAAAAAAAAATTAAGCACCTCCTGTGACGGGGCAGGCTCTTGGCTTGTGGCCGAAGATGGTTGGGCAAGGCGTTTGCTGCACCATGTTGGGCGATAAGCCTCCTGGCCCAGGGGGAAGGTGAGGAGGTCATAATACCACAGACGTTGGTTAGGGACCTCCTCAGCTCCAGCCCCGGACTGAGCCATCAACACCTTCTTATGTTCTGTTGTGAACACGGTGCGCAGCCGCTTGATTTTTTTCCACAACCATCAGCACCGTCCAGGTCTTACTTTGATCGAGCCGGTTTGCCAGCTCGACAAGGTGCCTGTAGGCCACAGCCCTCGCCGCCCTGTTCTTGTAGTCTGGCAACACAACCCGCCACAGGCATTCATGGTCTTGGTACATGGCTAGGAGTTCTCTCGCACAAAATCAGGACCCTCAGCCATCTGTCAAAAACATACATAGTGTGATACCAAAACACATATATGTACATATCAGGTCACACCCTACTCTGTGTGGCCAATCCATGTCCAGCACTAGTAATGACAGGAGGTCTGGCAATTAGCTTATGTATGCCGAAGCATTAATGGCCTTTATATGTGTACACAGATGTGACATGCTTCACATGACACGGGGCATATGTGGTTTGGGCCTGGCCAGGCAAAGTTACAAAGCTGTATCATGTTGAAATGGCACACATGGCGTACCACACAAAATTTAGAAACAGGAATGACCTCAGCACATATTTATGGAACGATGTAGTGCTGTATGATACATTATCATGTCATTGGTGGCAAGGATCATTATGTGTGAAAGAGGACACGGAGGGGGTTAACGATGCGTAGGCGTCGCAAACCACACATCTACATGACGCTACATGAAGCTGTACAAAACCCATCCATACATCTCACAAAATATGGCTAGGAAGCCGAAAATAAGATACCACACATGAGAAGCACAATAGCATATCCACCGACTTACCGTCTGTCCAACAGAGTTCTGGTGATGGGACACTACTAGAACAATGCACATTGAAGTAGGAGCATGGCTGGCGGACCAACTGGCCACATTTTTAACACAACATGACCAATCACAAAGCAGTACAGGCGCCTAATCAGTAGTCGCACCTGGCAACGCCCAGGCGCCTACGTGAATTAGATGACGCAGATGCTCTGTGATTGGATGGTTACCATATAAAAACTGCAAACAACCGAGTTACGGCACACTTGCTGCCCAGGGTCATTAAGTAAGTACTGATATTCACACATGATTTGGAATATGGCTGTGTATAGCGTTTGATAAATCTTTGCATTACGGATTGTTCTTGTGTACTGTAGCAGACGCCCAAGTCCTGGTGTATGTAGTTTGTAATGATGATGTGTTTGATTGATCTATTGTGTGCCGCAAAATGGATGGATGGCTTTCGTTGCCACAAAACACCCTCCTCATTGACAATCCATTTTGCCTTCGCCATACAGGATCATGTAACAAGGAGGCCTCTGTGGTTAGTTTAGTGGAACATATGAAATGTGGGCACATAGAGATGGCCTTTACCAGACAGAATGGAAGTATTCTGGCGATACTGAAATGTGGAGTGGCCCATGTGGCTTGGGAATGTCTGCCTGTGAAGATCCGGCCTTATCAACACAACAGGGATGTCTGTTGGACATGATGAATATGCGATTGTCAGTTGCGTGGGACGATGATTTGTCAGTAGCACATGGCTCTGGTACGTTTAGCATGTTCTTGTATTTAATTGTTAACAAACATCTGTCTGTGTGGTTGAGCGTTGTATTTTCCTAGGCCTTGTGGTAGTACATAGACATTATGGGCAGCTATATGGGGGTATGGTAATGATGTCACAATTTGTACGATGGAGATATAGTTGTGGAGGAGGGCCATGGGTATAGTGATAACCGGTGTTGCTGTGAGGCAGTGAAATGTTGTTTGAGACCATTCAATGGTGCAAAATATCTACCTGGGTGGCCATATGAACAGAGTCCGCTAGGATGTGGGTAACTGGCTAGAAGATGTGTAGGGAAGGAGGTAGTGGTTACTTTTGATGCCTGATAACATGTTCTTTTGATGCTTGGCTTTTTTTGTTCCTTTTGCAGGGGTTGGTAGGTAAGATCATCATGGACCCTGATGGAGATGTTATCGTGGCTCTTGCCTTGGTGGAAGAGGACTTGTGGCTGGAGGAGAGAGCTGAGAGGTTACGGGCTCACAGACCACGGCATGTGTTGGTTAGGGATTGGCTTCGGCAACGGGACAACCTGAGTCACATGCGCCTGCTGCATCAGCTGGAGGATAGTAGTCCGCATGATTTCAGGAACTATCTCCGTATATCCGTGGACTCTTTCACATTCCTCTTGGAACGCATAATGCCATTGATAGCCCGACAGGACACTTTGATGCATCGAGCTGTGCCACCTGAGGATCGTGTGGCTGTAACTTTGAGGTTCTTGGCA
This sequence comes from Allobates femoralis, assembly GCA_033576535.1. Classification (NCBI taxonomy): domain Eukaryota; kingdom Metazoa; phylum Chordata; class Amphibia; order Anura; family Aromobatidae; genus Allobates; species Allobates femoralis. The sequence continues at coordinate 392,247,799 of JARQOC010000002.1, forward strand.
ACAGGTCATTGGAGGACAGACCTGCAATACTCTGCAGCAGTCTCACGGCCACTGCTGAGCCGTCTGATAATAATTTAAATAATTTCTCCTGCTAAAGAATCATACTTTTGTTAGTTAGTTCATTATAGAATTTATAATTTCTATTGAAGGAAAGTTACCAAAATATATTGACATGATCGACCAACTTTTAACATTCACCTGTGGCGTGCTGGGAGTGGCCTTCATGGGGGCCTTGGGTATTTACAGACCAGTAAAAAGTGACCAATATCCGGGATGACAACAAATTTCATGTTGACCAACGCCAATGGCTTGAACTCGTCTCAAAAACGAAACCTTCTGTGGAGGGACATCCAAAGACATCATGCTGATGTTGCTGGAGTACAAGAAACAATATTTGCATTAGAAAAACTGCCTAAATTTGAACACACATTATTTCCAATAGTGTTATTGTCATCCAATGAAAATAAAAAAAAAGGCAGGTGTGGCTCTGATTATTAAAAATTCAGCTATTTATGAGGAATTGGAAGTTCTATCTGATCCAGATGGGAGATATGTTATAGTCATTTTTAGGCTTAATAATGCCCTTTTTACCTTAGTTACCGTATATGCCCCAAATACAGGTCAGATCACCTTTCTAAATACAGTTCTTTCGTTAATAAGGGATCACCAGAAGGGATCACTTTAATTTTCAATGATTTTAATGCCATTCCTAACCCCTTATTAGATTTGTCAAACAAAGGAAGATCTGTAAATATTACATTAGACCCTTGGATTAATTAACAAGAACTTTATGACGCCTTTAGATGCCTTAATACCTTAATGCCTCTAATACCTCCTAAATTGAATATTCGTTTTATTTGGACTCTCATAGATCCTGCTCTAGGATAGACCTAGTCTTATCAGATATCTATACCCTTCACAAAATTAAACAAGTTGTAATTCATCCTAGAATTTGGACGGGTCACTCCCCAATTACAATTAAAGTCTTAAGAAGGGGGCGTGACCTAGCTATGGAGGAGAGCAGAAGCTAGAAGAAATAGCTCCCACGCCTAGTCCCTTATATCTGCCGACGGAAACCAGTTACCCATAAGAGGGAGCCTAATATGCGGAGGGGGAAGCAAGGGAAACCCCTGGGCACTGTTTCGCCGACTCCGTTTGCTCCCAAAGCCTCCATCAGGCAATTTTTTACACAGGGAGCGCGCTCTCCCGACAGAAGCCCTGCACCCAAGATGGCCGCGGCTCACACACGAGAGGACAGAGTGGGAGTGCAGACGAGAGGGGCAAGCAGCAGGCAAGCTGCGAATATGGCGGAGGAGACAGAGATACGAGCCAGGTACCTGGTGGAGGGAGAGGTCGGTGGGACGCAGCAAGTGGCGGGAAACACCTCAGGCAGCGAGGTGCGGAGACCAGAAGGGAAGGAGAACCCCCAGCACAGAGAGATCCCCACCCAGGCACCCCACAGGTACAGAGGGGATATATGGACAGTGACACACTACAGCGTGCCCCTGTGGAATCCCAGGTCTATGAGCCGGTGGATCGACCCTCCATTCCTCCCCAGAGTTCACTTCACCAACGTCCCAGACAGGTCTCTAACATTTCATTTATTCAAGAGGACATGCTACATATTAATAGTGTCCTGGGGGAACTTGGAGAACTGAGGGCTCGCATGGCTTCCATTCCTTACAGAGAGGATATGGAATCATATATAGCCCGTCTTGAACAAGCATATCAAAGCGAGCTGTCCTGTCTGAGGGGAGAGGTGACTAGAGTGGAGGCGCAGGGCCAAGATCATGCCCATAGGATTACAGCTCTGGAGGAGATGTGCAGATCCCAACAAGCCCTTCTGCAGACACAGTCTATTCAGATCACGCACTTAGTCGATGCCTTCGATGACGGAGAGAACAGAGGAAGGCGTAACAATATACGTATCAGGGGTCTACCCGAGTCTGTGGAATCTAGAGACCTGCCAACAATCCTCCAGTCCCTTTTTAATGAGATTCTGGGAGACCCTCCTGCTACCGTGATAGAACTGGATTGTGCTCATAGGGCGCTGGGTCCTAGACCAACAGACCCCGATTGGCCCCGTGATGTTATCTGCAGGGTTCACCGCTATGTTGTTAAGGAGGCCATAATGACAAGAATACGAAATGGTACACCCTGTAGATTTGGGGATAAAAGTTTAGCCATTCTGCCTGATTTGTCTAGACTCACTTTGCAAAAAAGAAGAGTATTGTGCCCCTTATTGGATATGCTTAAGGACTACAACTTAGCTTACAGCTGGGGCTTCCCATTTAAGCCTCAAGTCAGAAAAGAAGGATGGATCCATATACTACGTTCGCCAGCTGATGTCCACGCTTTTACATCTGCTCTAGAGATTCCTCCGGTTTCAATCCAAGGTTGGCCAGAATTTCCGCTGAGACAGGCAGAGGGACCGCAGAGAATGGGAGGAGCCTTCCGTCGTCGCCAAGAAATCCAAGAAAATCGTCGCCCTCCACGCTAAGTGGTTTTGTATAATTGTCTTTTATTTTAGCCCTTCATAGCTGAAAACCCTACTGCTCACCTGACTGGTCTTCATTTGACTTTTTACCACACATCTCCTCTCTCGCTCACTGCAGCCTCTACATTTTATTTTTGGTCCCATACCCGTCCATACTTTCCCATTCCCCTCCCCTATTCCCCCATTCCTCTCTCCCTTCCCCGTTTACCTAAGGTTAAGTTTGGACAATTCAAAGAAGAGACTTATGGATCTGGAGTCGGTCACTAAATGCATACTTAAAATTGTTTTGATGGACTTATTGATAAGAGATATTATTGTTAAATATGCCAAAGGGACAATAGTCCCAGGTTATAGGTTGGCCTAGAAGATAATGTGACCTCCTCATCTTTCATCTCCCTCCCCTCCTTCTCTTCCCTCCTTCCCTCCTCTCCTCCGTATGTTGGTCTTTCTTTATTCACATATAAGGTTATTCAGCGATGCTTTTATTACAACTTAATAAGACGCTGGACTGGGCAGGGTTGCTCTTCTATAGAGGGCCTATAACTCAACAGGGAATCCTAGACGCACAAGTGCGCTGGGATAATTATTTCCCTACAGTGCCACCTGGACTCCTTCTATAGGTGTCTTACTTCGGTGGCACCTCATATTTTGGCTCATTAGACTAAGACTTGTCTTATTTCCTTCTTTTCTTAATTTTTCTTTAGTTAATTGTATTCTTCAGGGACATCACTGAGACCCTCAGTTTCCCCTTTATTCCTCATCCTCCACTCCTTTCTCAGATTGCTCTCCTCTGTCCTATCAATCCTTTCTAGACACCACGGTCTCTGGGTTTCATATCTGCTCGATCCGTTCTGATTTATGAAGGTGATATTTGATTTCTCCTGGTATCAGAATTCTAAATAGGAATGGCTCAATTAAAACTCTGTTCGTATAATGTTAAGGGATTCAACACCCCCCAAAAGAGATGTCAAATCCTTGAAGACATGCATAGAAAGGGTATAATGATTTTACTTTTGCAGGAGACCCACTTCAAGACCGGGCACATTCCTGGCATCGGTGACAGACGCTATGGCGAATGGCTACACAGCGCCTGCCCAGATGCTCGCTCTAAAGGAGTCTCCATTGCGGTACATCGTCCATTACAGTACAAAATTGTCGATTCTGTGATAGATATTGAGGGGCGATACATTTTTTTGAAATTGGAAATAGGATCTGCCAAATACACTATAGTTAACTGGTATCTGCCGAATTATAATCCAGCCAGTAAATGTTTGATGCTCTTGTCTGCCTTAGCTGATTTTGCGGAGGGAGTTATCTTGATAGGGGGAGATTTTAATTTTATCCTCAACCCGACCGTCGATAATTCATCGAGCGGACGCGGCTTATCTAGACCCAAACTGAATGCAGTTAGGAGAGCAATGCAGGATTTGGGTTTGGTAGATGTCTGGAGGGCGTTACATCCGAGGGACCGGGATTACACCTTTTATTCCTACGCTCACGACTCCTATAGTAGGATTGACCTCTTCCTGACCAGCCAGCGGGTTTTGACCTGGAACGTCCAGGCTACCATTGGTCAGATTTGTGCCTCTGACCACGCACCAATATTTTGTCACTTACAAATACCGGAGGGAAAGAATAGACAATGGTCGTGGCGTCTAAATGACAACCTTTTAAATGATCTGTCCTGTTGCTCTGAAGTTAAAGACACAATCTTAGAATTCCTGGAGGATCACGTTGGAGACGAGACGACCATCCCAACTCAGTGGGAGGCCCTGAAGTGTGTGGTTAGAGGTATCCTAGTGAAACACGGCTCCAGGCTCAAAAAAGCCAGATCGGAGAAAATAGACTTATTGGTCCAGCGGATTGCAGAATTGGAATGCTTCCATAAGCAACCCCTAGGCCAACAGACATTGACGAACCTGGTAATAGCAAGAGACGAATTGCAACAGCTTATTGACCAAAAATATTTACGGGGGAAAGAAAGACTCCATAGATTTATCTATGAATATGGAGACAAGTGTGGTAGGCCACTGGCGAGGTTGTTACATCCCAGGGGCCTCCCGGGCAGAATACCCCGGGTTTTAGGCAAAGTGACGGGACGTTGACCCAAAACCCTGATGACATACTACAAACATTCAGAGACTTTTATGGCAAATTATATAATATTAAAGGTCACTACGATGATATGGCGGAGTCTCGAGCAGAAGAAAAGACACGATCTTATATAGCAGAAACCGCTCTTCCGTCTATAGAACCCACTATTGCTGAGTCTTGGATAGAGACTTCTCCGAGGCAGAGGTATTGGAAGTGATTAGACAATCTCCGGGGGGAAGAGTCCTGGCCCAGGTGGCTTCACATCCAAATTTTTCAAACAGTACAGCCCCCAGGTTACTCCCTTTTTGACAAAAGTCTTCAATTCGATTTCACCTGATAACCCATGGGTCCCCCAGTCTTTGGAGGCCCATATTAGCGTTGTTCCTAAACCAGGCAAAGACCCTGCAGAGGTAGCAAATTATAGACATATATCGTTAATCAATATAGACATCAAATTGTTTTCCAAGCTACTAGCCAATCGCTTGGCACTCCTCCCCCCATCTGTCATTCATAATGATCAGGTGGGTTTTATTCAGGGCAGGGAGGCTAGAGACAATGCTAATAAGTTAATGCTGCTTATGGCATACCAATGTGTCTACTCTCAGTGGACGCTGAAAAGGCCTTCGACCGAGTCAGCTGGCGTTTTATGAGGGCTTCACTAAAACACTTGGGTCTATCGGACAGATTTTTACAGAAGATCCTGTCCCTGTATAGTTGTCCTTCAGCAAAAATCAGAGCAAATGGTAACTTATCTACGTCTTTCCCCATTACCAACGGGACCCGACAGGGCTGCCCGCTGTCTCCTCTAATCTACGTAATTGTGATGGAGCATCTTGCTAATGCTATACGTGGAAACCCGAATATTAAAGGCATAGCCTGGGAACATAGTCACTACAAAGCAGCACTGTATGCTGACGATTTACTCTTATTCGTCACCCAACCTCGAATATCTTTTCCCTCCCTTCTTAAAGTGTTTGACACATTTGGCAAATATAGTAATTTTAAGGCCAACTTAGCTAAGACCGAGGCCATGGACGTTTCCCTACTGGAAGGGAAATGGGGAAAATTTAGCTAAACATTTCTTATTTAGATGGAAACTGGACTGCCTGAAGTATTTGGGAGTCATAGTACCGCATGATCCTGACGAGTGGTTTAGAACAAATTACTTGCTCCTGCTTCGGAGAACGACCAATGATCTTCAGAACTACGATAAACGGCGGTTGTCGTGGTTTGGTCGCATTAATGCGATTAAGATGGATGTGCTACCTAAGTTTCTGTTCTTATTCCAGACAGTTCCGATAGAGGTCCCTGGGCATTTCTTTGATCGCTTAAAATCTATCATATCTAGGTTCATCTGGGGAGGACGACGCCCGAGAATCAGCTTTAACACCCTCTGCTGACACAAACTCCAGAGTGGTACGGGATTGTCCAACTTTAGAGCCTACTACAAAGCAGAAATACTGACAAGATTGCTAGATTGGGAATTTAATTCACGAACCAAACAATGGGTAGAAATAGAACAGGGAAACGTCGATGCTCCACTGTGGTGCGTTCCATGGCCTTGCCCATCGGACAGACCCAAATTAGGTCCAGAGACCCAACTTATGGGCCTCACACTGAAAATATGGGATTCTGAAGTCAGGAGAGGAGTACTGGCGAAACAGAGAGGCCCCTTGACTCCGATTTCTTCCAACCCCTCTTTCCCTCCGACATTACATGCTAAGTCTTTTCTGAGGTGGAGTAAAAGTGATGCTTCTCGCATTCTTCACGCCTTTGAGAGAGGAAAACTGATATCCGCTCCTCCGTTGGCTGGTTCGGGAAGGGGAGGCTGTGGCTTGAGTATGCCCAGTTGCAGTCCTGGGTTGCCCAATTAGGCCCCCGAGCCAACTTCACTGCTGTCCTGACTCAATTTGAGAAACTGTTTCTGCAGGACGTCCCGCCCTCGCATGTGATTTCCTTCATTTATTGCGCCTTAAATTCTCGAGATCTGGAGGACAGGCCTACTTTTTAGAGTAGATGGGAGAGAGACATCGGTAAAGCACTGTCTGAGATGGACTGGAAAAAAGCCTTTGTCTTTACACATAAAATGTCAATGGCTTCGGTGGCCCAGGAAAGGAACTACAAAAATCTTGTCTAGATGGTACCAATGTCCTGTTAATGTGCATGCGGCTTTCCGCTTGATCTCAGACAGTTGCTGGAGATGCGGAACACATAAAGGTACCATGTTACACATCTGGTGGGAATGTAGTAAGATCCAACCATTCTGGAATTCGATGTTTGAATTCTATAAAAAGGTCAGCGGACAGGAACCCGACAGATCCCCTTTAGTGGCTTTGTTGTCGGTTCTCCCTGGCTCGATCAAGACCCAGAAAACAGATCTTTTGCGTTTTTTTGTTACTGCAGCTAGGTCAGTTATTCCTAAACATTGGAAGACGGGTTACACTCCTGATATTGCAGAAGGCCTAGCGGAGTTGATTAAGCTTCACAGAATGGAGGAGCTTACGGCTGAAGTCACCGATGCCAGGAACAGGTATTTACGGACGTGGAGCCCGTGGGTCCTTTTTTTGGATACATGGGACGACAGTAGTCTATCTATGGATCGCATGGACCGGGCGGTCTGAGTCCCAGTTCGCCTAGTGCAGATAAATACAGATATAGGTGGAAATTCTCTTAGTGATGTCTTGTTTATGTCCAGCTCATAACTTTCTTTCTCTCCTCTTTTCTTCTCTCTTTTTCCTTTCACTTTTGATTGTTTTCCTTCTACTCATTTGGTCTCTTGCCTATGTTACCATAGTTTATAAAGATATTAAGTTAGAGAAACATTCAAAAGGGTCTCAGTGATACTAGTTTGCTAATTGCTTTAATTTGAATTGACCCTTTAGTTTGGATCCAGATAAAGATGGTCATCTCTACTAATAGTCACTTGGATCACCGTGTATGGACCCATGGTTTTGGATTCGTAGACGGTTCTTCCGCAATGTGGACTTGATAGTTTAATTCTTACTTGCAAAGTGGGGTTGATATGTGAATATCGTTTCTAGAAATTGTGCTAGTTTGTAGGATACCCACGTTTGGCGGAGACCTAGAGCCGTCAACTGTGGGATCTTAGTGGTATGTTTACATAGTAGACAAGCTTACTTTCTAAGATATCTTTCCTTGATATTCTGAAATGTTGTTTCTTAATTTTTTTTGATCTAACGATAGAAATGTTAGTTGTTGAAGCACCAAGTCTGTAAACGGTATTTGATGGATGTGATGCTTTGTTTATGAGTGCTCATTGTTTTCTGTACCTTCCTTCAATAAAATACAGATTGAACATAAAGTCTTAAGCAACCATTTTATAAATAAACCTTGGAGGGCTAATACTTTTTTTAATAAATCACCCAGAACATAGTCTTAAAATTAAAACGGAAAATTATTTGAAAGAAAATAATATTGAAAATATATCTATTTCTACTCTGTGGCAAGCTCATAAGGCTGTGATCAGAGGGTAATTAATACAACTGAATGCTAGAATTAATAGACAAAAATGTATAAAAACTGCATCCGGGCAGAGTGGACCTCGCGGAGGCTGCGAGGGCGGTCGCGATGACGCGTGGCCGACGGTTGGCAGGATGGCGGCGGTGTCAGGTAGTGCGGCTGAGGATGGAGGAGGCTGAGAGGACGGAGGAGGCTGTGAGGATGGAGGAGGCTGTGAGGATGGAGGAGGCTGTGAGGATGGAGGAGGCTGTGAAGATGGAGGAGGCTGAGGGGATGGAGGAGGTTGAGGGGATGGAGGAGGCTGTGAGTATGGAGGAGGCTGTGAGTATGGAGGAGGCTGTGAGGATGGAGGAGGCTGTGAAGATGGAGGAGGCTGAGGGGATGGAGGAGGTTGAGGGGATGGAGGAGGCTGTGAGTATGGAGGAGGCTGTGAGTATGGAGGAGGCTGTGAGGATGGAGGAGGCTGAGGGGTTGGAGGAGGCTGTGAGGATGAAGGAGGCTGTGAGGATGAAGGAGGCTGTGAGGATGGAGGAGGCTGAGGGGATGGATGAGGCTGAGGGATGGAGGAGGCTGTGAGGATGGAGGAGGCTGAGGGGATGGAGGAGGGGAGGGGATGGAGGAGGCTGTGAGGATCGAGGAGGCTGTGAGAATGGGGAGGCTGTGAGGATCGAGGAGGCTGTGAAGATGGAGGAGGCTGTGAGATTCTTATACTTACAATACGCCGAGCGCTTGGTGCTGGGAGTAGTAGGAGCCATTGTGCTGATAGGACCTTGCATGATGTCAGAATGACATCTGCAGTCGGCGCTGTTATTGGGGCCCTCGCGGTCATGTGATAAGTATGTCACATATCACATGACCGCAAGCGGGCCAATCACAGCGCAGAACGCAGATGTCATTCTGACATCATGCAAGGTACTATCAGCACAATGGCTCCTACTACTCCCAGCACCAAGCGCTCGGCGGAGGGTAAATATAAGAAGAGATGACACAGGAGAGGGGGAACGCGGGGAGCGCAAGCGGGGAGGAGCGCGGGCAGGGCAGAAGGAGCAGGGGCAAGCGCGAGTGGGGCAGAAGGAGTGGGGGAAAGCGCGGGCGGGGCAGGAGGTTCGGGGGAGCCGCGGGGGGGCAGGAGGAGGAGCAAGGGTGCCGCGGGGGGGCTGGGAGGAGAGCCGCCGCTGCGGCCAGTGTGTATTCCGGGGAGAGGGGCGCTGCCTCTACACCGCTGCACCACCAGCATGGCGACACTGAGGCCCCAGCGGTGAGAGTGGCGGCGCTGTGAGCTAGTGCGGTTGCGGCTCGCGATGACGCTATCGCGTCATCGTTCGCAGTGCCTCAATGGATTTTGGGATTCGGCTACAACGCCCGAATCCCAAACTCCCGATTATATAAGTAGATTCAGTAATTGACCTCAATATTATACTTACTCCAGAATTGGCACTTCTTTTATTAGAAATTGACAACCACTGGCACGCGGCCTCACCACTACACTGCCGCTTTGATCTGCCGGCATGCGCCGCCAGCAGTTCAAAGCTGTGTCGGATCAGAGGAGACATTTCTCCTCTCTCCGACACTCCTAGACCCGCCCTCCCAGCCAGTGTCATGTGACAGCGGTCATGCACATAATGCACTGGGCCGGATGTGACGTACCAGCGGATGCATCATAGAAGGAAGAGAGGGCGGGAGATTCCAAATACAGGAGGAGATCAATACAGTATAATGACGCCCAGCGGGGCGTGCGGTGAAGCAGCGAGGAGGGGACAATGGAGCCTGGAGCCGCCTTTCCAGTCGCCTGACTGAGCGACATCCAGTAAGTTCAAAGTCATTTTTCTTCATCTTTACAGGGCGGTTTTACAACAGAGAGGGATGGTTAGGGAGCACCTAGGAAGGTGTAGGGACAGCTAGTGATAGATCAGAGGTTAATTCCGGGTGACGGGTTCCCTTTAATAAAAAAGATTATTTAGGGACTGCTATCAATATAGGTAACCTTCAGACAATTTCTTAAATTTCAAAATTGTAATGATTTGTTATTTAAATGTGATTTAATCCCACATACTGTGATGTACTCTATCTTTATAGGATTTGATCTGATTACATTGTGTGCGGCAGCACCGGGATTGCAAGTCAGGAAACACGTTGAGCCGGCAATAGTTCAAACAGTACCCGGTTTTATTGCTGATACACACAGCAGTGGCACAAGCTGCCGGAATCTGGGTCGCAGCTGGGTAGACAGGATACAGTTCATACAAAGTAACCCGGTTCCTTCAGGTTATGGGCTTCCGTTATAGGTCACCCCGAGCTCCCAGCCCTCCCGGGCTAGACCGTGTTAGTATAGCACACGGCCTCCTGGAACTCTAGACCTCTCCAGTCTATCTCTGCTGCTGCTGCAGCTTAGGCAAAAACTGTGTACAAGGAACCCCACCCTGCCTCCTGACCAGGCTTTTAACTCTGTGTCTATTTCCGGTACCTTGCAAGACCCAGAGCGGAGGGAGCGGACCGTCCCTTTCTCTCACACCCTTTACCGGGCTCAATAGTGCGCATTCTGGGGAGACATAGCGCCCCTCGCATATGATCCCCCGCACTGTCTTACACCCCCACCCTCGGTTCAAACTTGTGGGGTTGAACCCCAGCCATCAAACAGGGTGCCCGGGACAGGGCATCCGCATTAACCTGCAACTTGCCAGCCCGATGCTCCACCGTAAAATTGAAGTTTTGGAGGGACAGGAACCACCGGGTGACCCAAGCGTTCCTTTCCTTGGCGTTTCGCATCCAGACCAGGGGAGCGTGATCCGTAACCAACCGGAACTGTCGCCCGAGCAAATAATAACGTAGGGACTCCAAGACCCATTTAACAGCCAAGCACTCCTTCTCCACTACGCTATAATTCTTTTTCGCCGGGGACAATTTCCGGCTTAAGTAAGTGACCGGATGCTCTTCTCCGTCCACTTCTTGCGACAGCACAGCCCCCAGCCCCACCTCCGAGGCGTCCGTTTGCACAACGAAGGAGTGTTTGAAGTTAGGACTGATGAGGACGGGCTGTCCACACAAGGCCAACTTCATGGACTGAAAGGCTGCCTCTGCTTGGGGATTCCAACACACCAAAGCAGATTTCTTCCCTTTTAACAGATTGGACAGGGCCACCATTCGCCCCGCAAAGTTGGGTATGAAGCGTCGATAGTACCCAACTATGCCGAGGAACGCCCTCACCTGTTTGGTAGACACCGGTCGGGGCCACTTTTGAATGGCCTCGATTTTGTTTATTTGGGCTTTGATAACCCCTCGCCCAATCACATACCCCAGGTACTGGGCCTCCTCGAGCCTCATGGCACATTTTTTAGGATTTGCCGTCAGGCCTGCTGCCCTGAGCGAATCCACCACGGCCTGAACCTGGGACAAGTGGGTATGCCAATTTGGACTAAAGATGATGATGTCATCTAGGTAGGCGGACGCGTACTTCCGATGAGGTTCTAACACTATGTCCATGAGCCACTGGAATGTGGCCGGGGCTCCATGCAACCCAAAAGGCAACACGACGTAGTGATAGAGGCCTCCCGGAGTAACAAAGGCGGTTTTTTCCTTGGCCGACTCTGTTTTGCAGCACCTGCCAGTAACCTTTGTCAGATCGAGCGTTGTGAAGTGCTGGGCTTGCACCAGTCTTTCAATCAGCTCATCCACCCGGGGCATGGGATATAAATCGAACTTAGATACGTCGTTCAGCTTCCGGAAATTGTTGCAGAATCGCAGCGATCCGTCCGGCTTCGGAATGAGCACGATGGGACTAGCCCATTCGCTCCGGGATTCTTATATCACCCCTAACTTGAGCATGTGCTTAACTTCGGCCGCGATTGCTTGCCGTCTGGCCTCGGGTACCCGGTACGGTTTTACTCGCACTTTTACCCGGGGCTCAGTGACAATGTCATGTTGAATGATGGAAGTGCGCCCAGGCAGGTCAGAGAACACATCAGGATTCTGCTGTACCAACTTTCGAGCCTCCCGTCGTTAGGCCTTAGTGAGGGTGTCGCTTATTTGTACCCCTTCGGTCTCCCTCGTAGCCGAGGGGAAGGGTCTCCGGGTGCATCGGAAGCCTCCATGATCAGACACTCCCGGTCTTTCCACGCTTTAAGCAAATTAACGTGGTATAGCGGCACGGGTTTCCTTTTACCAGGCTGGTATACCCTGTAATTTACCTCCCCTACTTTTTCCCGGATTTCATAGGGCCCTTGCCATTTGGCCAGTAATTTGCTCTCCGTAGTGGGCACTAAGACCAACACCCGGTCCCCCTCCTCAAAAGTCCTAACGGTGGCCCGTGTATTATATCTGCGGCTTTGAGCCCCTTGGGCATCCATTAGGTGCTCTTTTACAATAGGCCGGACCGCTGTGATCCGGTCCTGCATTTTCGCCACGTGGTCGATCAAGCTCCTATAGGGAGTGGGTTCCTGTTCTCACGTCTCTTTGGCAACATCCAATAGCCCTCTAGGATGCCGGCAGTACAACAGTTCAAAGGGAGAAAACCCCGTAGACGACTGCGGTACCTCCCGGATGGCAAACATTAAATAGGGCAGTAACATGTCCCAATCCTTTCCATCCTTCGCTACCACTTTTTTTAGCATGGACTTCAGGGTTTTATTAAACCGCTCAACTAACCCGTAGGTCTGGGGATGATACACCGAGGTGCGCAGCTGTTTTATGTTAAGCAGTTTACATAGTTCCCGGGTCACTTTGGACATAAAGGGAGTCCCCTGATCCATGAGAATCTCCTTGGGTAGTCCTAGGCGACAGAACATAGCAAACAGCTCTCGGGCAATCAGTTTCGCCGAGGTGCGGCGTAACGGAATCGCCTCCGGGTACCGGGTGGCGTTGTCGACAACCACGAGTATGTGTTTGGTGGCCTCGTGCTGACTTCACTATAGGTCCCACCAAATCCATTGCGATCCGTTCAATAGGTTCCTCTATAACTGGTAGAGGTACCAATGGACTACGGAAGGTGGCAATGGGTGTGGTCAGCTGACATTCCGGGCAGGAGTCACAGTACCTCTGGACATCCGCATACACGCCCGGCCAGAAGAACCTCCGCAAGATGCGTTCTTGCGTTTATTTAGCCCCAAGGTGGCCCCCTAGCAGGTGGAGTGGGCCATCTCTAGGACCGCCCGGCAGTGTGGCTGCGGTACTACCAGTTGGTCCACGACCTCATCCAGGATTTTGTCCACCCTATAGAGTAACTCCCGGTTAATCACCATGTGTGGAAATACATTCTCTGCCCCCGGATGCTGAGCCGTTTACTTCAGTTATCCTTTCTCGGGCCCGGGTCAGTGTGGGATCTTGTAGCTGGGCTGTCCCAAACGCTCCCCCGGGATACTTCCAACTCTGTAATCGGTGGGGTGTCCTCGACCTCTCCTGCCAATACGTCTAGTGGGAACCTATCGGGGTAACACTCTAGCCCTATGTTGGCGACCCCTACGGCAGGTGTCCCGGTCTCAGGGTCGTCGGGTTCAGCACCCTGATTCCCTGGCATCATGGGAGGGTTACTCCTCCTTCCCCATAGGGACCAAAACAATGGTAAGTCTCTTCCCAGCACCGTCCTGTAGGGTAGAGATTTTACCACTCCGACCACGTGAGTCACCTCTCCACATGGAGTGGACAGAGTCACCTCCGTGGTCGGATGCTCGGGTAGGTCCCCGTGTATACACCAGACCCCGATCAATCCCCCAGTGAGTTGCAACCCGGGGATTAAGGACGCACGAACCAGCGTCACCAAACTGCCAGAGTCCAAGAGAGCTTCTGCTCTGTGTCCGTTAACGAGCACCGTGCACAGATGTGGTGCCGTTAGGGGAACCACTACATCTGCGGTGAACACGGGGCTGGCATACATCGAGAGCCGGCGTGTGAACCCTCAGTCCATGGGTTCCATCGTTAGTGGGCAATAGGCAGCCACATGTCCCGGTCCTTTGCACCGCCAGCACCACGTAGCAGTGGCAGCGCCGGGCCGGAAGCTCCTTCTTGGGGAGCCTGGTCTCCTGCCAGCCCCATTCTGGGGTATCCTCTCAGCGGGTATGTTTTTAGGAGAGTCCCCTGTGGATGGACGTACACCTTTACCCGCTCCGGAGGCCGGCGTAACTGCCGCAGTGGGCAGAGTCCCGTATGAACTCCTGGGTAGCTGTATATCGCTCTATCAATTTAACCAAGGTACCCGGGTCCCCTTGCCCCACCCAACGCTGTATCCCAACCGGCAGAGTCCGTACCAGCTGGTCGACCACCACCCTTTCCACCATCTGTCCCGGAGTCAAGCTATCAGGCTGGAGCCACCGTTTCACCAACTGCAACAAGTCATACGCCTGGGAGCACGCCGGGTTGGACTCCACAAAAGGACCAGGAAAACAAAACCGTTGGGCTCGGACATAAGTATTGACCCCCAGTCTAGCAAGGATCTCACCTTTGAGTCTGGCGTAGTCCTGTGCATACCTCCCAACTGAGGTCTGTGTAGGCATTCTGGGCGTCACCCATCAGGAATGGCGCCACCACTTCAGCCCACTGAGCGGGAGGGAGGCCTTCTCGCTCTGCGGTGCACTCGTAGACTGTTAGGAAGGCTTCTCGTGTCGTCCTCTGGACTCAGCTTCCACAGTGCCGACCGACCCGATCCCGGGCCTCACGCCGTTCCGGGGAAGGCGCTGCTGGCGGGTCTCGTAGGGCCATGATTTGCTGCAGGAGCAGTTCATTCGTTTTCTGCTGTTGTAGAAACTGCTCCTGTTGTCGCAACTACTGCTGCTCCTGCTGTCGGAGCTGCTGCTCCTGCTGTCGCTGTTGCTGCTCCTCGTGTCGCTGTTGCTGCTCTTGCTGCCGCTGCTGGTAAGTACCAGCTGCCTTAGGATTTCCTCCATATCAGCACAGGCCTGAACTGTAGCGTGGCCGGCTTCAGTACGGACATGCAGTTCGTGGTTCAGGCTGCCCGCATTCTCCACCATATGTGGGGCAGCGCCGGATTGCAAGTCAGGAAACACGTTGAGCCCGGCAATAGTTCAAACAGTACCCGGTTTTATTGCTGATACACACAGCAGTGGCACAAGCTGCCGGAATCCGGGTCGCAGCCGGTACACAGGATACAGTTCATACAAAGTAACCCGGTTCCTTCAGGTTATGGGCTTCCGTTATAGGTCACCCCGAGCTCCCAGCCCTCCCGGGCTAGACCGTGTTAGTATAGCACACGGCCTCCTGGAACTCTAGACCTCTCCAGTCTATCTCTGCTGCTGCTGCAGCTTAGGCAAAAACTGTGTACAAGGAACCCCGCCCTGCCTCCTGACCAGGCTTTTAACTCCGTGTCTACTTCCGAGACCTTGCAAGACCCGGAGCGGAGGGAGCGGACCGTCCTTTTCTCTCACACCCTATACCGGGCTCAATACGTGACAGTGCGCATTCTGGGGAGACATAGCGCCCCTCGCATATGATCCCCCGCACCGTCTCACAATTGTTAATTTGAAAAATTTAATAAAAAAATTATTTGAATCATGAAATCAAATATACATGAAAATTTGATAGGTCCCAAGTTGAATCTCTGTACAAATAGAACCAAGAACACAAGTAACACACATGCATTTTTTCACAATTTTAAAACAAACATTTTTTTTTCACAATTGCGCATCAAAATTTTGAATTTGATTTCTCCAGAACAAAATATTAAGAAACATAGTCTTGTGACATATCAAATGAAAGGCAAAACTGTTCTGAGAATAATGATGCCACTCCCACCTCTTTATCTTAATTCTATATGATAAAAAATGTAAAGCCATACCAGGCCAAAATTCACACTTTTTAAAACTTTAAAAGTCTGTAAAAAATTTACTTATGAACAAAAAAATTGAAAACTGTTAATTTGTAATTAGCTAAAGTTGTACTTCATATAGAAAATGTTTTAAAAAAATCTAAAGAAGTCAGGTAAAAAAAAAATATTCATATTTGGATGACTTGATATGGAATGACCCATACACACAGCTCTGCTACATGCACAATACATGCACATATAGACAGCTCTGCTACATCAACACTACGCACAAAGCTCTGATACATGCACAATACATGAACATACACACACAGCTCTGCTACATGCACAATACATGAGCATACACACACAGCTGTTACACGCAGCATACATGCAGATACAAACACACAGAGTTCTGCTACATGCGCAATACAGACACACAGCTGATACATGCACATACAAACACACAGCTCTGCTATATGCACATACAAACACACAGCTATCAAGGTGAAGAGTCTGGTGCTGAGTGGAAAACCAATCTCAGGAAGTAATGACTGGGGAAAACACTGTCATGCCCAGAACACTTAATTGATTTTCCACTACTATTTGACCTCCTTTCATATATCTTAACTCCTCCTAACAATCAGTTTTCTAATATACTTTTACTACCTGAGTTGCTTCAGGGAACACATATCTTTGTGGGCCATATATTTCTGTTGTCATACGGAATCAGATGAAATTAGAAAAGCAAGTCATTGATGGGGGCAAGGCTACCTTCAAAAGAGTGACAGCCGTGTGAGCATGCATACTGAGATCACAGACTTCACTCTTCTCTGCTTGGATTCTGCTCATGCTTTGGAGTGCTGGCCCCTCAGATGCTTGTTTTTAGAAAGCATATCACAGGGCTTGTCAACTGAAGGGACAACACTCCAAAGCATCAGAAGAAGCCAAGAAGAGGAGAGTGAAACCTAAGGCTGGCTTCACACCAAGGTACAACCAGGTCCGAGGCTGTCCGGGTGAACCTGACAGCCCCGGACCCGATATTACTGAAATGTAGCCCTATGGGGCAATCTGCCATCCAGTTTCCATCTGTCCAGGAGGATCCGGGTGTATTCGGATTTTTTCTCCCGACACAAAAACATTGCTTGCAATGGGTCAAAACCACCCGAACATGGGTCTGCTCCACATGGTGACACGGTCCGTGCCGAATAACGGACATCTGAAGGGGGCCATAGAGGATCATGTGTCCCCGTATGTCTGTGCCTCCGGCATGTGTTGGCACAGACTGCATACGTACCGGAGGCATAGATGTGTGAAACAGGCCTTATTCAGATTCAGGTTCCCAGATCAGAAGTACTAGAGTAGCATAATTAAAGCAAAAAAAAAAAGACAACCTGGCTCATAAGATCTTACAATCTACAATGAGTGGGGGTGACACCAAGTAAAGATGTTTATTTACAATAATGTATGGAAAATCTTTATTTTCAATAACAAACACGTCCCCCCCCCCTCCCCATGTTAGATATGGCCCCCCATGCTGCTGCCCATAGTAAAATAACAACCACATTACTCACCTTTTCCAGCAACGTCCTGTCTCCCTCCGTGCAGCTGCGCTCCTTCACTTCCTGGTTCTTCTCTGTAATGCTGGTAATGTGATCTGGTGCACAGAAATGATATCACTGCTGAGCCGATCACATGACCAGCTTCACAGAGAGAAGAACCAGGAAGTGGAGAAGCGCAGCTGCATGGAGGGAGACAGGACATCGCTGGAAAATGTGAGTAATGTGGTTGTTATTTTATCATTGGCAGCAGCATGGGGGCCATATCTAACACGGGGGGGGAGAATGTGCCATCACAGGGGGCGCAGTTTAATATGCGCTGTTCCCCCCAGTCCATCACCGCGGTGCGGTTTCAGCACCACAGTGGTGGACAGCAGGTGCAGTGCACGTTAAATGAGCGGGGGCATGTGACCTCCCGCTGGGTCCTGCAGCCAGCCCCGGACACACTCCAGAGCTGCCCCATCCTCCGTACATTTGGGCTATAAGACGCACCCCCCACTTTCCCTCACAGTTTGCAGGAACAAAAGTGCGTCTTATAGTCCGAAAAATACGGTATATATAATATATATATTTTCCACAATAAAATTATGTTTGTTTATAAAAAAAATGTCAGTTATGTTACTGGACAACAGAGGTATAACTACAATGGTTGCAGGGATGCAATCGCACCCAGGCCCTGGAGCCTAGGGGACCCCAAAGGTTCCTCTGGCCTATTGTAAAAGACTGATGCTATTAAAGATTTGCAATAATTGGGGGCTCTGTTGGAGCTTTCACATCGGGGCCCATGAGCTTCAAGTTACACCACTGCTGGACAACTGACGGGCAATTTAACTCTTCCACTCCTCCACCGGTCACTCCAAATCAGACTATGAACATATGGTACCAGATAAGAGTAAATCAGACGGAGAATCTGTTCAAACTTATATGTTCGTTGCTTTATTAAGCAATGGCAAGATATACACAGCAACTGAACTGCACATCCGGGTACACCATCTTTTATAGTCCAGAAGATAAGCATGTAAATGTCCAAAACGGGGTGTATTTATGCTAAGAGTTTAGGTGGGATTACGCTAATGTCTATTTGTTAATAAGTAATTCTTTGTCTTTCGTAAGTCCATCCTCCAATCAGTCCAGGTGTCATCTGGTATGCAGCCATCTCCAGTTTTCTCATGGCACAGCCTAGTACCAACACAGCAGGCCTCTCTACTTCAAGGACAACTTGGTACATGGCATCTTGTTCCTTCAGCAGTTTCACATACATCTGCAAAACACCTTGTTTAGAACATATTCATGGATAGGGGGAAGGGAAGCAAAAGGAAAGAGGGAGAGAGAGAGAGAGCAAAGTAATCAGGATAGATATAGTGATATATTGAGAAAGACAGACAAAGAAGAATATACAAAGAGAGAAAGAGAAACAAAGAAATAGACAGAAAGAATATAAAGAGATATAGAAAGAAGAACTGTCTATATCTACTATATATATAAGTAAATATAGAAAAACTTTAATATTTTATTCCAAGTATTATTACAAACATATTTATAATTATAAGACATATTGCTATTCTATAAATCTATAGGAAATTGCCAGATTTCCCCCACACAACCTCTAACTGTCCGAGCAAAGTGGATGTGATTTCATGAGAACTGCACCTACTGTGCGTCTAAACATGCTGCTGAACTCTGCCCGTCTGTTGCTTTTCTCTCTCTAGAGGCTTCAGCAAACTTGCACACACACTGCTTTTTTTGCTGCGTATTTTTAAGCACAAGCTCATCACAAACCAGGAGTGGGTGATTAAACATATAAGTGGAGCACTTGTTTCTATAAAGGGGGTTTACACGTTGCGATATCGGCGTCCAATTTCAATGAAAAGTCACGTGGTTCGAACGTTGGAGCCGATATTGTTCCTGCGTTGTATGGTGTGAACGTCCAATACGATGCAGGAACGATGTCAATGCGATATCGGGGATTGAATGAGCGTGCTATTCAATGCTCCGATATTGAATGGAGATTGGAGCCGGATCGTGCTGTGTGACAGCCCAACTAACGATGTGAAGTTCAACGTCACCCATTCACTCCCATGTTCCTGGGTTGGGGGCGTAGACATCGTACGGACGTTGGATTCCTAAATCGCAACGTGTAAACCTCCGATGCGATGCGGGAGAAACGTGCACTAAATGCACGCTCCCGCGCCATTGAATTGCGATATCGCAACGATATTGAAACGTGCAAACCCACCCTTAGACCTTTCCTCTGAGTGTGCCACTCCCGGTTTTGATTGCTCCACTCCTGGCTTTTTTTGAGCTTGTGCGTAAAAATACGCAGCAAAAAAAGCAGTGTGTGAATGGGGCCTAAATGGCCAGAAGTTGTGGGGTGTGAGCAGTTTAGGAGGTAGGCGTGGTTTGGTGTTTCAGTAAAGCAGTGTTTCCCAAACTCCAGTCCTCACGACCCTCAACAAGTCATGTTTTCAGGATCTCCTTAGTTTTGAACAGGTGATTGAAACATTATCAAGGTATCTCCTGTGCAATACTAAAGGAAATCATGAAAACATGACCTGTTGGGGCTGCGAGGACTAGAGTTTGGGAAACACTACACTAAAGGGACAAACTTTAATTTTAAAGTCCACGCGGTTGTAGACCTGATTATAATAAAAGGGGGGAGTCTTCGCTCCCCCCCATTGGGGTCTTACCCACAGACCCTCCCTTTTATTATAATCAGCTCCACCACCATGTGGATTTAAAAGACATAAAATGGCAGCTTCACATCTGCACCAAAAGAATTGGAAAAGGCATAAAAAAATGGAATACTCAGAGATTAATATTAATAATTAACAGTCCTGGGCATCTGCTGAATGTCTGTCCCTTGTACATAGGTGTGGCCAAAGTTTGCAGCTGTGCACTTTGTGCTCTGCTTCTTTTGTCCCACTTTTCTTCAGAGGTTGGAAAGTATAGCTTTAGGCTATATGCATATGACCGTATACTATGATGTAGCATCGTTATACTGTAAAGACTGGCAGTGGTTTAACTTGAAGCTCTTGGGCACTGATGCAAAAGCTCCAACGGGGCCACAATTATTGCTAATCTTTAATAGCATTAATCTTTTTCTATAGGCCAAAGGGGCTTTTGGGGCCCACTAGGCTCACTGTAACCCCTGCACATGTTGTAGTTACGCCCGAAGACTGGCCACACATTTGGACGTCTCAATGCCTGCTTTTGACCAGGGCAGCCAGACATACATTAGTGGTTTAGATCTCCTCCTTCAGGTTACTCAGCAGGGTGTAACTACAACAGGTGCAGGGGTTGCGATCGCACCCGCGCCCTGGAGTCTAGAGGCCCCCAAAGCCTCTTTGGCCTGTAGAAAAAGATTAACAAGATTTGCAATAACTGGGGGCCCTGTTGGAGCTTTCGCATCGGGGCCCCAGGGCCTGAAGTTACGCCACTGCTACTCAGTATAAACTAGCAAGAACATCACATTCAGAACACAGGTAACAGTCTATGAGGCCTCCATCTATAATGCACTTGACCTGAAGCAGGTTTATAATCCAAAGAGATCTTTCTCAGCAGCTGCAGTTTCCCGCCTACTAACCCCAAAGCTGCCTTCTTTAGTACCGCGCACGCGCCGAGAACCGAAACCTCTGCAGCCTTGGGGTTTAGACGTGTGACGTCATCACGCACACAGGCGCGCTTCCTTTACGAAGTGGATGTTCTTGCGCGTCCTCGCGCTTTATGACACAAGGCGCGTTCACGCAGGACAGAAGTGGTGAGTGTTTTGGGGTGGCGGGTGTAGAGGCTGCGGACCCTCCGGGGCTTCCATGTGACCGGGGACTTACCGGGTGCGGAGTAGCCCGCCCCTGACACTGAGTGCAGGCTGGTAAGTGCCTACTGGTGTCACATGGACGGCAGGGGATCCATCTGTGGTACCGCTCCTTGTGAGGAGGCTGGCACTGACACTAGAGCAGGGCTAGCCTCCCCTTACTGACTGGGGAATGGCTATTCCTCCCCATAGTCTCCTATCAATGTTCGGTGTGCTCCTGTCTATCAGGTGTCTGCAGACCTAGAACAGCTCAGGCCTCTGGTGATAGAAGGCAGGGCTCCTCCATAGGAATCCTCAGTCATAGATCAGTCTATTGGGGGATATAGTGAGGGGACATGTGTGCTAGCTCTCCAAGGCTTTAGTGTGGGATCTCAGCATATAGCATAATTCAGGATGATATGGTAGAACTTTCTGTTATGCCTCATCTCTCCTTGCTTGTTATGACAATTGTCCTTATAAGTCTATGTTCACACACACTGGATATTTCTGCATTTTTTTTAATGTAAATTAAAATCTGCTTTTAACAGTACCAGCCTAAGCTATGTGATTTCAGGAATCTCATGCACACAATTGCATTATTTCCTGCTGCTTTTTTTGTCCATTCTTTCAGTGTTTTTGCAGCCTTTTTTTCACCATAGAGAATCACGAGTGCAAAAATGCAACCATACGTTTTTGGTGAATGTAACTAACTTTGTTAAACATGTACTGTAGACGAATCGCATAAAAAAGCGACGTGTGGGCATAGCTGTACAATGGCATACTGGGAGGATACCTAACTTGTAACAGATCACTTTCACTTCATAATGAGGAACACTACAATGTACAGTTATGTGATGTGCCAAGAGTGTACTCTGAAAAGTGCAAGTGACATTACAGAGCTGACAAGTCCTCTGTATTAGTTCACTTAGGCTACGTTCACACATTGCGCATTTTTGTGTGCTTTTTTGCGCGCGCTTTTCAAAAATGCGCAATGTGCGTCTGCCGGCAAAGTGAATGTGAAATTCACTTTGCCGTACAGACACGGCGTAGAAATACAGTGCTTTTATGGGAGAAAGCGTGGGCATAAAGACATGTCAATTCCTTGCGCACATGCGCCTATGCTTTTCCCCGTATTTTGACTATTATTCCTGCTGGAATTACACATCACCGTTAAGCCGATGCGCAATTCCAGCAGGGAATACACCGGCGCTGATGTCACAGAGGGGAGGAACAATCCAGTTCCTCCTCCCCTGTGTCACATCTGTGTCAGCCCCTTTTGGTTTCGTAGTGTATTAATATACACTACAAAACCTAAATTAAAGTAAGCGAAATGTGTAAAAAATAATAAAGATCCTGCTGGGGTATCGACCTTCCAGCGCCTGTGAACACTGGTTGGTTCGCTCACGGTCATGTGATATGTGATGTCCTATGACGTACATATCACATGACCACGAGCGGCCAATCAGCAGTCTTGGCAGGTCAATACCTGCAGCTGCTCCCAGGCCTCCTGAACACACGGCGGAGGGTAAGTATTCATTCTTTATTATTTTTCACACATTTGCTTTAATTTAATTTGGGTTTCGTAGTGTATATTAATACACTACGAAACCCAAAGAGGCTGGCAAACATGTCGCACAGGGGAGGAGGAACAGGATTCTTCCTCCCCTCTGTGACATCACTGGAGGAGTACCATAGCCGCAAAAAAAACGCGGTGTGTAAATGCACTGCGTTTTTTTACGGGGCTTTTTTGTGCGGGTGCAAAACACTGAAAAAAGCGCCCGCGCAAAAAAAGCCGCTATGTGTGAACATAGCCTAAGTGTTTGTGATGGAGAACTGTACAGCCCCTTTTTCCCAGCCCTTCTGACCACTTCAAATTACCGCATTTTTTGCTTTATAAGACGCACCGGATTATAAGATGCACCCCCAAATTTTGTGAAGGAAAAGAGAAACATTTTTTAATGTTAAATGGGGTTCATCTTATAATGCCAGTGTTCATCTTACATCTGTATATATGTCCCTCTTCCTGGTACATGACCTCACCCTTCCTGGTATGTATGTTGCCCCCATCTTGGGATATAACCCTCCCATTCTGGATATGGCCCCCTTATCTTTGATATCGCCCTTCTGTGCTGGCATATGTCCCCCTGTGCCAGCACACGCCCCCCTGTGTTAGCTATAACAAAATAGAATTTGAATATGTCATATTAATGACCTGTAAGAAAATAGAAGATGAGCTGTGATTGATTGCTATAGGCAGCCTAATAAATCTTTAGTTAGCAAGCTTCATCAAAAATGCTTATGTGACCCCAGTAATGGGGAGCATAACACTATGAGAGAATCGCACCATAAGGCGAAGTATGACAAACCAAAAGATGTTAGCGACAACTCAGCATAATGCAAATGAGACTTTATTAAAGGTTAAAACCAGTAGAGAGAAGGGATGGGGGGCAGAGGATCCCCATCCCTTCTCTACTGGTTTTAACCTTTAATAAAGTCTAATTTGCATTATACTGAGTTGTCGCTAACATCTTTTGGTTTGTTTAATAAATCTTTAGCCAACAGTAAACCCTCCCCCTGGCCGGCAGTATATGTTACCTAACACACACACATAATAGACAGCTCATGTGACTGACATCTGCCTTAATTCCCTATATGGCACTTGTGTTGCACATTGGCTGTTGTTAATCAGATGTTTATGTTTGGAAATTAAAGATAGCACACGTATGAGGCGAGTTGTGTGAGGTGATTTGTGCACATCTGTCTGTCTGTCTGTGTGGTGTGTCTGTCCCTGGGGTGTGTGTATGTGTGTGTCCCTGTGGGGTGAGTGCATGTGTCCCTATAGGGCAGTGATGGTGAACCTTTCTGAGGCCGAGTGCCCAAACTGCAACCTAAAACAAAATTATTTATGGCGAAGTGCCAACACGATAATATAACCTAAATTACAGCAGGAGTGGTAATCACAAGCGCTGCACAGGGGGGAGAGCCAGCAGATGCTAACTCTCTTTCCTGTGCAGTGCTTGTAGTCCTGAAACATTGATGATCAATTCAATTATTTTAACAATTAATTGATTTTAAACTTACCTTTGCAGTCTTCTCTTCTCTTCGGCAGTGGTCAGACAGCTCATGTGTAATTGCACATTGAAAATGAGCCGCTGCCACTGCCCTTTCTAGAAACAGCAGGTGGACTGATCTGTATGGAAAAAATGCAGAATATTAGACAGATAGGAGATAGATTTTATCATGGAATACAAGCAGATTTCATACTGAAATCATAGTCCTCATCTTGTAGTAATATCTCCATCCTGACCCTCTCCTTGTAGCTATGTGCTCCATCCTGACCCTTTCCTTGTAGCTATGTGCTCCATCCTGACCCTCTCCTTGTAGCTATGTGCTCCAACCTGACCCTCTCCGTGTAGTAATGTTTCACATCCTGACCTTCCCATTGTAGTTATGTGCTCCATCTTGTCCTTACCCTTCTAGCTATGTGCTCCATCCTGACCCTCTCCTTCTAGTTACGGGCTCCATCCTGATCCTCTCCTTGTAGTAATGTGCTCCATCCTGATCCTCTCCTTGTAGTAATGTGCTCCATTCTGATCCTCTCCTTGTAGTAATGTGTCCCATCCTGACCCTCTCATTCTAGTAATATGTCCCATCCTGTCCCTCTCCTTGTAGCTATGTGCTCCATCCTGACCCGCTCCTTCTAGCTTTTTGCTCCATTCTGATCCTCTCCTAGCTATATGATCCATCCTGACCCTCTCCTTGCAGTTGTGCTCCATCCTGACCCTCTATTGGCAGTAATGTTCCTATCCTGACCCCCTTCTTGTAGTAATGTCTTCATCCTTATCCCCTTGTAGTATGCCCTATCCTTGTCCCCTTAATTAATGTCCCATCCTTGTCCCCTTGTGGTAATGTCCCTATCCTGCCCCATCATGTAGTAATGCCCCATCCTGTTGTAATGCCCTATCCTTGTCCTCTTGCAGCAATATTCCCCATCCTGCAGTAATGCCCTATCCTTCTCCCCTTGTAGTAATGTGCCCCATCCGTGTCCCCTTGAAGTAATATACTCCATCCTGCAGTAATGTGTCTCATCCTTGTCCCCATGTAGTAATATGCCCCATCCAGCAGTAATGTGCCTCATCCTTGTCCCTTGGTATTATTGCACCACCCTTGTCCCCATCACATAATAATATGCCCCATCAGCCCTATCACATAATAATATGCCCCATCCTGCCCCCATCACATAACAATATGCCCCATCCTGCCCCCATCACATAACAATATGCCCCATCCTGCCCCATGACATAATAATATGCCCCATCCTTCCCCCTATTAGTATTGCCCCATCCATCCTGCCCCCTATTAGTATTGCCCCATCCATCATCCTCTTAGTATTGCCCCATCCATCCTGCCTCCTCTTAGTATTGCGCCATCCATCCATCATCCTCTTAGTATTGCCCCATCCATCCTGCCTCCTCTTAGTATTGCCCCATCCAT
Organism: Allobates femoralis; assembly: GCA_033576535.1. Taxonomy (NCBI): domain Eukaryota; kingdom Metazoa; phylum Chordata; class Amphibia; order Anura; family Aromobatidae; genus Allobates; species Allobates femoralis. The sequence continues at coordinate 392,273,460 of JARQOC010000002.1, forward strand.
CCTGCCTCCTCTTAGTATTGCCCCATCCATCCTGCCTCCTCTTAGTATTGCCCCATCCATCCTGCCTCCTCTTAGTATTGCCCCATCCATCCTGCCTCCTCTTAGTATTGCCCCATCCATCCTGCCTCCTCTTAGTATTGCCCCATCCATCCTGCCTCCTTGTATTGCCCCATCCATCCTCCTCTTAATATTGCCCCATCATCCATCCTCCTCCTTGTATTGCCCCATAATCCATACTGCCTCCTCCTAGTATTGCACCATCCTCCTCCTCCTAGTATTGCACCATCCTCCTCCTCCTAGTATTGCACCATCCTCCTCCTCCTAGTATTGCACCATCCTCCTCCTCCTAGTATTGCACCATCCTCCTCCTCCTTGTATTGCACCATCCTCCTCCTCCTTGTATTGCACCATCCTGCTTCTCCTAGTATTGCCCCATCCTCCTCCTCCTAGTATTGCCCCATCCTCCTCCTCTTAGTATTGCCCCATCCATCCTGCCTCCTCTTAGTATTGCCCCATCCATCCATCATCCTCTTAGTATTGCCCCATCCATCCTGCCTCCTCTTAGTATTGCCCCATCCATCCTGCCTCCTCTTAGTATTGCCCCATCCATCCTGCCTCCTCTTAGTATTGCCCCATCCATCCTGCCTCCTCTTAGTATTGCCCCATCCATCCTGCCTCCTCTTAGTATTGCCCCATCCATCCTGCCTCCTCTTAGTATTGCCCCATCCATCCTGCCTCCTCTTAGTATTGCCCCATCCATCCTGCCTCCTCTTAGTATTGCCCCATCCATCCTGCCTCCTCTTAGTATTGCCCCATCCATCCTGCCTCCTCTTAGTATTGCCCCATCCATCCTCCTCTTAATATTGCCCCATCATCCATCCTCCTCCTTGTATTGCCCCATAATCCATACTGCCTCCTCCTAGTATTGCACCATCCTCCTCCTCCTAGTATTGCACCATCCTCCTCCTCCTAGTATTGCACCATCCTCCTCCTCCTAGTATTGCACCATCCTCCTCCTCCTAGTATTGCACCATCCTCCTCCTCCTAGTATTGCACCATCCTCCTCCTCCTAGTATTGCACCATCCTCCTCCTCCTTGTATTGCACCATCCTCCTCCTCCTTGTATTGCACCATCCTGCTTCTCCTAGTATTGCCCCATCCTCCTCCTCCTAGTATTGCCCCATCCTCCTCCTCGTAGTATTGCCCCATCCTCCTCCTCCTAGTATTGCCCCATCCTCCTCCTCCTAGTATTGCCCCATCCTCCATCCTCCTAGTATTGCCCCATCCTCCATCCTCCTAGTATTGCCCCATCCTCCATCCTCCTAGTATTGCCCCATCCTCCATCCTCCTAGTATTGCCCCATCCTCCATCCTCCTAGTATTGCCCCATCCTCCATCCTCCTAGTATTGCCCCATCCTCCATCCTCCTAGTATTGCCCCATCCTCCATCCTCCTAGTATTGCCCCATCCTCCATCCTCCTAGTATTGCCCCATCCTCCTTGTATTGCCCCA